>VXBP01001175.1:0-534083 GCA_013400115.1 Rhinopomastus cyanomelas
GCGACCTCGCCGCCTGCCTGCCCGCGCCGAGCTGCCGGAAGGACCAGCAGTCCTGCGACCTTCTAGAGGGGCCGGGCCCGGGGCTGCGGCGGGCTCTGGTCTCGGCCGCCGCCAGCATTTCCTGCTCTCCGGCTCCTACTAGGGCCGGCAGCCGGCGGCTTCGGCGCTTCGTTTCACGGCAGTGCGGGGCACAGCGTCCGCGCTCCAGCTCGGGCGGGCGCCTAGGGGGTCGTGTTGATCCGCGACTGCGTGAATCTCGCCGGGGAGGAGCCGCCACTGGCCGCCGGCGACCAGCTGGAGGTGTGGGGGATGTGCGGGAGAGGCCCCGACAGCCGGCTGCGCTGCGTCCGCCGCGGCGAGGATGAAGAGTGCGAAGGGCTGCAGCTGGCACTGGACATGGCAGGCGGCTTCGTGGAGGAGGAGAGCGACGGCCGTCGGTACGGGCTGGCCGAGCTGCATTGCGAGGTGCTACTGGTGTCCCTCGACCCGGCGCTGCGGTACCGGGGCGCGCTGGGGTCGCTGCCGGTGCTGCGGCTCGAAGCGCGTCTGGAGCTGCCCATGCTCGTGGGCTGCTTCAGGCACGATCGCCCTGGCTAGACCTGCCGGTGCTGCTGAGCGAGGTGGAGGACCTTACCGAGACCACCTATTACCGGCTGCTGACCGATTTGCTAAGCTGAAACCGCATCCTCTTACGCCTTCAGAGCTCAGCCGACGTGACCGGTCGCCCAGCCCCGCCGCTTCCGGCCGCACTCCGCCCGAGCACCCTCGTCCGGAGAGGCCGGAGGGGATCTCCGTTGGTGTAGGACTCTCCCCCTACCCCAGTCCTCGCAGGGCTTAGCCCGAAGACGTGGTGGAAAAACGGGTTACCTCCCAGCAGCGTCAGCCAGTGCCCCCACAGCTGCTGGCCTCCCCCTTACAGGGCTGCACCAAACCATGCCCCTGTCCCAGGCACAAAGGGGACTGACAGATGATTTCCCACCCTTGTGTCCTTCAGTTCTTTTCTCCAATCTCAAGTGGGAGAATCCGCAGGAAGTTGTTCCACCCACTTGTCCCAGAAGGAGAGTGGCCCATGAGGAAGCCCCCCTAGCCTCCTGTCACATCGGGGATCACAGATTCCTGGACTGGTAGAGGTTGGAAGGAACCTCTGGAGATCATCCAACCCCCGTGCCAGAGCAGGTCCCGCAGGAGCATGTCCAGACAGGTTTGGAATATCTCCAAAGCAGGAGATTCCACAGGCTCTGGGGTAAGAGATGTCAGTCTTAGTTTCCATTCTCCTTGGAAGCAAGGCTTAACCTTAGTGGCAATGACACCACCACCACCAAGCCCTGGATGGGCTTCCACCCACCCCAGCCCCAGATGACAGGGCACCAGTCCCTGAGACGGGTGCCTGCAGTGGCAGAGCAGCTGCCACCACATCGCAAGAGGCCTTTCTTCCCCCGCCCTCAGTTCTCACAATGCATGGCTGTACCTCAGAGCAGGAGGTTTAGAGACCAGGTCCCCAGGGGGATTCTGCCATAGGCCATGGCAGTACATGTCTGCAGGCTGTACCCTTTCTTCCCTTGCAGACACCAAGAGTGACAACAACAAACAGTATTATGAAACGACAGCAACATTCAAAGGACCATCGTCAAAATGCAGGTGCTTTTTCCTTTCTAGTCCTCTGGTTTGTGGAAGCCTCCACACACTCTGAGCCTTTGCATGACACTGGTTAAACAGAGGCTAATTACAGCCATAGGGATCCACAGTGTAACCTCCAACTGCAGCTGTACAGAAAGGTGCCCACTGTCCTTGAAGACAAGCAGCCTGGATGCCATGGGCCAGCTCCAGACATGCAATAAATCCCCCTGTTGTGCTGTGGGCTGTGTCCTGAGATGCACCCGTGGGAGTCTCCAGCAGTACCAGATCAAGACAGAGCCAGGTGGCCAAGATGCCACTGAGATGCTGTTTCGGCAATTCTGTAACCCAATTGAAAGAGCAGGGCCATCAGCAAGAAGCACAGTTTATTGTTGATTTTCATATAATGTAGGGATAACATTGCTTAGCAGTGCTTCAGCACTGAAATGAAGGAGAACTCCTCTGACCAAAAGCACCTCAACAGAAAACCCAAAGGCAGTGAGGATGTCCGTAACAACAGAAAAATTCACCCAATCCTGTCATAAAGAATGGCCGTTAAACTTACAAGCCTGGTCCTCACGCAAGTTTGGTCTGTTCTGTCTGCAGCAGCCTGTCTGCAGAGAAGGAGGAGAGTCCCGCAGAGAGACGACACAACTTTTACCTCCCTCACGGGGGTCTCTGCAGACAGCCTCCCTTTTATACTGTGGTGCTGCATCAACATCTCTCCTGAAGCAGACACCCGTTATCCAATCCAGTGTCTCTCTCTCAAGGTTGCCTAATTCTGGGAAGAAAAGCCAGGGGAGTATTTTTCTCTGCGCTCTCCCATGAGAATATGGGCATTAGAGGTTTCTCATCAGAATAAAGGAATTTTGTTAGTTCACAGGTAGTTGTAAATGCAGACTTTCTGTGAAACAGCCAGCGTTTCCATCCCCCAACTTGTATTCCACATTATCATTCCAGCCAGACTACAGCAGCTCGATACTTTGAGAGACTGAAACCCCCTCCTCAGCCAATGAGATTTCCCTGTTTTGTCCAAAAGCAATCCCGTCCATCTTCACTTCCAGAATTATCATTCTCTTCCCAGCCTGCACACCTCCTGTAAAAGGCGGGTGGCAGAACATTTGGCTTCTAGATCTGCTGGTCTACCCAGCCTGAAGTTCACCTTTGCACATGGTCCAGCCCCAGCTGTGCTCCGTGGGCTGCAGCTGTGCCATGCTCTGAACCTGAGTGAATCAGCAGGCTTCAACCCAGCATTAACGGCAGAACTGGATGCCCTGGATGTGGCCACCAGCCCCACAGAGCTGAATGCAAGGAAGAGATTTGCCAACACCAGGACACTTTGGCAGCTGCAGGTAACCCAAACTCCACAGCTTGCAGTTCTGATTGTACCCAATCAGTCTGTAAGCCCGTCAGCCTCAGCTGCACATCCTGTTTGTCCAGCAGGCCCTGTGCACCTGTAGCTTGTTGGGCAGCAAAGGATGGGGCAGCACTGCAACCAGGGTCATGCCAGGGCAACAAGCACATCTGTGTCACAGTGTTCAGCTCCAAAGGTCTTGATTGTTGCTTTTCAGCAACACACTCACCACAAAATCTGTGGTTCCCCTTGCAAGAAACAGCTACTTACAGGGCATGGAGAGAAATGCTCCTGCATATTTATAAACTGCTGAATAGCCCGTTAACAAATGTAAGACAGCTACCAGAAATTTGTGTTTTACAGAACAGGCAGCATGTTGTGACCAGGACAGAAATACCAGGCAGGTCAGCAGAGCAATAGGAAATGCAAACCTGTTACCTCCACCCCACACATCACCAGGACCAGCCTGCTGTTTCCAAAGCTAGTGTTTTTCACTGTTACGCCTTTTCAGAAGAAAAACTTGTTCTCCATATGATGTACTTCAGTGGAGCTCAAATGAACTGTTTTGGTGACAGAGATGATCCTAGCTGCGTGTGACACATTTATACACGGGGCTGTCTTCGGTAGCACAATCAATGTCATAGTGCCCCAACTTTCACTTCAGTTTGGCTTTGCAAACCACCTGACTTCAAAAGCTAAGGGGAAAAATACAGTTAAACTCTAAAAGCACAATGTTTTGGTTATGTTTGGCTAGTACAGCCTGTTTTCTTCTCTAGAACCACACACATGCACATAGGGCTACCCAAGTTAAAATTTTATTGAAAAACACTCCAAAGCTTGAGTCACAAGATGACCTTGTTGTACAAGTGATAGTACTTTCTTAGTACAAATATAGATCTGAATGCATAAACTAAACTTGATAAAAATCTATTCATGATTACTGTACATTAGTGGAATATTACTCTTGGCTACCTACTTGTGAATGAAACGAAATGAAATCAAGGAGAAACAGCTCTAGAAACAAGACAGTCTACCCAGAGGCAGGAAAAGGATCATTCTAGCACAGGTATCATCTAATGAGACCAAACCAAACAGAAAGCTCTGAAGCTTTGGGTTCAGTTTTCCCACCAAACTTGTGGCATATAACTGAGTTAACAAAACCCTGTATATTCTGCCTGTCCTTGAATTCCAAGGAGAAATAAACTGGGACTTTCATTGGCTAGAAAGAGCAAAGACCAGCTTCCACGCTGCAAAGCTCAGCGGGATGACATGATACACGTGCAAGTATTTGCTTAGAACTAGATCTAGCAGGAAGTAACTTCACTCAGCATCCGTTGACTTATAGTGATCATCATCCACAGTGGAGTAGATGTGTCCCTCACTGCTAAGGAATTCCACAGCTTGCCTTGGAAGGAATAAAGAAAAAAACAATTGCTCATTATTTCCTATCAGTAATTTCTCAGGGATTTCCTTGCTGTTCCCTTCTAGCATCTGCCAAGGGAACCTCTCAATGTCTCAGTCCTGTGAGCAGCTGAAGTGTCAGTAGCTTCTCCCAAGCTGTGGCCAGGTCCTTCCCTGCAGCTCTTAGACTCCATCTGCCACAGATGGTAAGGCTCCAACTTTCGGTACTCCCCAAACAAAAACCTACCACTCCAAAGCAGGAAGGACACAGGAACATAATGGATGTTCATTACCACCTTTAGGCTTTATTTCCAAGTCTCAGGAAGAAGTTATGAGACCAGGAGAGAATAAAACCAGCCTATTGCCAAGTACTGCTCAGTGTCCAGAGAGCAAGCTAGTCCTTGCACAGGAGAAAACACTGCAGAGGCTCTGCAGTACTCCCAAGTACCTATGACTTTGCCACTGAATTGTTCAACAGCTTGTTTGCAAAAACAGGGAGTGAAGCATTTTATTACCCATTCAACTGACAATGGCTGTTCTAAGCAGTGGGAGACTTCAACAACCCTGGGTCACTACTGCATCCTACTTGCAACACCTGAAGTTGCTAGGGCTGTTTCACCAATAAGGATCTGGGCTTGCAGACCTCTGTTTTGCTTCCTCTTTGCCTTCTTTTATCAGACTACAGAGGCTGTCTGGATTTCCAGAACAACCTTAATTTCTAGGCACTTACTTTATTGTTGACATGCTCATGTTGTGAAGCTGAAATTTCAGCTCTTGAAGGCTCATACCTTCTGGGACAGGGCAGTTTTTAATCAAGTTCAGCACCTACGAAAACAAAAACTGCCATTAGCACGCAGCTCAACTTCTCTACCAGTGATGGACAGCAAGGACAAAGAACTGTCTTCAAAGAGTAACTGAGCTTGGATTTCTTTGTCCTACACTACGCAACAGCAGCTTCCACTGTGACCGTTGTGTTCTTGGAGGAGCTGCTTGCACTTACCTGGCTCTGATGAGCTGTGAGCCCGTTCATTGGCAGGCTGCCACCTCCTCCATAGCCCCCAATGTCACCCATCCCAGTGGAAGAATATGATGGAGGCCCTCTTGATGCTGACTGCAATTATAAGAATAAAATCCATGTGATTACACCGGCTGCCATGAGCCCACAGCATTAAAGACATGGTATTATTTCCAAGAAGCAGTAATTAAAAACAGATTCCCAAAAGAAACCATTGTAAGTGGACTGCACCACAATCTCTCCAAAACTCCTGTCGCACCTCCACTGCAGCCCTCCAACAGCTTCAAGCTTTCCATCCCCATAACTTGTATAAAATGTTTCCAAGGAACCAAAAGGTCCCTCTCTGTAACAAGAGCCCAGGCAGAATCAGGATCTTCAAATACATACTGTAAGATTTTTTCTGAGGATCATATGTGCGTTGACAATCTCTAGTATGTGTGTGGTGAACTCGTTCATGTTTTCCAGAGGCATGATCTTAAACGCCACTAAACTTCTCTTATTCTTTTAAAGAACAAAAAGAAAAGAGCAAAGAAGAAAAAAAATTAACATCACAGTCAAAAGCCAATTGAACAGTTCTCCTTAGGGACAGAGGTGCATAGAGAGATTGTCTGAGTGGAAACAGAGCAGCCTTTCCTGACCTCCATTCTCATGGGTGATTTTACCATGCTGACAGGCTTAGCTACTCTCTGTCCAGCTAGTAACTCCCTGCGCTTTGCTTAAACATATGCACCTTTATTTGAAAACATTTATTCATGTATTTAGTTATAACACTTGCAGCTGCATCACATCACGTGGTACACGACAAGGTGTCCTCATTAACCAGAACCCGGACTAAGCTCTGCAGTGCAAACAGCCAAGAAGCTGGTAGGCAGACTCTTCTCCTGAAAACAACGTACAGACGAAGAGCAGCATTTTAAATAGGTCCTCTGACTACTGTGTCAGAGAAGTTCTATTAAATGAAAACATTTAAGAATTTGTCCACAGGGAACGGTAAGCAAAGAATACAACCACATAGATATTCTCAAGGGAGCCCCCAGCACTGTGCCACATCACCAATTTTTCCTGCCACTGCTCCAGCCTCGTGACCTGGAGTCAAACACAGCTAACGTGACCTTACCTGGAAGGAGCGAAGATGACCAGCTACTTTTACGTAAGTTCCTGGAGGCACCACAACGTTCTCACCACCTGCCTCCTGACAGGGAGGAAAACAAGAAAGGCTTTGCTGGTTTTTTCCCAGTCATCACAGTAAGTGCCACAGGAAGGAGGCTGACTCAGGTAAACACAAAGGACACCCATTCCTCTATCCAGTAGGAGCAGACACGTAAACACACCATATATGACCAAAAGAGGGGAAAACTGCTTGTTTGAATGCCCTGTACACTTGAATGCAGACGAAGTCAGTTGTCTGCTCTGCCATGTGTCCACTTCTGAGAGACTTTCACAAAGCAACAAGCTGAAAGAACCCTCAAACAGTAATAAAACAGCGGACCAGCTCCATAACTTGGCTAAGGAATGCCCACAGACCAGGAGGTTTTCAAAGACATGATAAACTTGCAGTCAAGCCAAATGAAAACCTGCAATATGACATTGCCAATGCTGCTGAAGTACTTGCCTTCAAAGACACATTACAACAATGTGGTCCAGCTTTAAAGGCCTGTTATACTGGCACAGGAGTGCAGTGAGAGTCAGCAGCAATCATTTATCAGAAAACAAGACATTCAGTGGTACATCTTCACCTCTGTCACTGAGCACATACAAAACTGCTGTTCACTCTTTCTGCTTGTATTTCCACACAGAAGTACTGAGTCCCTCAGTTCAGCTATGAAGCAGCCCCTGAGCTTCAACAAACAAAAAAATACAGTGGTTCAATGTAGAATCACATACAAATCACAAAACAGGAGAGTCATGTACAGCACCAGTGATCTCTGCTACAGCAGAAGCATCTCCCTTGGATTTCAGAGATGTGTTAACTCTAAAATGCTCTTTGGAAAATGCTATCTTTTCGGTAAAAAAGCCCTGTGAGTAGTGGGGAGTTGGACTCAATGGTCCTTATGGATCCCTTCAGACTTGAGATACTCTATGATTCTGTATCATTTCTCTCTTCATCACTGACAAGGTCTTTTCAATAAGCATGCTTTTCAATAAGCACTCAGGTGCTTACATCAGTGTCGACCCACTGCCTCACATCCATTGGGGCTGCAGTCATGTCATCCACTTTGTAGAGAATGTTTGTTGGTGCTTTTTCAGCATGACGGATGATCCCCACAATGGTGACCTGTGTTGCAAGAGAGAACAGTCAGAATTACAGGATCACAGAATAGAGGGGCTGAAAGTCGAACCCCCTGCCACAGCAGGAACACGTCCAGGTGGGTTTGGGATGTCTCCAGAAGAGACTCCATGACCTCTCTGGGCAGCTTGGGCCAGGGTTCTGGGAAGGTTTTTTCCTTATGTGCAGATGGAATCTCTTGTCTCCCAGTCTGTGCCCGATGCTCCTTGTCCTATTGCTGGGCACCAACCAGAAGATCCTGGTCCCATCCTGCTGACACTGGCTCTTTAGATACTGATCAGCATTGATGAGATCTCATCTCAGTCCCCTTCTATCCAGTCTGAACAACCCCAGCTCCCTCAGCCTCTCTAGTAAGGCAGATGCTCCAGCCCCCGATCACCCCAGTGGTTGTGCTCTAGCAGTTCCTTGTCCTTCTTGAACTGGGGAGCCCAGAACTCGACGAAGCTTTCCAGATGCAGGGCAGAAAGGGAGGAGAACCTCCCGGACCTGCTCCCACATCCGGGAAGGCCCCGATAAACAAGTCGGTTCCACCAACCCACAGGCACCTACCTGGGAGATCTCCACATCGTGGATCTTGAAGGTCTCGTCGACTTGCTCGGCCGCCAGCAGCTGCGACACAGTGCAGGGCACGATGTTCTGCGAGCGGAGCCTCTGCAATGGGCGGCGGATCCGTCAGCGCCGCGGGGCCGGCGGCCCCCTCCCCATAACCACGAGCCCAGGCCCCGCTCTCGGCCTACCTGCTTCTTCTCCGCCTGGGTGCCAACGACAGAGCTGAAACCGCCCGGGGACTGTGTGTAGCCGCCCGCGGCCCCTGGCCCACCCGCGGAGACGTACCCGCCGTCGAAGGTACCTGAGGGAGGGGACAGGGAGAGCCTGTGAGGCAGAAGCGGCAACGCGACCCATCGGCCCCATCGCCATCACAGGGCGCGGAAGCGGTGGCTTCAGCCCTGCGTCGCCCCGGGCCCTGGGCCCCGCAGGACCCCACCCCATGCCGATTCCCATCCCGATCCAGATCCTCATCCCCATCCCACACCTTGCCCGCTCCACATGGTGACGGCTGATCGCGGGACTCCGCGCGCACCGCCCGCTCCCGCTCAACCCCACAGGGTGCCTCTCGCCCGCCACAGCCAATAGCGATCATCTGCCCTCCAGCTGCGCCCAATGAGGGGAGGGCATGGGGAAGCGATCGCCGCCATTTTGAGCAAGGGCGCTGCCCGGCCGAGATGAGGGAGGAACTTGGGGCGGGGCAGGCGGGGCGGTGCTGCAGCTGTCGCCGGTGCTGCAGCTGTCGCCGGTGCTGCAGCTGTCGCCATGCATCCCGCTGCACTGCTTGTGTTGTTCCCGCTGGCCGCGGCGCTGCCAGGTGGGCGGTCGCGCAGGGCCCTGCTCCCGGCCAGTCAGAGGGTCTCCGTCGAGGGGTCCCTGAGGGGTGTCCCTGAGGGGGCGGCCCTGCGCTGAGCCGCGTTGTTTCCCGCGCGCAGGGCGCTTCTGGCACATCACGGACCTGCACTGGGACCCGGAGTACGACGCGTCGGCGGCCCCCGGGCTGGTCTGTCCGTCGGGCGGGTCCCGGGTCGGGCCCGCGGGGCCCTGGGGCAGTTTTCTTTGCGATGCTCCCTGGGCTCTTCTCACCTCCGCCGTCCGTGCCATGGGGATCCGCCTGCCGCGGCCGGACTTCGTCCTGTGGAGCGGGTGAGATTGTCCACTCTGTCCTTCCCTCCTTCCTCTGGTTCTCTCTGTCCTCTTCATCTACTCCATCTTCTGCCCACTCTGCCTGCTCTGTCTGCTCCAGCTTCTCCAGTCTCTCTCCCGGCTCCATCGTCTTCTTCATCCTCTTCAACCTCTGGACCAGCTCAGCGGTCTGAGTCTGGGGCTGGTGTCCAATTTAAGAAGGAAGAGTTGGCAAAGAAACACCAGCTGTTCTACAAGTTGGGGTTCAGGGTTACACACTGCTCTGAGGCTGTGGCCCGATCCAACCTGCTCGGAGGGTGGAAGGGGTAGTGAGGTCAGGGCGTGAAAGACTTGGGCCCAGGACCGTGCTGGAAGGGGAAATAATGCAAAATGGAGGCTTGGGGCACAGCTTAATTGCAGCAAGGCCTCGACACCAGCAAGATGGCCCCAACTAGTACCAGCAGTGAGGAACAGCAAGGTAAGGATGACAGTTCATAATTCTTCCTTTTCTGTTTGGTTGTTGCCAGCTCTGGCTGACTTCACACAAACTGAAGTGCCTGAACTGCCTGGGGCAATGGAACCTGCTCATTCTGTTAATGCATCAGGTCTTGCCTGTTAGAGGCAGGGGGAGGAGAGTCTGGCAACTCAGACTTGGGATTTTTCTTCATACTATAAAGAGGCCTACAGGAAACCTGTGTCAATAAGGGTCTCTTCTGCTTTAGAAGCATCAAGAACCTCTCCATACGGAGCATGTTTTTTCCAGGCATGTTTGGAGGCAGAGCTCCATGACCTTACCTTTGGCTGACATTGTTTCCTTGTAATGAGTGTTGTTCTGCTGCTCAAGCAGCTCTACAAACAACTTTCCTTTACTATCGCTGATCAGAGTTTGACCCGAGACTGCAAAATGCAATTGCACTTCTGCAGTGTTTCCAGTCAGCCTTTTTGTCTATTAAAGGCACCTAGGCAGAGTGAGCCCCTACTTCATATGCCTGTGTGCAGGTTTTTCAAGGCAGAATAAAGTGGAGTCTGTTTTCACTTGGAGCAATTTCCTGACACTCCTTCAGTGCCTTGGCCAGTCAATACAATGCTGGTCCCAAGAGCTTCAACGGTATTTTCTAGGAGGCATAAAGAGCAAGAAGCAAGTTTTCTCTCCCCTGACTTATCACAGAGAGTGACTGTGCTGTTTTTGTTTTTTCTAGAGATGATACTCCTCATGTGCCCAATGAGAAGCTTGGAGAAGAGAAGGTTCTGCACATAATAGAAAATCTGACCTCTCTGATAAGAAGGACTTTTCCAGGTAGGATTTAAGGGGACTCCTATGGGAAGAGTTTACTAGTGTGGTAAAAGGGCAGACTTGCAAAGGGGAAAGGCACAGAAAGGCTCTGGTTGTGTTGGGACTTGTTTGTCCTCTTTCTGGTTGCTGGATGCCATGAGGCAGGTCTGACTTGTGCACGCCTGGTGCGCACTCGTTTCAGGCTGACTCAGTCAGAAGAGAAGAATATCAAAATTTCTGTAGTTGCTCATGAAGACCAAAAAGGCTGTGAGGTTTCCACATGCCAAATCCAGGTCAGCAGTGGGGGAAGGAGCATTACTGTGGAGAAGGCTCACCAGCTCATCTGTAAACCCACTTGTCCCCCAGAGGGATGGTCTCTGCAGGGTTGCACTCCCAGTCAGTGCTAACTGTGGATGATTTGCTTTTGCAAAGCTCTTGAGTTGTGCTGTTCTTTCCAAGACTGAGTGTCTCCAGGGAGCTTTTGGAACTGGTGAGGAGCTATGAAGCAAAAGTGGATTCCTCTCTGCCTCCTTTTCCGACTCTAGATACCAAAGTCTATGCGGCGATGGGCAATCATGACTTCCACCCCAAGAATCAGTTTCCAGGGAAGGAACACAGGATCTACAACCAAACAGCTGAACTGTGGCGTCCCTGGCTGAACGATGCTTCCATCTCTCTTTTCAAAGCAGGTATGGCATCACCAGCTCGTGTTGGCAGCATTTTGTGGTTATGGGGATGGATAAAATATCGATGATTTTCCCTGCTTCTGTGCTCAGAGCAACAGGATTTGTAGACTATTTGCTGAGGAAAAGGCTGATGTAATGCTGATGTCTAGCACTTCTGCTTGCTAGAAGAGAAATTTATTTATGCTTGAGCCTTTCCTGCCTTTCTCAAGTTGCTGGGAAGTGTCCATACAGAGAATGCTGAGCTTCAGTGGGAAAAAAAAGTCTCTTAGAAAGCTCCTGGTGCAGGCAGCACTGTGATGTCTAGAGCTGCCCAGCTCCTGGTGCTGCACACTGTCCCCATGCAGGGCCTCCCTGCACCTTGAGGGGTGCCTGCACAGCAAGAGGCAGACAGGGGAAAGAGTCTGTCCAGATCCTCATCCTGGAATGGTCAGAGCACTGCTGGCACGTTGTCCATATGGTGGCTCTGCTTTTACCAAGGATGCAGTGGAAATGAAGGCGCTGGGGGTCACTGTGACCAGACTTCCAACTCTTTCCCCATCTGTGTTTTTCAGGAGCTTTCTACAGTGAGAAGCTGCCTGGCCCAGGGACAAGAGGGCGAATGGTTGTCCTGAATACCAATCTGTACTATGATCAGAATGATGAGACGGCTGGTGAGGAAGATCCTGGAGGGCAATTCCAGTGGCTGGAGGAAACACTGACCAATGCCTCTAGAGCAGATGAAATGGTAAGAAAAAAACATGAAATAACTTTCTAGAGGGCTTACTGCAGTCTGAAAGCTCTTTTTGCTCCTGCTCTTCCCTCTGTGCAGCCTCAGCAGGCCAGCGCTCTGTGGGAAGCATGGGCTTTGTGTCCAGTACAACTCTTGCTTTTGTAGGTCTACATCATGGGGCACATCCCTCCTGGCTTCTTTGAGAAGAAACGGGGCAAGGCTTGGTTCCGGAGCGGCTTTAACGAACGATATTTGAAAATTGTGCAAAAGCACCACAGAGTGATTGCTGCCCAGTTTTTTGGGCACCATCACACAGACAGCTTCAGGATGTTCTACAGTGACACAGGTAGCAGGGCTGGCCACCCAAGCATTTGTGAGATGGTTCTGCCAATGCCCAGAAAATCTCTGTCAATGAGAGATTTTAGTGGCTGTGAGCAAAAAGTAGATGAGAAGTCAGAGAAGGCTTGGTAAATGCTTTGGTCAGTTAGAGGACAACAGTGGTTTTGATCTTCACTCCCAGCCAACATGTCCCACCTCCTTCCTGTTCAGATGTTGTTTCCCCCTCAGTACTTTGCAACCTCTTGCCTGCACCCTGCTGATGGATTCTGGACACCAGCTGAGATGTAAGAGATCAGTTACCAACCTTTGCATTCAGGTTACAGGTTGTCCTCTGGGTCTCCATTGCTGAGCATGATTCTCGTACGTTCTCACAGCAGTTCTCAGCAGCAGTGTTCAGTCCCTGGTGCCATTCGGTGTGCGTGTGCTGTTGTAACAGGCTGGTGGCAGGCGGCTGTTTGCAGTGCAGTTGGGTCCCAGGGTGCTCAACGCAACGTGGCCAGGGTCTGGTTCAAGCCGAGGTGATTTTGCCTTTCTCATAAGGTTCTCCAGTCAATGTCATGTTCCTGGCCCCTGGAGTGACTCCCTGGAAAACAACACTGCCTGGAGTGAACAATGGAGCCAACAACCCTGGGATTCGGGTTATCAGCTACGATCGAGACACCCTTGAAGTGCTGGTAAGGGATCCTCAGGTGCTGCACTCTGTAGATTCTAGAAGAATCCTTTAACTCCCCCTGCAGTATTGACAGGACAGGAGCCAAGCAGCTCTGGGGGAGAGGACTCAGACAAGACATTTCAGCCTCATGTCTAGCACAAAGCTTTAGTCAGGGCGTCAGTCAGCAAGGAAAAGCAAAGCAACCACGGTCAGCTGGGCTGGGCCTTCTGCTGGGCTGAGTTCTTCGTGATTTCCTTTGACACTTTATCCCCAGGTAAAGTGGATGGCTGAACTTGTGCTTGAGAATTTGTAAGACCACCTCCAGAAACGTTTTTAACCATCTGGAAAACCATTGGGTCCTCATACTTGCTAAATGGATTCATTTGTAATGGATCCTGTCTTGGAACGAAGCGGCTGTTGGGGGGCAGCTCAGCCCTTGCTGACAGGCCAGTACACTGCCTGTGGGAAAACACGTGGTTGGGAGAAAGGGCTGATCCTTTCCGGGCCAAACATTTCACTCGAGAGCCTGTTTCACTTAATTTCAGTTCAGGGCCAAGTTAGGGTTAACCTCATCTAGTGAGAGGGCTGTGCCTGCCCGTGACAGGGGGATCGGAACTAGATAAGCTTTGAGATCCCTTCCAACCTGGGCCATTCTATGAATATTATAACAACTATATTAATAATAAATATTCCTGGGACATTAATTTTATGAGTACTCTAGGAATATTTTCTGATTTGTCCTCATGCAGTTTTTCTCTCTCTGCAGGATATGGTGACTTACTACTTGAACCTAACACGTGCCAACATGATGGCCGCAGCCCAGGAGGAAGAGCTCCCAGCATGGGAGGAAGAGTATAAGCTGACAGAAGCCTTCCAGGTCCCCAGTGGCTCTGCACACTCCATGCAGACAGTGCTGGAGAGGATATCAAAGGACCCGCGCTACCTGCAGCGGTACTATGAATTGAACTCGGTCAGATACGACCTCTCCCCGTGTGAGGAGGCTTGCCGCGTTGATCACGTCTGTGCCATCAGGGAAGTTGACTTTACAAAGTACGACGAGTGTGTTAAAACCAGCAGCTCTGCCTCTGCTGTTGTCAGCCTTTGCCTTCTCTTTCTCTGTCTGCTCTTAGTTCTCCATCCCTAGCAGGTGATGCAGTGACTGAGAGCTGGAGATGAAGAGAACACAAGATCCTGATGCATGTGAATCGACAACTGTGAATGCGTTCAGCACTGAGAACTTACCTGGAGACCAGGACAGAATGAGTGGCTTTTATTAAAAGCTTGATGATATTGATTTGAAATCTATAAAAGCTTGATGTACGAGGAGATTGATGGTTGCAAGGTGCCATCAGTTTGTGCCACACTGACTTGCATCGAGGGGCTCACAAATCAGATGAAGACCAGGCCTTCTGGTGAATTTGAACTTGCCGCAGATGAGAGCTGTGAGCTGCCACGTCCCAGGGAATCTGCTGCCGGGCGGGTGCCTCGTGTTGGCACACACTTCTCTTCTGGAAAGTCCATGCCACTGGCAACCTGGCAGGGCTCCTTTTGATCCAGCAGCTCTTTGCCTTTGGTTTCGTTCTGCCTTTGACAGGGCATGAACTTCAGCGAGGCTGTGACCTTTGCGTGTCAGTGCCCAGGGTAAGAGCCTTGATTGTGGCGATGATGAGGATTATTATTTGCATTTTAATTTATTTTTGCCCCCCACTTGCTGGGCATAAACAGCTCTTCCATCTCATCCATCCGCTTTGTTTCCTCCTTCAGCTGCCATGGCCTGGGATCTCCCTGTTCCGCAGGGTGACAGACAGCCCTGGTCCGGAGCGGCTGCTGGGCGTCCTGGCGGTCCCCTCGTGTGTTCTGAACTTGCCTGGGGCGACGGGGCGAGGGTGAATCCTGGACCTGATAGGGCTAACCCGGGAGGGGCAGGGTTGACCCAGGGGTGAGGGAGGGCTCTGCCCCGCCCTTCCCTGCCGGGCTCGTGCGGCGGGAGCTGCCGGGGGTGGTGCCGCGGCCCGCGGGCGGTGCTGGGGCGGTACCGGCAGTCGTGGAGGGCAATCCCGGCCCCGCCCCGCCAGCTGCCGCCGGTTCCCGCCGATGTCGCCGCGGGCCGCCCCGTCGCGGGTCGGGCCGCTGCAGCTGCTGCTGCTGGCGGGGGGGGTGGCGGCGGCGGTGCTGGACGTGTGCGCGGACGGGTGGGCGCTGGCGGGGTGGGCGCGGGGGGGACAGTCCGGACGGACCGCCCTGGCGCTGGCGCTAGTGGTCGTGGCCTCGGGGATCGGGCAGGGCTGCAGCTGGTTCTGGCTGCGAGGTGACCCCCCTGCGCTTCGCCCCGCGCTGTCCCCTGCCCTGCTGGCCGCCATCCATCTCCTCCAGCTCGGATTCCTCTTCAGGTAACTGTAACATCTCCACCCCGCCCAGGTAGCCTGGGCATCTAACCACTCAGGACATTGCCCTCTTCCGCCGGCCATCACCACCCCCGGGGCATCCTCGCCTCCTTCCGGACATTCCTCCACCCTCCCAGGCATCGCTCCCGACCAAGTACCAGTCCCCACCACGTGTCCCCGTCCTGCCGGCCATCCGACCCCCGACACAGCTCCCCCTGCCCCGGCCTCCTCCCGGGCTGCCCCCGCGGGGTCTGGCCTCTGCCCAGGATCCCACTCGGACACATCGACAGCCCTGTACGCGGGAGGTCGCAGGGGCACCCCGGATAAAGCAGTGTCCCACCGATGGCCCCGTGTTCCCCGTCCAGCCGAGGCTTCCCACCCGATCCCAAAGTTCCCACCCTGGGGTGAGTCCCCACGGGCCGAGCAGCTGTCAGGGCTGCAGGAGCCGTCAGCACCTCCCAGATCTTTGGGGACCCCGCACTGACCTGTTTCTGCTTCCCCTAGTGGAGATGGAAATGACCTGGCAGTTTCTGTTAGGGGTGAGGGAGCTGGGGCTGGTTACTCTGGAAAAAAGGAGGCTGAGGGGAGACCTTCTTGCTGTCTGCAACTGCCTGACAGGAGGCTATAGAGGGATGGGGGTTGATCCCTTGTCACAAGGAGCAAGTGACAGGGCCAGAGGCAATGGGCTCAAGCTGCACCAAAGGAGGCTTAGGTTGGACATCACGAAAACCTTCTCCCTGGAAAGGACCACCAGACCTTGGAACAGGTTGCTCAGGGAGGGAGTTGAATCTCCATCCCTGGTTATGTTTCCCAGTCATTGAGATCTGGAGCTCAGGGACAGGGTTTAGCAGTGGGTTGGTTCATGGTTGGACACTATGAGCTTGAAGGGCTTTTCCAACCTAAACAAGTCTGTGATTCTCCATTTTACACTTAAACCTCATGCAGTGTCTGAGCATTGTGTGGATGCAGCAGTGCTTGGCAGGGAAAGGGAGCGGTTTGAGCATAAATCAGTGTGGTTTAGGTTGTCCTTGGACCAAAGGACATGCTGAACCCCTTGCTGCTGGCTGGGTCCCCACACAGGTGCCTCTATGCGCTGAAGATGG
The DNA here is from genome assembly GCA_013400115.1 of Rhinopomastus cyanomelas. Classification (NCBI taxonomy): domain Eukaryota; kingdom Metazoa; phylum Chordata; class Aves; order Bucerotiformes; family Rhinopomastidae; genus Rhinopomastus; species Rhinopomastus cyanomelas. The sequence continues at coordinate 16,489 of VXBP01001175.1, forward strand.
GCTGGCAGGTATGCCGGTCCAAGGCAGAGGAGGAAGAAGAGCACAGCCGCATGGCCTTCCTGTCGCACGACATCAGCATGCTGCGCCTCTTCGAGACCTTCCTGGAGAACACCCCGCAGCTCACCCTGCTTCTCTACGTTGTCCTGCGGACAAACAAGGCAGAGCCTTCACAGGGTGAGGTGCTGGGGCTGGGATGGGGGCTGCAGAGGTAGAAGCTTGAGGTCAGGGTGTGCTTGGACCAGGCACTCTGTGCCCCAGTGGACTGTGCTGGGCTTAGGCTGGGAGACTTGAAGCTGATGGGCATCTGTGGTTGTTCTGCACAATGTTCCCCAGGAGAGAAGTCCAGAGCTCTGGACAGTGGGGAAGTGCTGTTGTGGGTGTGGTTGGAGGGTGGAGCACAGGCCACTGAGAATGGGCTTTGGTGCCCATCTGGGTGTTGGGAGCATCACTGCTGCGGAGAGCCAGACTGTGTGCTTGTTGGGTGGAACCAGCACTCGCCTCCTGCTCATGGTGGCTAATCCTGGGTTGGGGGAGGTTTGAGCCAGACCACACCCTGTTCAGTCTGTCCTCAGCATCACCACTGTCCACAGGACTGGGAATCTGCACTTCATTCCTGTGTGTGACTTGGTCTCTGCTGGACTACCACCGGTCCCTGCGCTCCTTCCTGCACGACAAGTACAAGCTGAGCCTGGGCTCCTCCATTGTCTACTTCCTGTGGAACCTCTTCCTCATCTGCCCCCGCATCCTCGTGGTTGCCCTGTTTGCCTTGCTCTGGCCCTATGGTGTAGCTGTCCACTTCCCACTCGTGTGGCTGGCAATGTTCCTCTGGGTCAGTCTGCAGGGCACTGACTTCATGGAGTCACCCGGCCCAGAGCAGCTCTACCGGGCCATAGTGGCCGTGATCCTCTACTTCAGCTGGTTCAATGTTTCACCAGGGAGGACGCTGTATCGCAGCATCATCTATCATAGCTTCATCCTGGTGGACAGTGCTCTGCTGGCCATGTCATGGTTCTGGTGCTGGTTGCCCTCAGATGACTATTCATACCTCACCCCGGTGGTCTTTGCTGCCCTGCCCTGCTACCTGCTGGGGCTGGTGCTGAGGGTCACCTACTACAAGTGGCTGCACCCCAACATGTGGGCACAGCAAGAAGCTGGCTTCGACGACGTGGATGCCACCGAAAGGAGCTACAGGCTGGCATTTCACTCTCAGCTGGAGCCAAACCTCATGAACAGGCGGATGCAGTGGCTGGCCCAGACCCAGCTCCCCATCTTCCCTCCAGGAGGACAGCGCTTCCTGAACGGGGCTGCTGCCCAGGAGTCTGCTGTTTGAGGCCAGGCCCTCAGAAATTACTTGCTGGGGAGGGAGACAGCTCTATCAGCTCTGCTCCTGGTTCTGTCCCTGCTGGCTCTCATCTTGGGCAGCTGCAGGGACCTGGCAGGGGGGACACATGCAATCAACTGTCAAGTCCCACAGCACAGAGTGCAGATCTCATGGCTGGGCTGTGGTGTTCTTGGGGCTTGTTGTTTCCAGTTTCTCTCGTTATTTATTACTAGCTTTTTCCCAGGAAAAAAACCCACGAAGAAACCACTTTGGTCCCTGTTCTTCACCTATGCCTGCTGCTGCTATGGGTGCTCAGGGAGGTGGGTGCTGGTGGGGAAGAGGGCAGCAGCCATGCCATCTTTAGGCCTCCAGGCAGGGTTTTCCTCTTTCCTCTTCCTGCTCTTGAGGTCAAAGATCTCCTGTTATCATCATCTCATTCAGGGAGGGACAGGCAAGGTGGCAGGGCCTGCCCTGTGCTGGGAGAGAAGCCAGGGGTGGGGGATGGGGCAGGGCATGGTGCCCACACCCTGGGTGGGGTGTTGTGGGACAGTGCAGGGCCAGGGGGTGTGGGGCTTGCCCCTTCAGCAATGGGAGCACATTGTCTGTCTCTGTCACAATCACCAGGTCCTTCCCTACTGAGAGGGTGGGAGCTGAGGCTTTGTGCTGGAATGTGGGACCTGATGGGCAGGTCCTGGTGCTGGTCTCCTTCAAGCAGAAGCTGTTTGTAGGGTGGGGACTGGCAGGATGCAGCAGCACTGTGGGCACCATCCTCCTGGCCGGGCGTGTGAGCACACAAACTGCCTCAGCCCTTCGGCGTTACGGATACCTCACGGGTCCTTTGCTAGCATTTCCACTATCACACTGGTGCTCCCAGTGTCTGGACCAAGCTGGAGGGGGTCATGACCAGGTTTCTCAGCCACAGGTGGCCACTGCTGTGGTGAGTGTTGGGCACAGACACCTGCTGCTGCCCTGGCAGGGCTGCCCCAGGCTCTCTACCAAACCCAAGCACACCCCAAACTGGCTGCAGCCAGCAGCTATGGAACATCCCAGCTGCCCACAGTGTTGTCCCTTAGCCCTTCCCCTGCATCTGTCACCCATCCTCTTGGCAAGACCCTGCAGGAGCAGGTGAACTGCCTCTTTCATAGCTGTTCCTGCAACAAGAGCCACCCGTGGCCAGGGACAGTGGCAGCACAGCAAAGGGCAGGAGGTGGGAAGGTGGTTTCCCTGCGCAAGGGAAGGTTTTTGCAGAACTGCTGGGCACCGCAGCACAGCCAGTAACTCCAACGGAACTGGTACCTTCAGGGAAGCCAGTGCCCCCCATAGGAGCTGGTACCTCCGTGGTTGCCTCGCACAGGACACAGCCCAGGCTGCTGCTTGTAGGTGACAGACACTGATGCAGAGTCAGAGAACAGGCTGAAGCAGTGACTACAGAAAATAAAGACTTTTTATTTTATTCCAGTTCATAGGACAGTTCCCATTACAAAGACCATGAAGGGGCAAAGGCTGCTCAGCCAGCAGCTTCCAGGGCTCATCCCTCTCCCGCTGCCAACGGGACACTGCAGGTTCTGGGCTGCTGCAGCTATCCAAGCACCAGCACAGAAATCTCCCCCAGCACTCCTGGAGGCAGCAAATGCTAGTGGATCAGGTGGGTTTTTTTAAAGCCTCCATGGCTGGGGTGAAACTGCAGGGGAGCTCAGCAGCCGGCTTCAGCGCCAGTGCCCTGGGCTGACCGGTGTTTGGGTTTCTCACCAACTCGTGCACAGCCAGGTCAGTGGTAACGGGAGAGCACAGACAGAAGGAAAATCAATGCTTGGACAGAGATGCTGCTCCTGCCGCGTGAGAGACAGGACAAATCTTAAATTCAGCCAGCAGAGGAAAAAATAAAATAGCCAGGTCAACCTTTTATTAAACACAGACACAGGACTGTACCATCCGCCTCCGGGTATAAAAGCACTTTACATACATTCAGGGAAACGATAAATACCGGCATGAAGTGTCACTGGCTGTCCCACACTCGGCTGAAGTGTTGCCAACACCTTAGCATGTCCTTAAAACATTTCCAAGGAAACTCAAAGCAAAGCTGCCAGCTGCCAGGCTGCTTGTACCTGGGCTCTGGCACCCGCTGCGAGTGCCTGGCAAAACACCTCCTACCCCACGGGCCTGCACCGCCTCCTGTCAGCAGCTTGGGACCTACCTTAGTGAAGCCCAGGGGTGGTGGGAGGTTAAGGCACAGGTTGGAATCCCAAAGTTCCACCAGCTGGAGTATGAGACACTGGCAACCGGCTGGTTTGGAGGCCAGGAAGTCCCCACAGCTCCTGTACGTGAGACCTTCAGACTAGCTGGGGCCTGCTGAGGTGTTCACAATCCAGGACAGACTCTGTGACTACAAACAAGTCCTGATCTTCTGGAGACGTTTTGGACTCTGGGAGCAATGTGGCAGCTTCTTGGCACCTTGCACCAGCTCTACTCCTGCCAGCGCAGGAACGCTACTTCACAGGGACCCAGACGAACTGGACTCGCAGACCCAGCAGTTCTGGAGCTGTAACCCTGTGACATCTCCGTGCTCTGCGCAGGGTCCTCACTGCAGTGAACCACCAGCATCTGACATGGAGCAGCCCCAGCAAGGTGGGAACCCCGGGGAACACCTCTGAGCTCTCCATCCTGTGTAGGTAGCAGGTGGAAGAAGAGAACATCCCCCACGAGCTTCTGCTTCTCCCCCCACCCTTTCCACTACGGGAAGCTCACTCCTGGGGCTCTGCTGGGCCAACAGCTGCACCCAGAGAAGCAGCTGCCAGTGAAGCCCAAAGACAACTCCACACTGAGCCAGTCAAGTAAACTCCCAGGGCAAAAACTGCTTCCTTGGGTCTTTCTAACAGGACCAGATGGCGTGCTGCTCGCAGGCATCAGCTTCTGAAGGCAGCATCCTGCTGAGGCAGGGAGCTCCTGGGGAAATGAGCAGACCCAGAGTGTCCACTTGACATCAACACCCAGTGAGGAGCTGGAAGGGAAGTAGAGCACTCCTGACTCCTGTGACCACCCTGGAGAAAGAGAAGCTACTCTGATTTTTGATTTGTTTTTTAAAGAAAAACCATAGTTGGGAAAATGTGAAAGACAGATGGCTGTGTCCAGTCCATCAACCCTAGGGATCCAAACTCCTCCTTCCAGGAACCTTCTTCATGGCTCTCCAGAACTCCCAAGGCACAGCAGAGCACGTGCTGAGCTGCCCCTGCATCTCCTGCAGCACTGATGGAAACTGTTCCTGGGCAATTAATGCCATGAAATGAATGCAGCAAACTCACCACCTGCTTCTGTGGGCACAGCCTGAGTGGGTCAGTCTCCTCCCTTCCCGACCAGTCCCAGTTGGGTGACACGAGGCTGGAGCCCAGAGATCTGGAGGGGTTTGGCTCAGCAGGAGCAGCAAAGGCGTGAGTTGGGGCACAGCAGATGTGTCCCCTGCGCAGAAACTCAGGGCACCTACTCATCTGGTGCCATGGGGTACAGGGAGAAGGCAGAAGTTACTGGATACGGCCTGACCTGGCACAAAAGCGGCACCCTCTAGTCCCATTTCTGGCCACTGGTACAGGTTGGGTTTCTGAGATGGCAGCAGGAAAATCATTGTAAAACAATTCCCTCCCAAGGCCAGTGTGCTCCAGGCTGCCAAGTCAGAGTGTCGTAGGAACAAAGCCAACCTCTTTACCCAGGGGTTTGTTTCTCTTGATGGGAGTTAGACTAATGCACAGAAAAAATACAAGAAAATGGAGGACTCTGGTTCCACTACAAGGAACTTGGTCTCACAAGTGGAGCCAGGAAAGCAGAGGTGAATGTCTACACCCTTCTTTGTGACACTCATGAGGATTTAGTTCTCTCAGATTACTCCTAGTCCAGCTGAGGACTCCGTTCACGTCTGAGCCGGCTGCAGTAGTGTTGTGCTGGATCTGATGCCTGCTGGCAGGTTTGTTCTCCCTTACAGGGGAAACTTGGGCGACCCACTGTCTGGGTCACGGAGAGCTGGAGTCTCATGATCTCCTGCTGGCCAACAGAGCTTGTGCACACATTGACTAAAAGCCACTGGGATCAACTCAGAACACCAACACTTTCCTCTACAAGGAACCACGTATCCCACAAACAATCCTTTATCAAATTTCCACCAATCCCATGTTGAGGAAATAACACAAGGATATTGCAATAAATTAACTGCTTTCAACACCCAGGGAAGGAGGGGACACATTTTACAGTAACAGAGGTATTTTTGACATTTTCATTAATTTTCCCTACGAAAAACCCCATAGCTCTTTTTTGGCTTCGCGAAACAAGGGTGGTTCAGCAATGCCATCCATATTTTTTCTATAAAAATAAGGTTTAGTGGGTATTTGGGTTCTACAACTAGGCTGGATAGAAAGGAGAAGGTTCTTACAAATACTTCGGCTGTTGTACCACCCACCCCTCTGGAGTCTGCACACTGGAGGAGGCCTGCTGGCTTCTGCAAGTCTCTTCTTCAGACAAGCTCTAGCTCTGCGGAGTCCAGTGCTTCTTGACAGGACACCTCTGTACTCAGCAGGGCCTGTGCTCCTGAGGAAACGACCTGGTGTCACGTTCTACTGTACAGTCTGTGTTGGGTATGTTTTCTTCATCAAGCTGAAAAGGGTGCCCCAAGTGTCTGAGGTTTCTGCCTCCCCAGCAATGGAGGGGGTTTGCAGGAGCTGCCATCACACCTTCACTCCGACTCCTTACAGGAAGTCTAACTCAAGGGCCTGGTGAAGGGACACCAGATCGGCATGATTTGTGATCCTCCAAAAGGGCATGTTGTGCTGCAACAGAGAGAAGACCAAGCCAAGGTTGTGGGAGCAGTTTTACAGCCGGGTGGGAGCAGCCAAGCACTCAAGAGGTGCAGTCTCACAAGGGCAGCCTACAGGGGCACCATCACCTCCCTACTCTTGCTGGTTACCTCGTTCCTGATCCAGGCCAGGATATGCTGGTCTTGGCCACCTGGGCACCCTGCTGGCTCATGCTCAGGTCCTTTTCTGCCAGGCAGCTCTCCAGCCTCTCTGCCCCCATTCTGGAGCTGCTGGGGGTTGCTGTGATTACAGTGCAGAACACAGCACTTGGCTTTGTTAAACCTCAGCCCATGGCTCCAGCCCATCCAGGTCCCTCTGCAGACCTCCCTGCCCTCCAGCAGATCGACAGCGCCGCTTCGTTTTGTGTCACCTGAAAATTTACTGAGCGTGCACTCGAGCCCTTCATCCAGGTCAGCGGTAAAGACGTTCCTCCAGACTGGTCCCAGCACTGAGCCCTGAGGGACACTGCTTGTGACTGGTGGCCAACTGGATTGAACCCCATCCACCACAACTCTGGGCTTGGCCATCTAGACAGTTTTTAACCCAGCAAAGAGTCCACCTGTCTGAGCCGTGAGCCCCGGCTTCTCCAGCAGGTTGCTGTGGGAAATGATGTCAAATGCCTGCCTGAAGCCCGACAACAGCCACCACTTTTCCCTCATCCACTGGGTGGGTACCTGATCATAGAAGATCAGGCTGGTTAAACAGGATTTGCCCTTCATAAGCTCATGTTGGCTGGTGTCCCCCTGGTGTCCTGCACTTACCACATGATCAGCCCCAAGATGAACTGTTCCATGATCTTCCCTGGTATCTAGGTCAGGCTGACAGGCCTGCAGTTCCCCAGATCCTCCCTTCTGCCCTTCTTGGGTATCACAGTAGCAAGTTTCCAGTCATCTGGGGCCTCCCCCATTAACCAGGACTTCTGATAAATGATGGAGAGAGGCTTGGCAAGTTCCAGAACCAGCCTCCTCAGCACTCTGGGGTGGATCTCATCTAGCCCCATAGACTGAGGGGTCTCCCAGTTGGCTTAGTAGGTTGTACACTACTGTTTCCTGGATTATGAGTGGACCACACTGGTCTTTAATCCCATCTTCCAGCTCAGGGGACTGAATACCATGAAGATAACTGGTCTGACTACTGAAGACTGAAGCAAAGAAGGCATTAAGTATCTCAGCCTTTTCCTCATCCTTGATAATGATGTTCCCTCCTCACATCCAATAAAGGACGGAGCCTCTCCTGGTTCTTTTTTTGTTGTTAATATATTTGTAAGAACACTTTTTATCACCTCTTGCAGTGGTGACCAGGCTGAGTTCTAGCTGAGCTTCTGCCCCCGTAATGTTCTTTCTGCTCGACCTAACTGAACCACCATCCTCTTCTTGAGTAGCCTGCCCCTTCTTCCAAAGGCAGCAGACTCTCCTCTGTGTCCTAAGTCACAGCAGAAGCTCCTCGTTCAGCCAGGCTGATTTTTTTCCCTGCCAGTTTGTCTTACTATGCATGGGGACAGCCTGCTTCTGTGTCTGGAAGAGCTCCTTCTTCAAGAAAGTCCAGCCTTCCTGGACCCCCTTGTCCTCCAGGGCTGTACCCCAAGGGACTTTCTCAATCAGAGTTCTAAACAGGCTGAAGTCAGCCCCGTGCACACCGGTACCTGAAGCCTTTCTTATCCACACAGCATCTGAGAGACACCAAAAGCCTCGGGGCTTGGCTGTCAGCTGCTGCTTCACCCAGGAAAGCTCCCAGGGAAGCCAGCATGTGGCTGACAGCTGAAGTCTGCAGAGACAATGTCCTGGCAGGAACCTGATCACTTCACTATCATTAATCAGCATGACTGACCAACCTGTTGCAGCCTGCTCAAATCAGACTGTTTGCTCCTGGCTTGCAATCAGACGAAGAGCAGATCCAGTGTAGTGATGTGACTGCTGGCAACTGAACCCTGACTTCCTCTGTGCTTCTGAAAACCTGTGCCATCCTAGCTGACAGCGGCAGGCTGTGATCAAGACATGCTACATGAAGATGCTGTTTTGCAGGGACAACATTAAGCACAATCCCAAACAACAGTAAACTGGAAACTGAAACCCCCAAGAAACAGAAGACTCCCCAACCTAATGTAACGAAAGATCTTCTGCATTAAAAGCAAAGTGTCCCTCTGGCTGCTCTGGCCTGAAGGGGTCAGCCCTGGAGAAACCTGCTGCTACAGCTGACTTCCTTTGCATTGACCCCCATCCCACCTCTGCAGGGCCAGGAACTCACCTGCTTAGCTGCCACCTCTTCGTCACGGCCATCACCAATCACCACGTAAGTGACTTTCTTTCCAAATCGTGACACGATCCTTTCAAAACAGCTCTCTTTCCCTGCAAAGGACAACCCCAAAGTACAGAGCCTTAGGCAGAGAGTAAGAGAAGCTTGAACAGCTTCTCCCACTGGGAAAGCTTCATTCTTATCCCACTGGGAAAGGAGTAACAGCCAGTTCAGCTTATGAGGCCAGAGGCTATCGCATAGGCAGCTGGACCACAGCAGCCATGGGACTGCTCAGCTGCAGAAACTATTTCCTACATAAAGATCTCAACAGGCACCTCCGCACTCAGCACATCCCCTTACCTATCTTTGTAGCACTATAAATATTTTCGATGGGAAACACCTCGCCCAATCCATACAGGAGAACTTTGGCAAGAGCTGGCACCAGTTGGGTGGTTGTGATCAGGATGTTCACACAGTTTTTTCTAAAAGAAGAAAAACACTTGTAAATGCACATCTCTGGCTGGTGGTGCCGAGGGCTCCTCTGGGCAGCTGGCTCAACTTCCGAAGGGCCACGAGCTTTGTTCTGCTTTCAAAAGGCATTTTAGTCCAAATTCTATTTGGGGGGTTTTTCTTTTAAACAGAAATTCTCTGGCAGACATGTGGTGTTGGGAGCACAATCCTTCCTAGCAAATGCTCTTGCACCAGAGCAATTCCAAAAGGTGCTCAGGAGTGGAGCTGCAGCTTCCCAGTAGCTGGGACACACAGCAGACACTGCATGCAAATCTGAGCAAGAGAAAGGGTTGAGACAGCAACATGCACGCTTCCAGTTTCTATACCTGGACTGTATGAGCAGCAGGGACTTTAATGCAGTTTCCAGCCAGGAATCCGTGAGCACTTCTATATCAGTCCTTAGTCGCTGCAGAGCTTCTCTCTTCTGTGGGCTAAGGAGGCCTGGAGGGCAAAGCAACATGAGTGTTCCCAGCTGAGCTGGCAAGTCCAACACAGAGCAAGCCATCCCTCAATGGAACAGCTGCCTGTTCTGCAGCACACGACACAGCACTGAAGGCATCTGAAAAACCTGAGACTGTCTGGAGGCACTGAGAGAATCTAGTGACAGAGATGAGCTTGGACACCCATCTATGACCCTGGCTGTGGGGAACTGGGTAGGTACTTTCCTCTGATTTTTTTAAATCTCCTATTTTTCACCCCTTTTTAATGTCTTTTCTCAAAGCATGCAGCTTTGAATTTAAGTCAGCCAGAAGTGGAGCCCCTATGATCTAACCTGCTCCCATCAGTAAATAAATCAAGAAGGAAGCACCTTGAGTCTGAATGTCCCTCCATGCCATTTCCAGACATGACATATCAACCCCCAGAAGCACACCAGTAGCACACCAGTCCTTTGGCAGCGAGGAGATGTGGGGACCACTGGGGGCTGCTCTGTCAACTGTTTTGCCATGTGGCTTTAGATAGGTCCTGAAAAACTCTGCACTGAGGTTCCCCACATACAAAATATGAGTAATGGCCTGATCCCTGCCAGAAGAAGGTCGTTGCAGACACTGAAACGCAGACTCATGCTGACAGAATGTTAAGGCTGAAAGTTACCGTTTTGAACACTTGTGTTGTGGAACACATGTCCAGGAAAATGTTCTGTCATGGGTTTCTTGTACTTAAACCCACAACCTCCCTGTCAGGCTGTATCACTTGGAGAGGTAAGCTGCTCCAGCAGCTTTGGTGTTTGACCCCATGTAGCACTAGAACGGTATTTTTTCATGTCTAAACACCAAGGAAAGCAAAAGCTCTGAGGCAGAACAGAATCTGGCACCACAAACTGTTCAGTGCTCAGATAGGGGTCCAGCTGAACACTCACCTCCAACATTGGTTTTGTATTTGTCGTAGATCTCTCGTACCCTGCGGTAGCGGAAGGCCAGTTTCCTCATCCAGTCCACTCCTCCCTGGACTCCAACTGATGAGCCGTGATTTGTGTTACTTCCTGAGCCACTGAAGCCATCCGTGGAGAAGTTGTAGTTGCTGTTTTGGAGAAGCAGACACGTTAGCTGTGCCACAGCAACACAATCACAGCAGCTTTTCTGGTGAGGCTGCAGCTTCAGCTCTGACAACATCTGGAAAAGCACTTTGGACAGGAATGCATCACAGCCACCAACAGCTGAGCCCAACTTATGTGGCCAATGTACTCTGGCATCCAACTGCATAACCTCCTGTGGTCCCTTCTAACCTTAACTGACTGTATGACTTGGTCTGGGTGATCCTGCTGCTGCAGGGGGATTGGACTAGGTGATCTTTCAAGGTCCCCTCCAATCCCTAATGATTCTATGATTTGCAGAACTGTTGTGCTGAACTTACTGGTTCAACTCTTTTTCCACACCCTCCACTACAAAATCTTTGACTGTTCACTCCTCTGCACACTTCCCACCGAGACCTTTCTCCTGCAGTGAGAAACACCAGCACAGTATCTTCCAAACATAACATCTGTGTCCTTACATCACAGCTGCAGCTCCGTGAGCTGTTTTACCAGCTTATGGCTGCAGGAAGCAGGTCTTGCTTCACCACTTTCTCCACATTTTGTTTTCCCTGAAAGACAGGCACTTTGCAGCCCTTTCCATAAGCCAGTCCAGCTCATTAATGCAGCAGAGTGTTTATCTGCACCCCACTTAATACTGTGTGCACCATCAGCTCACACAGGGATGCAAACCACTGGGAGACTTCCAAAGGTCAAGATCGTCATCCCCATTTGGGTTTGCAGTCCCCCCCAGCTATCTGTCTGATGCAGCCATCAGTACACCACCTTAAATCCTGGCCATTATCATCAGATGCCACATCTTCTATGTGTACCTGGTCACACTCCTGTTGAAGAAAAAACACAAAGTCCTGTTAGTGCATGAAAGCAATCCAGACAACTGCAGGCTAAAGCAAAGGTCTGCTATAAATCAATCTCCTCGCATTGCCTAGCAGCAACAAGCAGTACCCTACTGCCTCCACAGACCTAGAACCAGCTTTGTCTTTCAGTACCAGGTTTTACTTCTCAGCACCTGCTGGTCCATGCCAAGACTGAGATATGAAGTACCAGAAAAGGCTCAAAGCAGCATGTTTCTGTGACATTCTGAGTTGCCTACAAAAAGAAACTTTGACACTCACTGAAGAGGTCGGACTTGTCATCTGAAACCTTTCTGCCATTTCACAAAACCAAACCACACAAAACAAAAAACCCCCAACACTATCTGGTCAAGTATTGACACTCCATTTCATCAAAGCAACGGCCAACTCTGTTACCACAGTGCCACAGCACAAGCCCTGGAGTGAAACATCAGCGTGGAGGCACCACCAAAATTCTGGTGCTTAGCAACAGCTCCTTCAACCCAGTGAGAAACTGCAGGTACTGTAGGACAAGAAGTGCATTTTCCCCATTTCCAGAAACTCCTACTGCTGCTACTAACCAACATCAACAGCAAGGAGTGTTTTTGTTGCTCACAGATAACACACCAGTGACTATCTTTCCAGCACAAGAGTCTGTATTTGCTGTGACTTCTCCATGGCAGGGAGGTAGCTGTCATTAACAGCTTTGCAACATTTACTGCTGCCCCTTCAGGTACTGGAAGGTTGCTATAGGGTCACCCTGCAGCCTTCTCTTCTCCAGGCTGAACAACCCCAGCTCCCTCAGCCTGTCCTCATAGCAGAGAGAATCCATCCCCCTGATCATTTTTGTGGCCTCTGCTGGACCCACTCCATCAGGTCCCCGTCCTTCCTGTACTGGGGACTCCAGAGCCAGACACAGCACACCAGGGCATAGTACAGGGGCAGAATCCCCTCTCTCAATCTGCTGGCCACGCCAGTTCTGATGCAGCCCAGGATGCTGTTTGCCTTCTGGGCTGCAACTGCACACTGTCTGCTCCTGTCCAGCTTCTCGTCCACCAGCACCTCCAAGTCCTTTTCCTGAGTGCTGCTGCCTATCACCTCATCCCCCAGCCCGTGCTGACAGCGTGGTGCAGTGTAATTCTAACTAGGCAGATTTGCCACGTACCTCCAAGTCGTTGAAAAACAAGTGAGTATCAGCTACTTCGAAAATCATCTCTTCCATTGACAGACCTGAGCCAATCACCAGAGTTGGATCCTGGCAAAACAAAAAGAGAGAAGATGAATTCACTGATGAAGTGCTGAGAACTGAGGCTGACAAAGGGATGATTCTTGTTTCTGCTGAGAAACCGCAGATACCCAGGTTCTTGTGGGAGGTGCAGAGAGGAACATTCCTCTGGGCTTCTCACCCAGGACTTGGCTGACCTTGGATGAAAACCACTAAGCTGCTCCAAAATAGAGATCTCTGAGGCAGCACAACAATACAAAAGTGAGATTGCCTGCAGAGAGTCAGAGTGTGTGTCATCTCTCCGCGGGAGTCTCTCGATCCACGGATGGGCCATCACAGTTTTTCTGGCAGACAGAGCTTTCAGCGACAGCGGAACTGGGGTAATGGATTGGATATTCTCTGGGATACATTTCAGAGAATCATCAGGGATTGGAAGGGGGTCTTTCTGGTCCTATGGGCATTTTCTCTGCCCCCGAGTTTCTTGCTGGGATGTTTCTGGCCAGAGGTTTTTTTCATTTGCTTCCTTGGTCCCTGACTGTGCTCTTTCATCTTTGCACTACACAGAGAGAGATGATAAAATGTGCGTTTGTTTTCCGCCGACGACCGCACTCCCCTGGCAAAGCAACTGAGGCTGCAGGCAGAAGCATAAACTCTGACAGTTTCTTCATCAGTCACACTGTAGTTCCCACTGTCTGTTGAACCTGAATTGATTCCATCTCCACTCAGTGGTGTGAACTACAATTTCCCTGGTATTTTAAACATTCTGGCAATACCTGACCCAAAACAGAACAAGACATTCCAGTACAGCACAGTGAGGACTGGTGCACTGCCAGAGGCAACACAAAGAAAATGTGCCAGATTTTCAGTAAATCATAGAACCATTGAATCCTAGAATGGATTCTATGTTCTAACCCACCTGCACAGGCAGGGACACCTTCACTAGATCAGGTTACTCAGGGCTCCAGTCAGCCTGGTGTCCCACACTTCCAGGGATGGAGCAGCCACAACTTCCTTGAGCAACCTGTTCCAGTATCTCACCACCCTCATAGCAAAGAACTTCTTCCTCATGTCCAACCTCAACCTTCCCTTTTCAAGGCTGTAACCCTTTCCTCTTGTCCTCTCGCTACCACCCATGTCAAAAGCCCTCCCCCAGCTTTCCTGTAGCCTCCTTCAGAGACTGGAAAGCTGCTTGAAGGTCACCTGGGGGCCTCCTCTTCTCTAGGTTGAACAACTCCAACTTGCTCAGCCTGTCCTCACAAGGGAGGTGCTCCAGCCCTCTAATAATTTCAGTTGCTCTCCTCTGGACACCTTCTAGGAGTGTCTTCCTTATGTTGGGGACTCCAGAACTGGACACAGGACTCCAGGTGGGCTCTCACCAGTGCAGAGCAGAGGGGGAGAATCCCCTCCCTTGACTGACGACTTCTTTTGATGCAGCCCACGACACGGTTGGCTTTCTCACCTGCAAGAGCACCCTGATGGCTCCTGTCCAACTTCTGGTCCACCATCCCCCGCCAAGTCCTTCTCCTCAGGGCTGTCCTCAGTCCTTTCTCCTCCCAATCTGTTTTCACTACATGCTATGGCCTCAGTAATCCTGAATTATTATAAAACCAGTTTGGCCTTTTAAGACTTGCATGGTAGAAGGGGAGTGTTTATGATGTCCACAGCCCATGCCAGATTTAGTGTTCCTTCCCAACAAGTATCATCGTACACATGTAAAACAAATTACCAGTTTCTACTAATTTTCCAAAGATCAACACTTAATTCTGCACCACAGATACAGGTTTTCTTCCACGGAAAAGTCAGTATTACCTTGCCATACTTCTGAGCATAAGACCCTGTGAGAAGTGAATGGAAGATGATGATGGTCTCATCCAGGTCCCAGAGAAACACTCGCTGCACAGGGAACAAAAGCTGATTAGAGCTGAGCTATTCCAAGCACTGAGCTGCAATAATGGAGCAAGTTTGGGGGTTAATATTGTGGTTAGTTGCAGTAACTCATGGTACACAGTTGAACTCCTTCAGCTGATTGCAGTGGGGTTTACATAACACTACAGTGAAATTACACACTTGGGGTAAGGTTCTCTTGGCCAAACTACTGCAGAAGCTTCTCCAGCTTCTAGAGTTATAAAAACAAAAATTTATAGTGCTGATGAACTTTAGAGCCCTGCCAGGGCACAAGTGCCTGTGATCTGGAGAGTTTACTGTCTGTGATCTGGGCAGCACTGAAGAAATGACCTTGGCTGTTTATCAGAGCCACATTTTGTTACGGTAAGTAAGGGAGACTGGCTGCCCTGAGGAACAGCAGTGTCAGTACAGAAGGAGCTGGATAAACTTGAGAATTGGGCCATCAGGAACTAGAACTTCAGTATCTCCAGTTCTGCTTGTGGGGTAGAAGAACCCCTCATACTGGTTCAGGAAGGAGCTGAATAAACCAGCAGCACCGTGTTCCTATGGAGAACACCAAGAATGCCTAGCTGACAGAAGGAAGGTTCTGTCTCACCCTACTTCACACTGGGAAGGTCACCCCAGTGGCACCCCTAGTTCCAGAGGTATTTGAGGAAACTAGAGGGTGCCCAGCAAAGGCTGTCGAGATTGTGAGCAACCTAGACGAGAGGCTGAGGGAGATGTGGTGGTTCATCTCAGCAAAGAAGAGACTAAGGGTCACCTAATAGCAGATGACAACTAATTGAAAGGGAACTGCAAAGATGATGGAGATTAATTTTTCTCAGTAGCAGCAAATGGAAAATTGGGAGATCAACAGGACAGATCAACTGACTTTACAGCATGTTCAGCTAGACAAAACCATGATTCTGGTGCTGGGGCAGCCCTGCTCTGAGCAGGATACTGTACTAGAAACATCCAGCTGTCTCCTTCACTGACACCACTATGATTCCAGACATGTTCAAAGCGATGTCTGGTCAAGGACAACTGAAGAATTCATTAGGGCCAGTTGTCACAGACAGCTGGCATTAATCAGAAGAGAAGGCTCTAGGGACAACTTAGCGTGGTCCTTCACTACTTAAGGGGACTGTAAGAAAGATGCAGACAGACTCTATACTAGGGCCTGCAATGACAGGACAAAGGATGATGGTTTTAAACTAAAAGAGTGAGATTCAGATGACATAGAAGAAAGACTTTTGTTTATGCTGAGGGTGGTGAGACACTGTCTCAGGATGCCCAGAGAAGTGGGAGAAGACCCACCTGTGGGAACATTCCAGGTCAGGTTGGATGGGGCTCTGAACAACCTGCTCTAGTTGAAAATGACCCCGGTCACTGCAGGGAGGGGTGGACTAGATGAGCTTTGATGGTCCTTTCAACTCAAACTATTCTATGAACCCATTCCACTTATGTGGAGATTAGGATGAAAGAAAGAGGAAGACTTCTACCACAGTATTACTCTGCTATGCTCTCTGTAGAAAACCAAAATTACTACTTACCTCCAGTTCACTGTCCTGTGAGGAGGAGGTATCTGCTTTCCTCTTCCCCCTGTTCTTCGCAGGGATGTTTTTTCTTGCTTGCTCATCCAACTCTTTACTTGCTGTTGCCCTTGACAATGAAGGACTTGGAGATGCATCTCCCAGAAGGAAAAAAAAAATAAATCACATGGCTTTTACCCCTCAAGTCTCAAAACAAACAACAACATAAAACTTACATCATTTGGGCACAAAGCTCTTTTGCAAAGGGCAAGATGTTATTTTACTTTATTTGTGCAGTACTAGTTGGATTCTTTGGAATGAGTGCACAAAGGAAAGCATCTAATGATGTTTCTTTCTCCCAGATGTCCTGGACTAGTCAAATATATTTTGTGTCAAGCAACACCACATAAACCCCCACTGTTTCCACCTCACCACATACACTACTCACTCCTGTGACACTGGGAGCCTTTAACAGTTAAAGAAGAGACAGGGTGTTACCTGGAGTGTGTCAATCACACACAAATTCACAGGGTGAATTCTGTCAGCAGAAGAGCTGTCATTTTTAAACCAGTTCCCATGAGGAAGCAGAAGAAAGGAGAGGAGGTACTGCTGAGCATGCCAAAACCCAATTCAGCGAGAGGTGAATTACACTGAACAACAGCTCTTGGAAATGCAGGAGGACCTGCAGGACCCCCTTAGCTGGCCACGGAAGCTGGGTCATAGCTGTCATGTAATCCCAGCTGCAGCAGCTGAGACTAGGTATCACCCACTGCCCTGGAGCCCAAGTGAACACCAAGCCCCAACAGTGACAGAATCAACATCTCCCCCGTGTGCTGCTGGTGGCAACTCTTCAACTCCCTCTCCTTTGGACGCTCAGAGCATGCGGTAGGTGTCTCTTGAATCACAGTAGGATAACACTTCCAATAGATGTTTGGCTGGCCACCGTAATACACCACACCCCAGTGACACCAGTCTGACAATGGAAAGCACACGTCCCGTGCAGTCTAGTGTGCAAATGTGCTGCAATAACCTTTTGGAAAGACGTTTACCCCATGTCTGCACACACTGTACCAGGTATAAGAGGTGTTTTGCAGTTACCCCATTAGAGACCCAGCCCTTACTACCGGAGGAAAGTCTCTGCACCGTCCGTGTAGGCACCATGGTGTTTGGTTTGTCAGTTGGGTAGGTGGTTGTGGCTAACGCAGTGCTCTCCGTGTCGCTCTCTGCTGGTGTGACAACTCCAAAGCCAGAACTCGGGTAACACGTCTGGTACTGACTCTGACCAAGGATGGTGTATGTAGGATACTCCTGTCACAGGAAAAGATTAGTGACGATAGAAAACTTCTTCTAGAAAGCACTCCATATTAAGTTAACTTTTATGCTAGAATATGCCTGTCCAAGAGAAATCCCAGCAAGACACAGCCTGACTTTATGTTATTTATTTGTCCATAAGTTAGACATCCCCCAAAAAGGGCTGAGACCTGAGTCACCCCTGCACAGGCAGGATCTGCAGTTGGGAGACCAGCACTCTCCTGCCTCCAGTTTCTTCAAAACCGAGTTCACAATGAATTACGTGACAGTAACAGGGGAGTACTGAATGCGTGCTGAGGCACCAATCTGTGCTCTGCAATTTGTGGCTTTGTCTTGGCATTTTACCTTCTGGTCCCATGTGCACTGATGGCAACAGAAAGTGGACTCCATAGTGGCTGAGGGGGCAGTCTCGGTCACAAGAGCTACAGGACAAACTGCCTCCAGTTGTGTCCTGACATCAGCAAGCAATTGTTTTGCATGCTGTGATGAAAAGGATTAATTTATTAAGGCTATTTACTCATTTAAGATATCACTGAGCAGCTGAAAGCTGTGCTTGAGGACTTTAATTTCTGCTACTTGTAGCGAAGAAAGCAGCCACCCCAAACGCCACCAGCAACCTGGACTTGGTCTGCACTCGTGAACAAAACCCTTGTTTTTCCCTCACACCTCAAAGTTTGTCTTAATTGAAGAATCTTAAAAAAGGCCAGTACAAGCACACAAGGGTATTTTTGTGCATCCATTGCATTTTCCATACTTCCTATATTGTCTTGCTGCAAAGTTGTGACACTGAAGGGTACCTTTAGATACCTGAATACTCAGGCAATGAACTTCTACCACAGCAGGTCATATGCAGAGGAAAGTGTGGGGAGAGATCAGGCTTTCTCTTTTAGGCTGTGAGATCAGAAGCAAATGCAGAGTTAAACATCTCAGCTGAGGAATGTAATTAGCTCCTGGGAAGAACCAGGTGTCATGGTAACCAGATAATGGAGAAGGCAAGAAGATAAAAGCAGCTGAGAAAGCCTGAGAAAGCTCTGTATTTTTACTAAAAGTTTACTAAACTACTAACAAGCACTAACCAAAAATAGTGCATGGAAATTTACTGGGGTACACAAGAGCCCCTATAAAAGGGAGTTTGCTGTAAAAGAAAGGGCCTTCAGACTAGCCCTCAGATTACTACTGCCTGGATGTCTTTTTCAACACACGGCAGGAAAGGGCTCTGTGCTAGCTGCACAGCTTTTTGACTTTGTTTTCCTCTAACACCATCACAACACGTCTCCTACTTCACTGGGTTTTTTAATTTGCGTACAACCTATTTTCCTTTTCTTGCTGAGGGAGAACAAATACATTCAAAAATATATCCACCTATAATCTTCCCTGGAGGTTTGGCTCTCAAAAGAGTTCTGCAGTTTGTTCTTCACTGTCTCTCTTGCAGAGCTTTCAGTACTCTGTTTAAGACTGACCACACAATCTGCAGACAAGGAAAGAGCTTTGAAGAGACGAAGCAAGTTCGTTGTAAAGGCCAAGAGGAAACGCGTCACCATCAAAGACACAGCAAGAGTAACTTTGCCGACTCGGAGTTACAAACTGAGCCCGGTAATTCTAGCACCCATCACGATCCACTTGAAGTGATGCAAGTATTTGTCCTTCTTTTGGTAGTCTTGTCAAACAGAGGTGAGGAGATGTTGCACACCAATACACCAAGGGAGAAGTTTTACCTGTGAGATGCTGGCTGCTGCTGACGTGGAAATATTTACCACAGTTGAGGATGTAGAGACTGGACTGGCATTGGTAGTTGATGCTGTAAAATTAAGAATTACTTGTTAAATGCTTCTAGAAAAGCTCAAGAGACGAGATCAGTCCAAGTTGTGCAGTACTTACACTAGGCTTCTGTGCAAGCAGCTGTGCAGTTCCAGCAGCACTCTGCTTGTAACGGCCAAGGAAGAGTTGGAGTCTATTTTGAAACCAGTCACATTTCAAGTGGGCTCACGGGGCAAGAGAGCCAGCAGAACTTTCAAAACAGTACGTTCAAATTTTTCAGAAACCACAGCCCACCATCTCTGCTAAGCAACTGACTGTAATTGAAATGGTTTCACTTCTTTACTACAAGTTTTGAGAAGACAATCACATTTGGGTGTTCAAGTACTAGCAGTTGAAAATCAGTTGGTGCCTTTAAAATGGACATGTTCAAACCAACTCTGATAAAAAAGTTCTCTCTGGATTTGACTTAGCAGATTTAGGCTGATTAGATAAACAATTTAAGGAAACAGTAAAATAGGCTTAAAAGGGTGCTTCCTACTGGAGGAAGATAACACATCCCTGTGAGACAACTGGTCTGTTGATGAGACTTTCTAAAAGCATTTGTCAACAGCTTGTAGGACAGGTTACTAAAGAAACATAGCTGTTAGTATGAATGTTAAGATGTCTAATAGCTTTCACGTCACTGTATTTGGATCTTCCAACACACAGAGAAGCTGTGAGATCCCATCTGGGAACTCCACTCATTTAGCAGGTGGTATAGGTTTACAAACAGCCACGGGGCCACTCCACTGAACTTACTCCACATGGGATGTTGGGACCCTCAAGGATTAGAGAAAGCAAATAACCAAATCAGCATGAACAAAATCATGAGGTACTAAACTAGGTGCCAACAAAACATGTTTTCTTTTGCTAAACCTTTCTGCGCACACAAATAAAACAAAAACCCCTCCTAGATGCTTATGAAAATACTTGCAGAAATCCACAGTACCATCTGTCTTACTACCACCCTGAGAGAAGCCCTCACAAGTCCTGCAAATTGCACCCACCTAGAATTCACCAAGGTGAAGAATATGAAAATCTAAAGGTTTCGGTTTTTCTACTCCAGGAAAACAGACCCCACCAGGAACTCTTAAGCAATGTTTGTTGTGTTATGCACAGATACTGCCTGGGAAACAGCTCCTGGAAAGAGGAATAGAACTAAAATACACCTTTAAAAAGACCAAAAAAACCCAAAAGAAATGTATCTTCAAAGAGGTACAGAAATACACAGGATTTGTAAGAGGTGAGAAATGCAAAGTGGGACTTCTCTGCAGAAGCAAACAGAAGGTAAGCAAGTAGCCACTGGGAATCCCCTCCTAGGTAGGAGCAGCTGTGTTCAAAAACAGGTAAGAGAATTTTGGGGAAGGAACATTTGGAAAAAAGAAAAAAAGCTGCACTGAACAGCCATACCAGTATTGAAGGCACTCAAGTACCTCCAAATAGCTGTGCAGCTGCTAGGAGCTCAGCTGTGGGAGTAAGGTCCCAGTCACAGTTACTCCTTGTAAGCACCTACTAGAGAACAGGGGGTAGTTTCCTAGTGAAACTCAACTACACACATCATGGAGATGCTTAAGACAATGTTGCTTCCAAAACACTGCAAAGAGCAGCCCTCCAGAAAAGATCTTGCTAACGCAGACCAAACTTCCCTTGAAGCTGGAGGACATGAACTGTCTAGGAAAGAGATTATTCTATCACCTCTCTCAGGATTATGACAGACAGTAAACAGAAAGTGATTCTCAAAATGCTCTGAACAGGTTGCTTCTCTGCTGAGATTAAAAACAGAAGCTAAGATTAAAACCAGTGTTTGGATTCTGGTAGAAACACTGATTTCCTCATATGAAATCTATTACCTTAACTTGGGCCTCCTTCCAACACTTCTTATTTAACTACCCTATGTGATACCACAGATCCTTACAAGCCGCTCCCTCTACACAACCAATTTGTGGGTCAGTTCCTTTGACCTGTGAATGGGCCAAAAACATGAAAAAATACTTTGCACAGATGTGACAAAAGGGATCAACTACTTCATGGTCTCAGTCTGAATGACCAGCAAACACAAGCAGTGCCTAGAAACTGCTGTGACTCTTTTTCTCTTCTCCTGTCTGTCTCTTCCGCTTTCAGACCTCATCCACGGTCTTACATTGCCCTGCCTCCTCTGGCCTTATTAATTTTTGCTCCTGCTTCGTGCACCAGGAAGGGAAATTGTAATTGATGCATTTTATGTTCCACTCAGCTGTTTTGCTCTTGCAGGGAGGAAAGAAGCGAGGCAAGCAGCAGCCGTTCCTCCCACGTTGCTCCTGGGGCTCCCAAGTGTCAGTGTGACCCACCACACAGCCAGAGTGAGCACAGATCCCAATATTCTTAGTCACTAAGTCCATCTGATCGTTTACTGGGGTTCACATGCAACTCAAATACAACATTACTTTAGTCCAGAACTGCAGACTAAACCCCACTGATGCCCTGAAACACACCTCTAGAGAGACAGCAGCATTTGGTATCCTCCAGCTATTTTGACTGGAGAGAAAGATACTCAAGAGAACACTAGTTGCCCATTCTTCCAGCTCCTGCCCTCCACCACCTCCCTTGCAGAAGCCCAAGCACTGAGCAGACTCCTCAGGGGGCTGCTTGCTAATTTGACAAAAAGGTAAATGAAGGACTTCTGAAAAAGAGTTTCCTGGACGCCTGAAAAGCTAAATGTGAGCCAGCAGTGTGCCAGGTGGCCAATGGCATCCAGAAAGAGTGTGGTAGCGGCAGTAGGGAAGGGACTGTCTACCTGTACTCAGCACTAGTGAGGTCACACCTCAAGTACTGCTGGTCTCTTCCCACAAAGAATAAGTGACAGGGCAAGAAGCAGCTGCAAGTTGCACCAGGGGAAGTTGAGGTTGGACATGAGGAAAAACCTCTTCCTGGAAAGGGTCCTCAGAACAGGCTGCCCAGGGAGGGGGTTGAATCCCTGGCCATGTTGCACAGTTGTGGAGATCTGGAGCTCAGGGACAGGGTTTAGCGGTAGGTTGGGACAGTTGGGTTCATGATCTTTAAGGGCTTCTCCACCCTGAATGACTCTATAGTGCTATGATTCTATAAATTTTTCAAAAAAAATATTTACAAGTGACTTTTTCACCCTTTGACAGAGCAGCTTGCAAGGAAACTCATCAAATCATGCATTCCAAGGAAGGTCACATCAAATGGCCACAAACCACTGCACAAACATAACAGGATAAACACTATGTTGGGCCATGTACTGGCTGAAACGTGCCATGAAATACCACTTGGCCTTCCTACCAGTGAAACTTAGTGCTAATTTTAAGAATGATCCCTTTTACACTGCACTCATTAGCCCACATAGAATCATAAAGGATTGGAAGTGACCTCAAAAGATCATCCAGTCCAATCCCCCTGCAACAGCAGGATCACCTAGACCAAGTCTCTCCATCCCTCAAAGTGTGAGAGGTGTCTCTGCCCACAGAAGGAGCTTGGAACTAGATGATCTTTAAAGACCATTCCAACCTAAACCATTGTGTGATTCTATGAATACTTGTAGGCTAGTTCTATACCACAAAATTCACTTTGTTAGGAGATCTACCAACCTAGGGGTTGTGTCTGTGATAGACAAGAGCCATCTACCTCCAGAAGTAGTAGCAAAAAAATATTCCAAAAAATCCACTATCAGCCACAGTATTTCCTGACATCAAGCTAAAGATCACCAACAAGATCTTGAGCTGCAAGAGCATTCCCACTAAAGGCATGCAAGAACACAACACTTAGTCTACTCCCCCCTTCCCATTTGCTTTTCACCCTGTGAAGTCCATCAGCATGGCACCAACAAGCCAGCCTGGTGCAGACAGAGGGATGCAGCAAATACGAAACCAAACACAGACACACACATGAAGAGAAAAGTGGCAAAGCATCAAGAGCATGCAAAAACCAAGACCACACGTGCAAGCCTCTCTATTTGTAGAATCTGAACTCAATGAGGTGAAGAGAGATGCAGATAAAAACCATGCCAAGTTACCTTCAATGGAATAAGAATAATGTGCTGGGCTGGGCTGGCTTGTGGTTAACCCTGTAGTGCAGGTAAGAACACTGTGCTGACTGGTAGATGGAGTCTGAATTAAACCACTTTCAGGTTTCAAACCTGGCCACAGTGCACCTGAATCAGATAAATTGGACCGGTTACAAACAGATACGCTGGGACCAAACAGCAAGCTACTGCCTTAGGTTACGATTTCCACTCGTCACAAAAGCAAGTAACAAGTCACACATGGAAAATGTATAAATAGTGAGTGCTGTCAGGCTGCGCAGGGATTAGAGCCGCTGACAAACCTGCCTGAAAAAGAGAAAATTAAAAGCACCAACAAGACCAATTTCCAAAGCTTTCAATTAAAAATCTGTTTGTGTCACAGTAGGACTCACTGCCATGTCAGTATGAAACAAGTGCTCATCCCTCTGATGTTTGGATTGAGTAGCACAGCACTGCCAGTGACCTCAGCTACCACACAGCGAGTCGCAAGTTGGCAGCTATTAAGGTCATGGTCAACGTTTCCATCGGGCTTTCAGCTTTTTTTAAAGCAAGCCACAAATCAGTAATTTTCACAGGCTGACAAAACTGAATATAGAACTCAAAACAACCCAAAATCTAGAGAAAGGAAGAAGCTGAATGATTCTCCTAGATGTCCTGCCCTTCTGGAAAGCATTTGGAACAACATGAGCAAAGCATAGAGAGCAGAGTGACTGCGGTTATGGGTACACAGCACACACAAGCACAGTGTGGTTTCAGCTCAAGTGCCACGTTACAGTCTAGTCTAGTGCACTGTGGGGTGAAAACAGCTTCTGACTGAAGTAGCTCAGCTCAGGCCTGGTTCTTCAGGGCTCTTCAGACTTTTCTTTCAGTGTTTCCAGACCTACGGCCAAAGTCTCCCTGGTCCTGGTCAGAAAGCAGGAATCAGTTGAGAGGATGTACTTAAAAAAAGCAGGAATATGCAGAGGAACAAAGGACTTTTGGAGCTAGACACAAAGTTCAAGGCCAGCAGAAAGAACACCTTCCTACTTAACTCACCCCAAAAAACAGCTGCAGCCTCTCACCTGCTCTAGCAGGATAAGCCATGGGCTATGGGCTCCAAGTCTCTTAACCAGAGGACATGGAAGACTCTCTAGAGCTGGACAACAGCAGTAATTCCAAAAGTTTACTTGAACAAATCGCTCTGTCAAAATTAAATTCTGCAAGGGTTCTTCAGTTTATTTACACACTTGACCTCAAACTGTCACCTATGAGACAAATTAAGTCATTCAGCTATCTGTACAGCCCACCAGGCTTTTGATTCTTCAAACTCTCAATTCACATTTCTGTTACTGTTTCAACTGCAGAACTGTGACAACTGGCAAACAAAAGGGAAGGACAGGTTTGTGAAAGATCCAAGATACGCTGCAGAAACTCCACAGCAAAATGTCCAGGAGACACATCATCTAAGGAGTGTGGGAGTCGCTGCATTTGTTCAGTCCGGAAAGGCAATGCCACACTCTGAAAGTGGGAAGGAGTTTTTAGAGGGCACACCAACAGTTCCTCAGGGTACAAAAGGAGCAAACAGCAACATAATGAGGTGGCCACACAGAGTGAGTGCAAACCATCGCTTCCAGTGTTCTAACACCAGCTTACAGCCTGGTAAATGAGCTTGTATGTCATTGTTCTTATTTTAATGCTGCTTCTACAAAATCTCTCTGGAGCACAAGAATGTCCCATGCAGAACAATGCACTAAACAGCATGAAAAAAAGCTTTACTGCACAAGGAGAGGTGACAAGCTGACAAAAGCACTGGTCACTTCTTCTCCCAAAGCAGAGTGAACTGACCTGAGTGATCTGAAGTCTATGTTTGTGTTAGATAATCCACGATGCCTTCTTTTTGCCATAGAAACAAACCCACAGGAGGAAGTCAAACAAACCTCTGGAACAGGCCCGTTGGCACTGGCAAAACATCCAACCGAGAGGGCTATGGCCTCACTCAGTGGAGATTTTGTGAGCAGATGTACTGTGCTTGTTCAGTCCTTCTGTCCATCACACCAGGTAAGGTGGACACCTGCTCAGTATGGCTGAGCAAATACCACACCCATCGTTTTCCATTACTTTTATCATCTTTCTAACACTTGAATTCTAACATTTAAATAAAAACTCAGGTATTTACTAAAAGACCTCAAAATCCATACCAAGACATTTCAGTAACTGCTCACATTTCAGAAGATGTTTAACAGACAGAAGTCCCTACAAAGCCAACAGAAAATGCTGACCTCTTGCCCGGGTCTTCAGAAGACTTTCTGCCGCTTCATTCAGAGAGTAACACTGAGGCAGCTAAGTACTCCTGAATTCCAGAACCTTTGGATTAAAATATGCCAAACTCCTCCTCCCAGTCCAACAGAGCCACCACCAACAAAATATCACACACAAAAGCCCCACTAACAAAAGACCAGACTCAGATACAGGACTTCACCATGCAGATATAGGAAAAAACAATGCTGCAAGGCTCTGAAACCAAAGTGCAGGCATCCAGGGAAGAGGAGTCTGTTCCTGCAACAGTAACACAGGGCTGGGCATGGTTTGTAAGTCACACACCATTGTAACAACATCCAGCACTAGAGGCAGACAAAAAGACAAGGAAAGCAACAGACAAATTGCACTGGCAACTTGGGTCTTGAGTACAGACACAGACTTCTCCACACAAGTTCAGCTTTCCAGGGAAAACCTCTTCTGAAGGAATGAAGGGAGGTCAGGAAACACCGCAGGCAGAGAACTTCTGCTCGCCAAGACATACACCAATGGAGTCAGTGAGATCCTTGCCCTCAGAAATCCTGAGAGAACCATCATGGCAGGTGGTGGAGAGGGCTAGAGGATTTCCAAAATCACTGCATCTGATGTAACACTGGCACTTTATTAGCAGGGACTGAATAGAAACACCACCACCACCCAAACAGCCCTCTTCTCCTAAAGAGTTGTGCATAAAACAGCCCATACACCCTACAAAGCTCTCACTTCAAGGGATTCAAGTGATCAGTCAGATGAATATATCTCAGTACTAATACAGGGCAAATGAGATCTGATAGATACTGCTTGATCGAGTCCTTGCATCCCAGTTACTATAGAACCATCATTTTTTCCAGAGGATCCTTTAACCACAAGAAAATTCCTCCTCATGAATCCCAGGAGTACATACACCAGACCAGTTGCATTATTTCTTCTATACCATCTTTCAAAAATAACCTGAGCAATCAATTGTTCTGTAATTTATATAGAAGTCCTTACTCTGTCAGCTGCTAACAAAAGCTACAAAGGCTGCTGCATTTATTCAAAGACATTTAGGTCTTCAGCTAAGGAAAAAAAAAAAATCATCCTTTCACACTTCAAGGCAGTTAGATTTCAGCCCTACAGCTCAATCTGTGAGACACTCTATGTTACGTGGAGTGTCCAACAGCCCCTGAGACGTGCCTCATGGCCGTGGCCCACGAGGCAGCACAGCTCACCGACAGCACATGTGCTGCTCTCCTGGGTCATCCGTGTGGAAGGGGAATGCTTTCCCTTCTCTAGAAAGGGAGAAGTTAAAACGTTGATTTATGATAGTTAGTTATAAAATTTCATACATGCGGAGAGAGCCAGTTCTGTGCAGTTATTCCTCAACAACTGACACTTTGATATCAAAGACCAGGCAGATCCTGCTGACCCACCCACAACTGAAGACTTTTTTCTGTTTGCACTACAGATCCTCAATTCCCTGTAGACATCGTGAAGACAGACAGATGGCCGTTATCTTCCAAACCAGACCAACAACCCAGAGGCAGGTCTCACCCTCCACGCACCATAAAGGAAGCACAGGGTGAGTAGCTCAAACCCTGGCATTGAGCTTTAGGTGCCCAGTCACAACTGACCTTAGCCTTCAAGCACCAACAAAAAGTGGCAGCAGCCAATAGAGGGCTCAAGTATTACAGCAATTTAAGCAAACTTCTTTGCCTAGCAAATCTGGAGGCATTTTAGGGTGGTAGCTTCACTCAGTGAAAGATGAAGTATCAAGAAAGTCGATTCCAGCCAGCATGAAGAAAGGGAAAACATCTTCAGCACAGACACTGTGATATGGGGACTTCTTTGATGTCACTGACAAGGAACTATACAAACACAGCTACACCACAACTGGAGAAAATGATGATCCCAAACTAAGAACCATCTGGCTGGCTTCATGGGGAGACATCCAAATTAATGGCCAGCAAAACAGCTTTGTAAAAACAGTATTTTACACAAGGCCCCGTGTTGAGATTAGGACCCAGCTGCCATCTGAAGTCAGGTACATGCTCTCCTGCAAACTCTTCACTTCAACACACCTGGTTAAGCTTTTCACTGAGACACAAGACAACAACTGGCAGGCACCGAGAAGCCTTTGAAAAGTTACTTCTTACCGAAAGGAGGTAGTCCATAGGTTTGGGTGGTCTGGGGGTAGATGGTGTAGGGCTGAGACTGCTGTAGTGCTTGGTACTGAGTCTGACCAGGGTAGGGGCTCATGGTTTCCGATACAGGTACAGAAAGGATATGTGCATATGGCCTTATAGAAAAAAAAAAGA
Organism: Rhinopomastus cyanomelas; assembly: GCA_013400115.1. Classification (NCBI taxonomy): domain Eukaryota; kingdom Metazoa; phylum Chordata; class Aves; order Bucerotiformes; family Rhinopomastidae; genus Rhinopomastus; species Rhinopomastus cyanomelas. Next base: position 44,089 of record VXBP01001175.1, read on the forward strand.
ACAAATCAAAAAAAGAACTATTTACATCACACATATTTCAGCCTTTGAACCAGAAGGCACATTCAAAAATTGCTTTAAAAAGAAGAAACAATACACATGTGCTTTTAGTGTAATAACCCTCTCGTGTTTCCCAACATCCAGTTTGTTTGTTCCTCAAATATTATGGGTATTAGTCAATGGAACTATTGAGTAGTTAATTACTTGAAGGGGCTCATTTATCCTAGTGATCATAAAACAAGAGCCACTGAAGCCACAGGGTGACTCCTATCAGCTTCAGCATCCACAGAGACGAGCATCTGCAGCCAAGGAGATATGAAAGTGCGATTTACAGCCTTACAGAAAGGCACAAAGATGCAACAAGATTACTTCAGAAAGAAGCAAGAGTTACAGAATTCAGTGACAACTGACTGACTTACTTTGCAGAATACATTTGTGAGGTATAATCATTTGATGACCTTGGGATATAATCAGTGCATGGCATAACTGAAAAAAAAAAGTTGTGTAATTACAGAGGCCATTTCAAAAACCAACAAAGAGTGACAATTAAGTACAGCATGCACAGCACATTTTAAACAAGACATGGGAGCTACACAGGTTTGTTAGTGCCTTGGATATCTATTTCAAAGCAAATTCTCAAAAATTCTGTGCTAAACCAGCACAGAAGTGGCTCTCTCAGCAGTTCCCAGCAGACAGATGATTCAGTGAATAGTACTTGTCCCTCTGTAACATTGCTTTTTCTCTTTACCTGTCATTTTTTGCCCTTGTCATGCTAAACTTTTGAATTTGATCCTGCACAAAACCCAGCATACGCCACAGGGTTGCTTCATCCACGACAAGCTTTAAAGTTCTTTGCTGTGTGCCAGAGCAGGGACCAAAGCAGACCCTTGTTTGGCAGTTGTGCCTCTGCTCCTTTCCTCTTCTACGTCCTGTACCCAGGGCAGGACTCCTGCAAACCATTTCTCCCTTAAAAACAAATTCAGTCCCTCACATCAAGTGACAAGAGGCTGAGCTGCAGTGTAGAGTCAGAGCCCAGACTGAGGTGACCTCCAAAGAAATTTGGCAATTACACTTGAGAAGTTTTCCGGTTTTCTGACAAACCCACAGCCGTTACAACTCTAAAACTAGTTAAGACAGAGTTGCTCAGGCTGAATATTTGAGAAGATTTTCAAAGTTATCTCTGCACTGCCCACAGCTCTAGTACACCCCATACAAGACAATCTCCAACCACAGTGTTTTGGGTTGGGGTGGAGAAGGGGTCTTGAGCTGTTAAGTCTTAACTTGAGAGTCATTACGAAACCTCTAGATTCAGATAAGTTGACCTGATAAACACTCAGCTGTCCATTGAACCAGGCAAGATAGGATGTGCAGGACCCTGGCACAGAATCTGGCACATGCCACCATCACAGTGCACTGTGCTGCTGTGGTCTCCAAGCTAGGTGACTTTTCTGACTGTGCACGGATTTACCGGTTTAGGTCTACAAGCAGCATACCCACATCTTCAGCAAAACCAGTGGTGCGGCTGTGGCTCCAGCTTATTCATCCAAAGCTGGCTTGGAAGCAGACAAAGCACCCAGATTCCAGACATGTCTAAGAGGGGATACAGGTTAAGGACACATCTCTTGTGCAGGAGCCTGGCTCCTCCATCACTAACTTTACAGGAGACTGCGTTTCCCTCTCCTGTCTGGAACAACTGAACCAACAACCTTCAAGGAGAAATGTGGTCATGGATAACAGCACGCTTTGCCTTGGAATTTGCTCCAGATGTCAGTGCCATGCTCCCTCTTGGGCCAGTCCTACATTATTGCTTTTGTACCACCACGTAGTTAACTCTTCTCAGTTACATCCACTAAGTGGAGCAAGTTAGTTTGCACCAGCAGCCCTAACACAATGTTTGCATTCTGCTACCTAAGCAACCTCCTCTGAATGTACTCTCAGCTGCACAAGCAGCTGAGAAATACAAACAATCAGCCACGTGTCCTGAACCTTCTGAAAGCCCCGTGAATCACCTGTCTCTGGTTTCTTGTTACTCATGCTGAAGTCCACAAGGATACAACAGGAAACACAAACTGAACTTTCAGACCTTAAGGCTTTCACTCAACACCACTCAGATAGTCTCAAGTCCCTCTTGCAAAAAGTTTACACTTACTAGTGTAAATTAGTATTTAGTCTTGGCAGCAAAGAGTATCCTACACAGGAATCCTACTTTCATAATAACCTCCAGCCCTGTCTTTCCAGAGGAAAGGTACATTCCATCTCTCACTATGTCCTACTTCTATTTTCTGCTCGTTTCCTCTCCATTTACTCCATAAAGAATGTAATCATTCAACACAGTTCAGAGCTGGGGATTCAGGGCATGGCACTTTACAAGATTCAACCAGCTGTGTAGAGACAATGATTTATAAAATTAACATCTTTTACATTATTATTGATCAGCAACATCCTAAAGAAAAATCGTGGCTAAGGCACAGCAGTTCCCAGCCAGTAGCTGGAAGGCAGCAAGACAAAACAATTTATTAGAGGTATTTGCTCGCATCAGTCATTAACACTTTGTGAGCACCAGAGCAGATTTTCACTTCACAACATAAAGACAGGCTGCAGATTCCAAGGAGACAAAGCTTGTGCTTGATTAAGCCAAGTAACGAGACCAGTTGACAAAAAAAGATGGGAGCAGCAGAACTCCAGAAGATACTCACTCTCACTGGACATGGGAAGGTTTGAACCAAGGCTTGAAGATTCAGGTTTCTGATCACCAACTTCTGCATTGCTCACATGACTGCCAGGACAAACAACAGCCAATCATTAGTGTTATGATGTTCATTAATCTTAAATGTTAACGTTAATTAATCTTAGTGTTAACCTTAATTAATCTTGAATTAACATCCTTGGCATTGCAACCTCTGGGTTCCAATTTCCTGCCCGAGGCAAACTGTGCTCTGACATATCGCATAGATCCCAAGAGAGACATCCGTAGCTCTAATTAGGCATTACACTGCATTGGGTTTGCATGGAAAGCTTGTAGTAGTGGTGGGGCAGCAGGGATGCTTGCTGTGAGAAGCTTCTAAAAGCCATCCCCATGTCCAACAGTGCCAGTGCCAGCCAGCTCCGAGACAGACCTACTGCTGGCCGAGGCTGAGTCCATCAGTGATGGTGATACCACCTCTGAGATAAGAGATTTAAAAAGGGGGAAAAGAATCATGCAAGAAAAAACCACAGCCACAGAGGGGAGTGAGAGTATAAGAAGTGGTGTGCTCACGGAGAGAGGGTGCTCCAAGCTCTGGAGCAGAGATTGCCCTGAGGAGCACCAGAGACAGTATGTGAAGAACTGACCCCCATTCCTTGTCTATGTGCTGCTGTGGGGAGGAGGTAGAAAAAAATCAGGGCTCCAGTCTGGGAAAGACAGAGGAGGGGGAAGATGGTTTTAACACTTGTGGGATTTTTTTCTCATTATCTTGCTGTGATTTGTTCTGTACTAAATGTAACGTGTTCCCCAAGTCAAGTCTAGTTTGCCTGGGATGGCAGTTCTGAATGATCTCTCCCTGTCCTTAACCTGACCCATGAGCTTTTTCCTTGCTTTCTCTCCCAGGAGGGCCATGACAGAGCAGCTTTGGTGAGCATCCGGCATCCAGCCAGGACCAAGCTACCACATCACCACCCGCACACCTGCTCTCAAGATAAGGCTGTACCTCACTGACAGCTCAGAGTTGCTGCCTGCAGCAGAAAGCATAAACTTTTTTCCTGCCACCTACTCCCCTGTGTGGGCTCAGGCACCCTCCAGACTATCCATGAGAGTTTAATTTGCTCAGAAAAAAAAGTGCAGCTGTTTTTGCTGGGATACTGAACAAACTCAGCTCATGCAGCAATCCAAGTGGCAACACAGTTCAGCTCCAAGCAGACTGACTCTCTATGCAGTTATACTGGCTCTTTCACCTTGTAAAACTGCAACCTCACAACATCAGAATAACACACGTGCCTCAAAACTTCACAGAACTAGCAATAATAAAACTAAAGCAAACAAGGTGAACATAAAAGGAAAAGGTTTCATTAAGAAATTATCTGCACTTCCTTCATTTAGACTGCAAGAGACCTCAGAGATAATTTAGTTCCAATCCCCTGCTATGGGCAGGGACACCTCTCACCAAACCAGGGTGCCCAGAGCCCCATCCGACCTGGCCCTCCCATAGTTCCAGTGAAGGAGCATCTACATCTTCTACCTAGGCAACCTGTCCCAATGCCTCACCACAGAGGAATTTCTTCCTTACATTTAAGCTAAATCTCCCCTTTTTTAGTTTGAAACCATACCCCTTGTCCTATCACTAGGGTCCCTCATAAAAAGTCCCTCTCCAGCTTTCCTGTAGCCCCTTCAGATACTGGAAGGCTGCAATAAGGTCCCACTCCAGAGCCTTCTCTTCTCCAGGCTCAACAGTACAAATTCACTCAGCCTGTCCCCAGAGCAGAGGTGCTCCAGCCCTCTGGTGGTCCTTGTGGCCTCCTCTGGACTCACTGCAACAGCTCCATGTCCTTCTTGTACTGGAGACTCCAAAACTGGATGCAGACTCTAGGTGAGGTCTTGTAAGAGCAGAGCAGAGGGGGAGAATCACCTCTCTACACACGAACAAAGCAAACACCGACATGTGACTGAACCGGTGTGTGACAAATCCAAACTAATGTTGTAACCTGTGAACCTTTATTACAGAAATGAAACCCTGCTCAAGAACGCTTCGACATCCTGGTCTTCAGGGACAAACCCAGCAGTGGGACTACTTCCTGTGGACACTGGAGTCTGTGAGAGCAGTGCCACGCATACCACTTCCAGTATCATTTACTTGGCTCCTGCAGGCTGAAGAGAAGGAGAAGCCCAGGAGTATGTGCTGTGACCCAGCAGTGCCCTGGCAGCTCCATCCTTCCCTGCACTGCTCCTTCAGGCTGTGACAGGTCCCTTTTGCACAGTTCCTTGCTTCAAGATGGGGTGGAGATAATCCCCTGGGCCTGAGGGTTAAGATTTCCCCAGGGGGAAGTTGGTGACTGAGTGGCATGGGTTTGGCTACCAGCCAGAGAGTTTCCTTCCTTTGGCTGGTGAGAGGGAGCAAAGCTTAATCAAAACACATAATCTGGCTTCTTCCCCCTGAAAAACTTTATAACCAGAATCCTTTAAAGTCTTTCTCTACACTAGTAGATGAACAGGCTTCTCTCTCTGACTGAATGGGACATGACAATAACAACAGCATAAATTTTTCAAGAACGTCACATATTTACATAATTTACAATGTTTAAATTCTCCTGGACACACTGAAAAATTCTCTCTTGCCATGTGGCTGCTGTGCACCACCAAGAGCATCCCACAGAGCTGCCTGACCACCAAGTGTTAGGACCCTTAGTGCTCCTAGGAAAAGCCACCCTCAGTGGGAACAGCTCTTCCCTTCACCAATTCCACAGTGCAGCTAAAATAAGTACAGCCAGAGTACTGATACCAGCTGGAAATCATGTCCCTGAGGAGAAACAGGTCTAATAAGCTAAACTCTTACATAGGTCAAACTCAAAATCATATTTACTTCTACCAGAACATTTAAGCAGGTTGGAAATCCTTACATTTTTACCCCTCTCCCCATTCTGTTCTGAAGTACAGTGACATTTACACTCAAATCTTGAGGCTGCTGGCACCTGCAGCGAAGGTGTGACTGCACTGAAGCTGGGTAGTGTGTTGAAGGAGAATCGACCCCATTCACTCCAGCATGTCCAGACCTGTGCTGCCCTCGGCTTCTCTGAAGCCAACAGATAGAAGTGTTCAAGGATATGCTTCGTCTCACCTCGTACTGGCTAGAAAAGGAGCCTGAAGCAATTAGCTCAAATTTCTAACTTGTAGGCACCTCATGAACTTCACACTCTGCTCCCTGTTTCCCATTAAAGCATCCCCTCCCTTCCGTTTTTCTAAAAAAAGCTGTACTCAGCCACATTCTGGGCTTAATACACCCCACCCATTCCTGTGCAAGTGGCACATGCAGCGTTTCCTCCTCACTCACACTGGGATGTCCAAAAAGAAATTGTTCTTCACAGTTATTTGCTACTGCTCACAGAAACAGAACACACCCTCATGCAGCTACTCTCACTATAGGTAATGGTGATTCAACGTCTAAACACGATCAGAAAGAATCTACTGAGGGTAAAACCAACAGCTTTAAACAGAAGAGGCTATGAGAGGGTTTAGCTTCTCAAACAGTTAGCCACAGAGTTTTACACAGACACATAGATCATTAGGGGTTGGAAGGGACCTCCAGGGGTCATCAAGTCATAAAACCTAAGACAGGTTACACAGGTCTGAAAAGTCTCCTGAGAAGGAGATTCTACACCTCCAAAATGGAGCAGCCTGTTCCAGTGCTCAGTAGCCCTTACAGTAAAGAAATTTTATCTCATACTGACGTATAACTCCTGTGTTCCAATTGACACCCACTGCCCCTTCTCTTACCACAGGGTGCAAAGGAAAAGAGATTGTTTCTGTCCTCTTGACACCTAACCCTAATGGATTTATAGACAGGGATTAAGTCCCCTCGCAACCATCTCCTCTTCAAGTTGAAAAGTCCCAGATCTTTCAATCTCTCCTCATAAGATAGATGCTCCAGTCCCTTCATCACCCTCATGGCCCTCCACTGAAATCTCTCAATTAGATTTCTGTCCCTCCTGAACTGGGGAGGCCAGGACTGGACCCAGTATTCCAGGTGGGGCTTCACTAGGGCAGAGTAGAGGGAGAAGAACCTCCCTCAATCTGCTGGACACACTCAGTTTTGCTGAGAATCACACCACAGATATTATTAGAATATTCCAAGCCTCATCAGAACAAGCGCCTGCCATGTGCAGTGCACAACAGCCAGCACGTACTGTGAAACGTACAACTCCTGATGCTGCAGTTAAGACTCTGCAGCCACTTTTACAAAAGCTTCATACCAAAAGGACCATTGATTTGTTTTTGTTTTACTGGGAACTTAAGCTCAAAATTGTATCCAATGACAGGTCACTTCTATCTGCCTTATCTCTGTGAAAAACAAAACACATGCAAAGCTTCTGAAATGGAAGCCTCTCATGAGAAGAAAAAAAGTAGTAACAGCTCCACACTAAAGTGAAATTTAAAATTCCATACCTCAAGCTTTGTTCTCTGGATTCCTGCATCTTGGCTTTTTTCACCTGCAAAGAGAGACACAACCAGTGAGACCAGTGCCTAACGGAGCCTATCACTGGTTACTATAGAGCTGATGTTCAGAGTTCCAGTCCAGGCAGCCTTGTGCTGTGCTCTGAAGTTAACCTGAGGAACCACAGGCTCTTCACCTCAAAACAAGCTTTTCCTAATTAGCAAACAAGTGTTAATGCTTTGATGCTATGATTCTAATTGTGGTCAAACTGCTATTGAAGTAACAGATCATGGGCTACACTCATCCTTAACCAGCTACAAATGTCTGGTAAGGGCAATTTTAAGGACATTGAATAAAACAATATGCATATAATTATATTCTGCATAGATTTAGCATAACTGCCATAAACTTAGATGCACCAGTTGTTTTTTTTCTAGAATTAAAATGCTACCAAAAAAGAGGCACATTATTTTTTTTTCTGGAAGAAATCAGGCTCTTCTGAGAGAATAATAAATGTGAGTGATTTATCCAGCATTTCTTCTGCTTTTGTTGGTGGCCAGCTAAACCTGTAGCTCCTGCACAGGGTTATGACATAAAGCATGGAACACAAATTCCATTTTCTGCATCCAGACTGCAACAAAAGGCTGCTGCCCTATCTGACAGCCACTGGCAAGAACACCTCACTATTCATTTATGTCTCCAGTTGAGCATAAATAAAAAGCCAAGAAAAAACAGTTTGAGCATGAGAGGATAAAATGTGCTCCAAAAAAGTAAATCAATAAAAGAAAGATTCATTCCTGTAGGGTAAGGGAAGATGGGAGGCAGAGGCACAAAAAAAAGCAGCACAGGGAAAGGAGTAAGTGAACAGGAAGGATGGGAAGGAGAAAGCTGGAAGGACAGATGCCAGAGGAAACCTAGTAACAAATGATGAGGAAAAGGCTGAGGTGCTCAATGATTTCCTCACTCTTCAATGATGGGGCAGGTATGTTCAGGGAATTCAACTACCTAAGCTAGGGGACAGGGATCAGGAGCAGAATGATCCCCCCACTCTCCAGGACGAGACGGTCAGTGATCTGCTACACCACAGAGATGGACATGGATCTGTGGGGCTGGAAAGGATGCATCCAAGAGTGCTGAAAGAGCTGGCAGAGGTGCCCACCAAGCTACTTCCTATCATTTATCAGCACTCCTGGCAGACTGGGGAGGTACCAGCAGAGTGGAAATCAGACAGTGTAACCCCCATATACCAGAAGGGACAGAAGGATGATCAGGGGAAATGACAGGCCAGTTAGACTGACTTCAGTCCCAGGGCAGCTGATGGAACAGACCATCCTGAACCCTGATACCTGCAGAACGACCAGGGGCTCAGGCCCAGTCAGAATGAGTACACAAAGGGCAGGTCATGTCTGACCAATCTGATCTTCTATGACAGGGCGACCTGCTCATTGGACAAGGGAAATGCTGTGGATGTTGTGTCCTTTGACTTCGGACACTCTGCTGGATTCAAAACTGGTAGATGGCCAGGTCTGAAGAGCTGTGTTGGATGGAGTTAAATCCAATTGGCAGCCGGTCACAAGTGTCCCCCAGGGCTCGGGCTGCCCCTGTTTAACATCTTTGCTGATCATTTGGATGAGAGGACAGAATGCACCCTCAGTCAGACTGTAGATAACACTAAGTTGAGTGAGAGTGTTGATCTGCTGGAGGATAGAGGGCCCTGCAGAGGGCTCTGGACAGGCTGGATGGATGGGCTGAGGCCAATTGTATGAGGTTCAATCAGGCCCAATGTTGGGTCTTGCACTTGGACCACAATAAGCCCCAGCAGTGCTACAGGCTTGGGAAGGAGTAGCTGGAGAGCTGTCCAGCAGAGAGGGACCTGGCAGTGCTAGTTGACAGCAACTGAACAGGAGCCAGCAGTGTGCCCAGGTGGCCAAGGCGGCCAATGACATCCCAGCCTGCATCAGAAATATTGTGGCCAGCAGGATCAAGGAGGTTATCCTTGCCCCTAGCCTCAGCCCTGGGGAGGCTGCACCTTGAGTACTGGGTGCAGTTTTGGGCACTGCAGTATGGGAAGGACATTGAGGTGCTGGAGGGGGAACAGAAAAGGGTAATTGGGCTGGTTAGAGGTCTGGAGAACAGCTCTGATGGGGAGAGGGTGAGGGAGCTGGGGCAGTTCAGCCTGGAGAAGTGAAGGCTGAAGAGAGACCTCCCTGCTCTCCACAACTACCTAAATGGAAGTTGCAGTGAGGTGGGGGCTGACCTCTTCTCTCTAGGGACTAGCAACAGGTCCAGAGAAAATGGGGTCAGGTTGTGCCAGGGGAAGTTCAGTTTGGGTCTCAGGAAAAACTTCACAGAAAGAGCGGGGAGGCTTTGGAACAGGCTGCCGGGGTGGAGGCACCGTCCCTGGAGGGGTTCAACAAACAGGTAGACATGATGTTTCATTGTGGTTGGGGGTTGTAGGGTGCATGGTTAAACTTGATGATCTTGAAGGTCTTTTCCTACCTTAATGACTATGATGCTATGACAATCTTCTCTCCCTGATGAAAGCAACAGTACTTTAGAGACCAGCCTGCTTTGCTGTCTGCGCTAGTGTTGTCAGCAGCATCTCCCAGTAGAACACTACAAACTTTATTAGCACCCACTACACACACAAAAGTCAAAGGTACTGACAAAATACATGGCAATACAATAATTTAGATATCATAGTGCCTCACATCTTTAGCCACTCATTGCTTCAACCTGAACAAAGAGCTGGGAGCACTGGTAGTGACATTAACTCCTGGTTCTTCAGCTTCACAGCTTCATAGACTTCTTTCTCCAGAGCCTTCTCCTGTCTAGTCAGGAACACACCCTGCCTCTGCTCCCCACTGCTACTAAGCCTAGGGGATAAAAAAGCTGCATCAAACCTTCCCACCTAAATATGACATTAACTACAGCACTAAGGGAAAGCAGACTGGTGTCTGCTCCCCACACCTTGGCTCGCTTGGCCATTGAGTTATCAGAGCACAGCTGCTGCCCACCCACGGGTGCCTATGAATTTCATAGAATCACAGAATGGTTTGGGTTGATCATCTAGTCTCAACTCCCTGCTGTGGACAGTGACACCTCTCACCAGACCAGGGAGCCCAGAGCCCCATCCAACATGGCCTTGGCCACTTCCAGGGACAGAGTATCTACATCTTCTACCTGGGCAACCTAACCTATTCCAGGTCCTCAGCATCCTCATCGAGAGGAATATCTTCCTAACATCTAATCTAAATCTCCCTCATTTTAGCTTGAAACCATCCCCCTTATCCTACCACCAGAGCCCTGTGTAAAACAAAGTCTCTCTCCAGCTTTCTTATAGGCTCCTTTCAGGTACTGTAAGCTTCTCTAAGATCCCCATGCAGCCTGCTCTTCTCTGTGCTGAACAGTCACAACTCCCTTAGCCTGTCTTCACAGCAGAGGTGCTCCAGCCCTCTGATCATCCTCATAGCCACCTCTGGAACCCTTCTGTCCTACAGCAGGGGCTCCAGCTTTTCCCTGGGTCTCTGCCACGCACTGCTGAGTGCAGACCCCACGTGCTCTGCCTCTGTGATTCAAGTTGCACCTTTATCAGTTTCAACAAGTATCTCACAAAGCAGTTCTGCTGTACTACAATGAGCATGCCTTGTAGCACGTTCCTATTTCCCTTTTTTCTTTTCACTATCAGACTTTTTACTCATGATTTAAAAAAAAAAAAGCCAAGTACCATTCCAACTGATCCCTGCTCCCAGACCACTGATTTTTGTAACTAAAAATCCAAGTGTTTGAAAACTATCTGTCCCAGATCTATCAGCCCTGGAGTTCCAAAGTCAGAACCAAATCACAAACCAAGTTTTCCTCCTGACATCAGGGTAACAGCTGCTCTCTCACTGAATCCAACTGTCAGACTGATACTCAGACTAACTTGCAAGACCCAGCAGAAGCAGGGAAGCCCCCACACTCACCTGCAAGCAAGGTAATGACTTGCTGGAGCAAAGCCACTTGAGGCTGCAGCAATGCCACTTAGGGACAGAGCACTGTACACAGCTCAGGGTTAACTGCAAACCCTTTGCCAATTAAAAAAAGTCTTTACCCAAACACACTGTTGATTTTTCTCTACACAGTTGGGCCTTTCTGCAGCCTTTTCCAACCCTGTATTCTCTTTACCACTAACTCCGGATGCTGCTGCTAAAAGAAGTCCTTCAGAACAGAGCAATCCAGTGGATGTCTGCAACCCTAAAAGTGTAACAGAAGCTCACCAGCTCACTACAGGCACCCACAGTGAGAGACTACTATAGAGAATTACTTCTAAAAACTAATCCAGATTAGTAAATTATTAAAAATTCATAAATTTCTTGACAAGAGCACGTTAGGAGACCACTTTCCGTCATTTCCCCCCCAAACCCCCTTTTGCTCTCTCATTTCCCATGTCTTATTTCTGTGATGTGCTCAGCAGCTTTCCCATTCTAATGCAGACAAGGGAAGGCACAGCAGTTGTGTCTGTTTAATGTGCTCAGCAGCAGCAGTGGGAGAATGAGGAGTCAAACAGTTGTGGAGAAAAGTCACGCTGTACACCACTGGTATTGTCATCAGTCCACATCAACACCAGAAAATGATCCCATTTATTTTTTTTAAAGTAAAATACACTGAACTCAAAAAGCCCAGTGACTTCTCTCCAGACTCCCTTCTGGATTCAACAGTTTGCCATAATATTTTTTTTAAGTACCACAACAATTTAGTTCCAACAGTTTAGCAAACAACTTTGTACAATACCAGTGCTGGGCTATGAGGCTGAAAGGAACTGGCAAAGCTGACTTCATGTGGGGGGTTTTAATTAGGAAAATCCACTTCTTTCAAGAATGGCCTCACTACAAAACAAAACCCAAAAATCACTCTCTTCATTTCCTCCTGCAAGAATGTGCCTTTGTACTCAAAATACTGTTTTGCTTCCTAGCTATGACAAAGAGTCTCACTTCTGCCTCAGAATGACAGACAGGCATGAGATACTTAAATTACCAACAGAATTTTCAGCTGGAAAGTACAGCAGAAATCTGCTAGGAGAGGATGCTTTTGTGTACCAAAACTGAGGTGGACCCTGTCTCTCATGCCCTGAAGAGTAGCATTTTATAAAGACATCATATAAGGACGTGACTGCACACATTCCCTTCAATCCACAAATTTTAGCTGGTTATTAAATCCTAAAAATACATGGAGTTCTAATTATATGCTTTTGCTGATTACTTCCATATTTAGTGGAAACGCAGGCACACAATTTGCACCTTGTGTCCAACGATCTTCAAACAATTATAACCTTATTGTTCCGCTTTGTTCCTGAGTCACAACATTCCATAAATGACACTACCATGTATTTTCTAACTAAGAAACTAACTGGAGAACATAACACTCTGACACTAAGAAAGAGCCAAACCCTTTTCACTGAAAACATTACCAAATTGCCCTCCGCATATTACTATATTTTTCTGTGCTTTTGAAAAGGTCTCAAAAATTAAAGTAAGCTCCAACTCTCAAGGTAGTTTGGCAATTTCTTGTTGAGTTTGCACCAGATTTAATTTAGGGATTAATACAAACTTTTTCTGCCTAAATCCTATGCTATTATGCTTTAGATCCACAAATCTAACTTCATATCATACCATATTAAAAATCACTCTAGCCTAAACCTTCTCTGACGTGGTTTTACCAGTTCCCAATAATACAGACAGCACTGCAAACAGCAGTTTTTAGCCGAAGACCTGTTTTCCTAGACAAACACACTGTTCAATTCTGACTTGTTAAAATAATGCTTTCACCTGTGTAGACAACCAATCATAGGACCTTTCCAAGATCTTAAGCACAAGAAGAATTAAAGACTCTACAGACTGTAATAACCAGCATGCCAATTCTGACATCAAAGCAGTGAATTTTAATTTCTCTAGAACAAGCTTGAAAAAGTCTGGTTTTCTGAGCACAACATGTAATTATTTCACACAGAAATACCTTGGTATAAGCAAACATAACCATTCCTTTTACTACTATTCCCTAATCAATTATAGCAAATGAAATGCAAACAGTAAGTTAAGTGTACAACACATCTTACTAACAGCAAACCCATTCTTCACACCTAGATACACACACTAAGACTCACTTTTCCCCTATTAATGAAAATAACTACTGAATTTGTAAGATCACTGATTTGTTTTCTATGATGATGTTTCAGCCTTTTTAATTGTACTTACTGGTTGTTCGGATAAGTCTTGTGGCTCTTCCATGGGTATTACTATTTTAGTGCTTAAATGATTCAAACCGTGTGTTCCTCAGCAGTCTTCACAGCCTGTCAAGAAAAGGTGTTCATAGCTTTATGTACTTTTTGGGGGGCTTATCATTTAGGCTATCAGAGAAACTTAATTGTTATATATTCCACCCATAAGCTTTCTCAACTCATGTTGCCATCTCCCAAGTAAAAGACAAAATTCACATATGGAAAGATTTCATAAACAAGGGATTTAGCTTTAAGCTTCCAAGATACACTTTTTTACGCACGTGGCACATCTCTACATCATTTACTTGGGCCACACCGACTACAGAAGCTACTATATCCATCGGATGCATCATGATTTTAAAGACACTTTAAATGATCAAGTCTGGTCTACTAGGTCAGTAAACAGTGTGATTCAATCTAACCTGCTCTAATTTAGAACATTTATATAACAAACAAAAAAAAATCAGGACAAGACTGTACACCAAAATGTATTTACATGCACCACCGTTCATTGCCCGATTCACAAAGCACATCTGTCGTTTCAACTGCACCTTTCAAGATGAAAGGTCTGATGAAAATTTATAAAGTAACTCTTACTTTGGGAGCTAAGTGGCCCAGTAGCCTTTAGCAGAGAGTTCTACCAGACTACCCCAAAGAGCTGCTATCCTCTCCCAGGTGTTTAAACCACAAAAAGGAAAATTTTCCCTTTAATTTCACAACCTGATTAATTTTTTGCAATTTCTTGGCAAAAGATAAAAGCACGTGTCCTCCACAGCTCTCCTTTCTCTGTGTCTTTGTTTTCCCATCTCATCTGAGGCATTCAGGCACCTTCACATCGTTAGATTGTCCCCATGCAAAGAGACTGAACACAGAAACAACTTTCTGATGTCCTGAAAACAATTGCTATTTCCCCCTCCTGGCCCCCACCTACTTAAGACCTACTTAAACTCCTGTGGTGGAAATCCACGTGCCCAGCACGGGTATGCTTTGTGACCTGGAACAATTTCATATTAACAACAAAAACACAAAGGATTTCTTCTCCTTATTTGAGGACAGGTTAAAGTCTTACATGCCAGAATTATGTTTCAGTGAGGGCTGGAGTATTTCCTGAGGCTGCCTCGCCTAATGAAAGGTAGTCACCTTTATTCCCTTTCCACAGAGTCTCTTTGGTAGCTCAGGTTCTTCTAAAGTGACCCTATTAACACTACACACAAGAAAGTCTACGATATGAAGTGCTACTGTCACCATTCCAGTGTTTCCTCCATCCATTTCAATATATTTTAAACATAAAAGCATTTTTCCTTTCTGTAGGCATACCAGAGAAAAATACTTAAGATAAACTGTGGCACTGACAGATACGACTAGGAGTACAGAATACAACAGCAGGAATATCTGAAATCTATACCAATGGGTCATAGAATCATGGAACATTAGGGATTGGAAGAGACCTCAAAAGATCATCTAGTCCAATCCCCCTGCCACAGCAGGATCACCTAGACCAAGTTGCACAGGAACATATCCAGGCAGGTCTTAAACATCTCCAGAGAAGGAGACTCCACAACCTCCCTGTGCAGCCTGTTCCAATGCTCTGTCACCCTCACTGTGAGGAAGTTCCTTCTGATATTTATATGGAACCTCCTATGTTCCAGTATGCACCCATTGCCCCTTGTCCTATCATTAAATAACATTGAGAAGAGCCTAGCTCCATCCTCCTGACACCCACCCTTCACATATTTATAGACATTAATGAGGTCACTCCTCAGTCTCCTCTTCTCCAAGCTCAAGAGACCCAGTTACCTCAGCCTTTCCTCATAAGGGAGGTGTTCTACTTCCTTCATTGCTCTTTGCTGGACACCCTCCAGCAGCTCTATATCCTTCTTGAACTGAGGGGCCCATAACTGGACACAATACTCCAGGTGTGGTCCAACCAGGGCAGAGTAGAGGGGGAGAAGAACCTCTCTTGATCTGCTAACCACCCCCCTTCTGATCCATCCCAGGATGCTGTTGGCCCTCTTGGCCACAAGAGCACATTGCTGGCTCATAGTCATCCTGCTGTCCACTAGGACCCCCAGGTCCCTTTCCCCTACACTGCTGTCTAACAGGTCAGTCCCCAACCATACTGGTACCTGGGGTTGTTCTTGCCCAGATGCAAGACTCTGCACTTACTCTTGTTATACCTTATTACATTTCTCTCTGCCCAGCTCTCCAGCCTGTCCAGGTCTCGCTGAATGGCAGCACAGTCTGCTGGGGTATCGACAACATGACCCAGCTTTGTGTCATGAGCAAACTTACTGACAGTGCATGCCAATCCCTCATCCAAGTCATTAATTAATAGATTGAATAGGACTGGTCCCAGTACAGACCTTTGGGGGACTCCACTAGATACAGGCCTCCAACTAGACTCTGTCCCATTGACCACTACTCTCTGGCTTCTATCCTGCAGCCAGTTCATGATCCACCTCACTACCCGATCATCCAGACCACACTGCCTCAGTTTGACTGCGAGTATGCTGTGAGAGACTGTCAAATGCTTTACTGAAGTACAGATAGACCACATCCACCACTCTGCCATGATCCATCCACTTGGTTATGCCTTCATAAAAGGCTCAAGCATGACTTTCCCTTGGTGAAGCCATGCTGACTGTCCCTAATGACTCTCTTGTCCTTGATGTGCCTGGAAACAGCCTCTAGTACAAATTGTTCCATCACCTTTCCTGGGATGGAGGTGAGGCTGACCGGTCTATAGTTACCTGGGTCTTCCTTCTTACCCTTTTTGAAGATTGGAGTCACATTTGGTATCCTCCAGTCCCCAGGCACCTCTCCTGATCCCCATGACTTAGCAAAGATGATGGAGAGTGGTTTAGCAATGACTTCCACAGTCTCCCTTAGTACGCACGGGTGCATCCCATCAGGGCCTATGGGTTTATGTACATCCAGTTTGCTCAACTAATCCCTAACCCAGACCTCATCCACCAAGGCAAGTTCCTCTCTTGCCTCAAATTAATTTGGAGTCTCAGCAGTCTGGGGCTTGATATCAGGACAGCTCCCAGAAGTATAGACAGAGGCAAAGAAGGTGTTCAGTATCTCTGCTATCCTCTGTCTTCAGGGCACCCACCTCATTCAGCAGGGGGCCTACATTGCCCCTAGGTTTAGTTTTACCTGCAATGTATTTGAAGAAGGCTTTTTTGTTGCCCTTGACCTCTCTTGCAAGGTTTAGTTTCAAAGAGGCCTTGGCTTTTCTAGTTGCATTCCTACATTCTCTCACCAGAACCTTATAATCACCCTAAGTGGCCATCCCCTCCTTCCATGACCTATAGACCTTCTTCTTCAGTTTGTCCAGCAGCTCCCTGTTTAACCACACAGGTCTTCTGGCTCCCTTCCTTGACTTCCTACCTGGAGGAATGCTCTTTTCTTGTGCTTCAAAGTAGTCTTTGAATGTTAACCAGCTACCCTGAGCTCCTTTACCTGCCAGTATCCTGTCCCATGGGATTTCCCCTAGCAATTGCTTGAAAAGGCCAAAGTTGGCCCTCCTGAAGTCCAGGGTTGGGATTCTGCTAGCTATTCTCTTCCTACGAGAACACGAGACCCTGAACTCCACCATCTCATGGTCACTGCAACTAAGGCCACCCTCAACCTTCACTGCTTCAACCAGACCCACTTTGTTGGTGAGTACAAGATCCAGCAGCGCTCCTCTCCTAGTGGGCTCCTCCACCATCTGCATCAGGAAACTATCACCAATGTGCTGGAGGAACCTCCTGAACTGTGGATGGCTGGCTGAGTAGGTCTTCCTGCAAATATCAGGGCAGTTAAAGTACCCCATCAGAACCAATAACTATAATAACTAGGAGTCTTCTTTGTGGAGGAGGTCGTCACATTACTGAAAGACCTCCCGGACTTATGCAACCTTGCTAGGACCTCCACTATGGGTTCTCTATCCTCCATATCCTTATTAGACCGGCTGTCTTCCAGTAGGGGCTGATATCTATTACTCAGTGGCAACAGGGGGGTTGGACTCGATGATCTCTTGGGTCCCTCCAACCCCTAACATCCTATGATCCTATAAACTGAGAAGGTGAGGCAGGCAAGAGTGGTGCTCGCCTTCTGCCATGGCCCTTCACTTCGCTCCATTCACCCCTTCTACTTGGGTTTCTGTCCTCCATCTGAGAGGTGCAGGATACTTGAGTTCCTTGTTTCTGGCTCTTATTTGGTTGTTGTCCAGACTGGTTCCACCAGTCTACCTCTATTTTAGCCTCTCCGATTCTCCTGAGCCTTTCTACTTCCGCTTGTAGCTTTTCAACCTGATCTTGCAGATGTGCTGCTCGGTTAAGCAGATAATCTACTTGCTCACACCGTACACAGCCAGGAAAAGTTGAGAGAGTGTGACATTCCTGGCAGCCTGTCACCTGCACTGCCTCATCTTGTTGGGGAACCTTTGTTTGAGTTCCCATGTCCATATGCAGTCATGATCGCAGCCTGGTCTTCCTCTGCTGCCGCATTATTACTTTTTTTTTTTTTTTGCCCCCTGGCAGCTGAAGCAGCTAAAGTGGCTAACACTCTTGCTACTGCGTGCCATCTGAGCGCGACTTCTGGTTTCGCCTCCCTCAAAGACATCTGAGTCTGCAACCCCTGTGGTGTTTGCCTGGCGGGTCCGGTCCTGTCCCTGTTGCCTAATGCTGTTGCGGAAGGATGAGATCCTGCCTCTCCTGACTTCAAGCCAACCTGACACTCCTCCCTCTGTGACCAACAAGGTGCTTGTGTGGCAGAACAATAGTGTGGAGCTGGAACCTGACTTTCTTCTGAAGGAAAAAAGAATAAGGAATGTTTAAAATTTTTAAAAGACTATCTGCTTTAGTTGGGCTCAGCTTTGGTCTCACCCAGTCACACGCTGGGGGGTGCCTGCAGGATGGGGAACAGGCAGAACACACAAGTTGGGCAGTGGTATGCCCCTTTTCAGCCTCAGTCATAGCAAATAAAACCCTAATTTTACTTCATTTCACTTTAGCAAAACAGAGGAGCTAAGTCACCACGACATGCATGTCTTGGCAGCCTTTCAACCAGCATCACCTAGCCTATCACCAAGTTCTCCTGTAAAGCTGCCACACAATATTTTGGAAAGTACTTGGGACTAAGCACAAGGCCAGAGCCTCTCCCCACAAATGCCCCCCATGTACCACTGTATCTCACTGACCAGGGCTGGGGGTTCCAAAATCCTAACCCAGCATCTTGCACGTGCTCAGCTTGAGCTACTGCAGAGGAGCAAGAAGGTTGTAATGAACAAAGTTGATTCTGAAAGCCTGAAATTAAATACCACTGATTCTTCTTTATTTGTGGCATCTTAAAATCTCAAAATCAGATTTTTGACTTGTTTTGCATAGCCACCATGGTTTAATTCCAATTGGCATAGAATACCAACATTAAGTATCAAGAGTGTTTTGTATATCCTTTGATTTTGCTTGCTCCATTTACAGAGACACATTATCTAAACTTCAAAGCAGGAGACATCGAAGCAAAGAAATGGACTGCAGCATCGCACTGAACAGCTGCCTGCCTCCTGTTCCTCATGAGATCACTGTGGTGGTAATTCCCTGTTAAGGGCCCTGGCAAGTGACGTGTAGTTTCTTGCACTAAATCCTATTTTTAAAATCTTAAAATGCAAAGCCAGACTTGCTCAGACTCTCTGGAACTAGATACTGTGGATATCAATCACTTCTGAATCTGCCCTCTATTCAGATTAGGCTAGACTGCTGTTTACTTGCATTCTGCTCCCTTAGAGCCCACCTGCCTTGGCTTTGAATATAAAATTTCAGCTGAGGACCAGTTCCTCTTCTCAAGTTGCAAATAATTAAAGTCTAAGATACTGTGATAAAACAAACAAGCACTAATTATACTGACAAATGAAAAAAGTTGTCTAGATCTGGTTTGATTTTACTTTGAAAGAGCCACTATTTCCCTATGAACAATGCTAAAGAAATTATATCTATTAAACAGAAAGTTAAAATCACAGAGTCATTTAGGTTGACAGAGACCTTCAAGTTCATAGAGCCCAGCTGTTCCCTCAGCACTGCCAGGTCCCCACTAACCCATGTACCTCACACAACATCTTCACAGCTTTTCAACCCTTTCAGGGATGAGGATTCCACCACTGCCCTGAACAGCCTGAACCAGGGCCTCTGGAACCTTTTTGGTCCCCAGGGCATACACTGGTTCACATTTAGCTGATGGTCAGTCAACGCCCTCAGGTCCTTTTCAATCACTCCTCCCCAGTTTCCAGTCACTCCTCCCCAGCCTGGGACAGCTGCAGTGGGCTCTGGTGGCCCAACTGCAAGAGACAGCACTTGACCTTGCTGAGGCTCAAACAACTGGCTCCAGCCTGTCCAGATTCCTCTGTGGAGCCTCCCGACTCATCAGCAGATTAACACTCTCACCCAGCTTGGTGTCATCTGCCACTGACAGGGTGCACTTGATCCCCTCAGCCAAGTCATTGATAAAGATATTAAAGAGACTAGGCCCCAATGCTGGGCCCTGCAGAACACCACTTGTGACCAGCCACCACATGCATTGAACTGCCGTCCCCACCGCTCCTTGGGCCTGGCCACTAACCAGCGTTTAACCCAGTGACGTGCAGGCCTGTCCACCTGCTCCATAACCTTCCCTGGCATCAAGGTCACACTGAGCACATCCACCAGCTCCCTCCCTTCATCATGTGTGTGTCTGGGTGGTGTAGCAGGGGACTAATCACTTCGTCTTGGATTAGGAGGGCTTCATCTTGTGGAAAAGAGCAGAATTTGACACAGTGGGACGTGGTGGACACAGCCCCACCTATTTGTTTTTAAATTTAATTTAAAACACATGAAATAATTGCAAAAAGTGAAGAGTTAATAAACACAAACTGACACTCTTCTGCACAGCTACTAAGTGCTTTTTATTCCAAAGGTTTATGACTAAATTTTTAGCCTTCAGGCAAAACACTATCAGCCACCTGCCACGCTGGCAGCGACCATATCAGGGGGCAAGCATACATATGGGTAAAATCTTGTTCTGTAGGAACGTCTCTTCACAATTTAATCCTTCCCCATATCTCAGCATTTCTATATGCCACTATGATTTTCCTTAGCCAAAAGCTGAAGTATTTCCAGCTCAGTATTGAACATCGTCAAACAACTTTTCTGACTACCCTGAGCACGCAAACCCAGCCTACTGCCTACCCTTCCAGGATCCCTCATGATTTGACAAACAAAACCCACAAATAAAGCCTTTTTCTACAGTTCTGAAGAATTTCCCATTTTGTTTTTAAACAGCCGGATTAAAGCCTGTAGGAATTTACAACAGCAGTCTGGCTCTTGTTCCGTCTATGTAACAAAAGAGCCACTTAAAGAGCTGTGAGGAATTGAACAATTTTGGGTACTAAGCTTCATTTTTTTCCTAACTTAAGGCAAAAACAACATAATGGACATTCTTCATGATATTGCAGTATCACAATAATGAAAATAAAAAAAGGAGTAAACAGATGCCCAGGTGTGAAAAAAAGTTCTGTCTGGTGAGTCTACATTCAAACTACAAAACTTTCAAAGATACTTTAAAGAAAAGTATTTAATATTAATTTCATGCTAATTGTTGCTAATGCAACTCCAGGGACATGAAAGAGGAGCAGGAATAAGTGTAAGAGCAGGGGCCCTTCCAGCTTTCCTCCTCCACTATGGAATTAAATACCTAATGCAAATCCTTGGCGTTCACTAGCAGACCAGCAAGTAACACAGTGAAAGTTCTGCCTCCCATGGTGATCACAAGTTCATTTACAACCACCACCCTAAGATGCACATTCAGCATCTGCCAGTCATCCAGAACTACTAAGCAAATATGAACAGGTGTCTTGCTCCAGTGTCCAAGAAGACAAATGAGGTAGGAGGGAAAAGGAACTCAGGTTTCTAACTTCAAATTGTAATAGCCCCCAATCCTACATTCTAATCCACTCCTCAGACACCAGTCTTGCTCTGCAAAACAGTTCTTAAAAATTCCCTCTAAAATCCACCAGGCTGCTGTTGCCACCACATCCTGACCAAATCTGCTATCCTTCACTCATTCTCCCTCTTCACCCACATAGACACATACCCCAAGGTGTCTGCACAATACTCTCAAGAATGACAAAGAATAAAACTTTGCCCTGAGATCTGCTGGCTGTCTGCTGTTCTCCTCTCTTTATTAACGGGGAAAGCATCAGGAGAAAACACTGGAAGAGTTTCAGGAAGGCAGAATATGTCCTGTGCTTGAATGTACCAGTGTCCATCATGAGCCTGTAAGCAAAGTTCCACAGGACTGAAAAATCATTGCTTAGGTCAACATTTCACAATCTTAAAATACAAACCAAAATAAGCTCTATAAATTGAATGTAATACAAATGCAGTTCTACCCTAAACAAAGCCCATGTCACTTATAATGATTTCCACGTTGTTTTTTATTCCTTGTGACATTAGGGCTGTCTGCAGTTCACTTGAACAATGACACACACGCAGCCTGGCTTCCTGGTCCGTATGTAATTTTGTTAAATTCAATTTTGAAACACAGCGGGGAAATTTTTAATGGGGAATAGAACTGCTTTCACAAAAGGGAAAATCTGGAAATAACAATTTCACCCTCAAGAAAAACAAACTCCACCGCCCAGGAATGAATCAGCAACTTCAAGCTAAATCTAATGGGCATAGCTCACAGCACCACAAAACTGCTCTTAACCTTTTAGCTACAAATCGAAGCACAGAAATTTGTGTCAACACAAGCAGAAAAGACAATTACTACTCTGTTCATGAGGATTCTGCTCACACTGAGATCAGAAGAATTTTTTTTCACAGACCACACCTGTTATCTTGCAGCTCACAAACATTTTGTGGGTTAGGTAACTGATGAATATGTGGTAAATTTCTAAAGCTGCAGCTTCAGAGGGAAAACAAAAGCTGTTTCTCTTAACAGCTTTTTACTATATTGTTCCAGACAGCAGAGCATGCTGACCACAGGAAAAGGAATTATTCACAGTTTGCACCTCTACATTTTATTTTCAATAAAAAGATTTCACAAATGTGTATCAAAAAGTCCTACAGGTACCACCAAAGGCTACTAGGAAAACAATCAGTTGCTCCACCAAGAGCAACTGTTTAAGTGCTCAGCTTTCACCATGATTTCATTTAAAAGGAAACTCACTTATTTCTTTTGTCACTTTGCATTAGAGGCAGCCATGGTATTTATCATGGTGCAATCAGTTCCAAAAACATCTGTAGCTATTTGTGTCTTAGCAACAACAGTTGCTACAGTAACCCGCTCCAAAAAAAATTAAGGACAGAATAAAGTAATAGCTATTAGAGATTTTTTTATTGGGGGTGTCAAATGACAGCATTCAAAGCTCAGCTGTTCAGTCAGAGCCACTAGTCTTGATTAAGCAGATTTATTACACCAGTGGCTTCACACGGCATCAGTCCTGCTGACAAAGCCATGTGGGAGCACAGAAACACCCTTGTGGGTCACAGAACCTCCTGCTCTGCTGAGACCTCACTTGAGTCCTGCATGTGGTTCTGGAGTCCTCAAAATGAGAAAGGACAAGGAATTGTTGGAGCGTGTCCACAGGAGGCCACAAAGATGATTAGAGGGCTGCAGCACCTCTACTATGAAGACAGGCAGAGGGACTTGTGGGTGTTCAGCCTGGAGGCTCCAGGGGCACCTTAGAGCAGCCTTCCAGTACCTGAAGGAGCTACAAGAAAGCTGGAGAGGTAGTCTAGTGATAGGACAAGTCAGAACAGCTTCAAATTGAAAGAGGGGAGATTTAGATTAGATGTAAGGAAGAAATTCTTCCCCATGAGGGTGCTCAGACCCTGAAACAGGCTGCCCAGGGAGGCTGTGGCTGCTCCATCCCTGGAAGTGTTCAGGGCCAGGTTGGATGAGGCTCTGGGCACCCTGGTCTGGTGAGAGCTGTCACAGTCCATGGCAGGGAGGTTGAAACTAAATTTTCTCTAAGGTCTCTTCCAATCTAAACCATTCTATGATTGACTGTCCTCAAGTTTTCCTCCTGGAGCCATAACCACCTGGTTTGAACACTGCCTTGCATAGACACAGTTTAGATTTCTTTTCCCTACACAAATTAGCTTTAATTGTAATTTAAACCATACCGATGGCAGCTACCATAGGTTCTTGTAAACTGACCTACACCAAAGCTCTTCTGCCACCTGCTTTAGTCACTCAGTTTGGGGATGTCCTTCCGCCTGTGTGTGACTTGAAAGTTTAGCAACATCAGTGAACTCAGATTTCATTGCTCATTCATTTCTCCAGATCATTGGTGAAAACGCTAGACAAAACTAGTCTAAGCACCAACATTATGGGTACTATAGTGCTATCTCTTGTTCAGCCTCTGAAGCAGCCACTAAAGCCTGTCCTCTGCTCCCTGGGCTTCCTAATTGAGCTAGAGGGCCTGTAAGAGAGTTTGTCAGGGAAGAGCCACCAAGTATGTGACAGCACACATAAGACAGGGTGATAAAAATTCTCAGATAAACCAGGTCTGTTACAGGAATCAGCTTTACACAGACAGAACAAGTAGGGTAGCCAAAAACATGGGATATTGTGGTAGATGTCCACAGCAGATTCTCTGCTGAGCAGTGAAGAAAGCCATCCGTAAACAGCTGCAGAACCTCAGTGACTGCAGACCACAGTTTGCAAGAGGGACTGTAACCACTCCAATATCCACTGTGAGAGCAACATGGTGGGGTGAACAAGTCAGTTTTCTTAGTCCATCCAAGATAATTTTTGATGTGGTGAAGTGGTAAAAGATCCCAGGGAGAAGTGAAGATTACAAGAAACAAAATAAGCAGCCAGATGACAGTTTGTTCAGGAGCCTGGTCTGTTTGGTACAGTACAACAGGAGGGCTTGAAGGAGCAACACAGCCCAGGAGAGCTGGCTGATCCTCAAGCATAAAAGAATAGTCTATCCCAACACACAGGGAAAGGACCAGACACAGGAAAAGTTTGGCTGGACAGTGAACTTCTGCCTAAGCTCCAAAAGGAAGTACATGGGAGGTCAAGGAAAGACCAGGTCGGTATGAGGACTTAACTGAGAACGGATGAAGCACACAGTGATCAGAAGCCTGATTGGCTCAAATCTGGCACCAGAAGTACTTCCAGGGCTTCTCCAAGCACACGGGCAGCAAAAGACCAATAAAACCATGGGCTGGATGGGGAGCAGAGGAGACAATTAGCTGACCAAGGACACAGGAAAGGTGAAGCTATTCAGAATTCACTTGGATGCAGCCCTGTACAATTTGTGTTAGGAAGTCGTGATTTGGCAGAGGAGTTGGACTTGATCATCATTCCAATCTCCAACAATTCTGTGTGTGAATACAGTTTTCCTTGCTTCAGGCTTTACCATCAACTCTCAGGCCTCCCAAGTCCTGACTCCTAGCAGAGCCTGGAGAAGAAAGTATCCCCAGCTAACATCCCCCTCTTCTGGGCATTTGGTTACCTGGTCTCAGGGTCAACATAATACAGTTGGTGACCTGGGGACATTCTTTCCAGCAAGCTCTATTACAGGCTTCTGCCAAGGTCTTCACCCCCTGCCTTGGGAGCTACTTCTAAGCTGCAGCTCTCACCTTTGGCACCTGCCTGAGCTACAGAACTGGATTCCCAGCCTGCCCTCAAAGCTTCTTCACTGTGCATGAATGCACAAAAATACAAACTTTTGACACAGCCCTTGAGATATTAACAGTCAGGACAACAAAACTCTCACAGTAAAAGCAGACTCGGATTTCCTTGCTCTTCCTGTTGTCCTTCCATCTGTTCCAGTTTCCTCTTTTTCTCTTTCATGCCACTATTTATTTGAATTATCAAACTGCTGGCCTACTTGTATAACTTTTTATATCTAGCCCATACAAAGTATTTCCAGTTCAAGAGCTCTCCCGTGTATTAACTTCAAAAAACGCATTGCAATCCACAACTCTTCTTCAGAAAACAAAAATGTATTTCTAGACAACAAAAAGGTGCTGACATAAGGTTTCAGTCTTTGGAACCCATCCTACCTGAAACTTTTTCTTTATCAGAGAGAATGGCAGCTTTTGCTGCCGGCACACAGGAGCCCACCATGGAATACTACTCATTATTGCAATGAGACAGCCTCTGGGTTCACTCATGAGTAGCAACACTGCCAGGCTGCCAAATGCATATTGAGCTTCTGCTACATACACTGAAGAATCACTTGAAGATCCTCAAGGAGTGGGATAACACAGTGAAGTCACGGACACAAGGGAAAAGTCTGATATTTCAGTAGGAAGCCTTGTTTGAGATTCTGCACAATCCTCAGGAGTCTCAGTCAAAATACTTTATCAGAGTCAGCCACATGGCAACTACAGATACTACAAAGAGCAACAAAACAGTCATCAAGGGTTAAGGAAGAGCCGTCAAGGAATTTATAGTTTTTTTATGGGTTTGCGGGTTATTTTTAAACATGCTGCATTTCCTGAGTTACGGCTTCAAGGAACTGAAAAAAAATAGAAGACAAGGTAAAGCATCAGACTTCAGTGTTCACACAGCAGCAGTCGCCAGAAGAGACACAAACTTTGTGTCTGCGCCTTTCCACAGGGTGTGTTTTTATCTCATCAATACTACAAAAACAAAGCCTCTGAACAGAAGAGAGAATTAACTGCCCTGCTTCAAATATCACATAAACCACATCCTCTAACCTTCTGCTATGTGCAAATGTTGCTTGTTTATAGGAGGAAACAAATGAGATCATTCATCGCTATAAATACAGTTCCTTCAGATCTTGTCATTGAGAATTAATCCCTAATCAGTAAACAAATAAATCCCAGCCAAACCACTGCTGTGAGTCCTGAAGTTTCTGATGACTGGCAGAAAATCTAGAATGCACACTGAGTGCAGAGAGATGGAGTGACTGCATTACAAAGATATCTGTAATAAGCTGAGTTGTGGCAACCAATAACATTGCACATTTTAACTGTAGCTGATGCTAGTTGCAAAGTGAATCGTATGGTGCAAACTACTGCACTTGTAATCAAAGACAGTTAAACCCTACACTCCACTCAGGTATCATCAGTGTTATATGAATCACAGAATCACAAACTGGTTTAGGTTGAAAGGAACCTCAAGGGATCATCTAGTTCCAAACTCCTGCCCTGGGCAGCAAAACCCCTCACCAGATCAGGTTGCCCAGAGCCCCATCCAACCTGGCCTTGAACACTCCCAGGGATGGAGCACCCACAATGGGCAGCCTGTTGAAGTGCCTTACCACCCTCACTGGGAGGAATGTCCTTACATGTAATCTAAATCTCTCTCCTTTTGCTTGAAAACATTCCCACTTGCTCTATCATTAGAGTGCCTCATAAAAAGTCCCTCTCCAGCTTTTCTGTAGCCCCTTCAAGTACTGGTCCCCCTGGGAGCCTTCTCTTCTCCAGGCTGAAGAGCCCCATTTCCCTCAGCCTGCTTCATAGGTAAGGTGCTCCAGCCCTCTGAATGTGCTTGTGGCTTCCTCTGGAGTCACTGCAACAGTTCCATGTCCTTCTTGTACTGGGGACTCCAGAACTGGATGAAGAGCTTCAGGTGAGGTCTCACAAGAACAGAGCAGAGGGGGAAAATCACCTTGCTTGACCTGCTGGTCACAAGTGGGCTGGACAAGGACAAGGACTGCAGACACAGCTCACTGTTGCAGTGTCTGGAGCACTAGCAGCTCCTGCACCCATGGCCATGTGCCCATCCCCAGGGAACTCGGATGCTCTGGGCAGTGAGAAATACAACCAGTGTGATGGCATACCTTCAGGCTAAATGAGAGCCCAAGGAATCAGTCTCTTGTTTTCCATATCTAACAGATAGCCTTTGATAAAGAACCTTAGTCCACACTATTTTCTGCTGTCTCTTGGCTCCAAAATCTGTCAACATCAAGAAACTCCCCACAAGGCTTCTCTGCCTTAGGCCAATTCCAGTTAATGGATTCTGCCAAAAATTCTCTTGAACTCGTTCACCTTTTACTTCTCCTTTTGGAAAACAAAGCTGCATTACACAAGCTGGATTCTGGTAGTAGTTCAGTAAGATCTAACAGGTTCAGTAAAGACCAATGATACCTGTTTTACGACAGCATCCACAAAAAAGGTAATTTTGTTCAGAGATTACATACGATCTCTACAACTTGGTGCTGTTGCTTCCTCAGCATAAAGTTAAAAGCTCCTGAAAAGCTCCAACACAGAGAGTTAAGAATTCAGACAACTGTCAAATTGTTCTGCTATTTTGTTTTAAGATGCTGAGAGCAGTGTCACTGGCTCATAGGGACTTTTGGGGTTTCTTCAGGTCAGGCAAGAACATAGTATTTTGTAACTCTTTTTTTTTTAACCTACAAGAATTAATCTTTCCTCACATCCCGAAAGGTCAACACATCAACAGACTTGCCATGAGAGCTAAGAACTTGGTAGGAAAATATAACAGCAACAGTGAAAAAGAGGAATGAAACATCTTCACAGAATCACAACACATTAGGGATTGGAAGGGACCTCGAAAGATCATCTAGTCCAATCCTCCTGCCACAGCAAGATCACCTAGACCAAGTCACACAGGAACACATCCAGGTGGGTTTTAAACGTCTCCAGAGAAGGAGACTTCACAACCTCCCTGGGCAGCCTGTTCCACTGCCCCATCACCCTCACTGTGAAGAAGTTCCTTATGTCTTTACAGTTCTCCAGAATGCCAGCCAAGCAAAGGAAGAAAACCCCAGAGTCCCTCTTATCTTTGAGTACCTTCTAGAACAGCCAACAATCCTCTCGATATCCCAAAATTTCTGTCAGGACAGGGTTGTTCTCTGACCATTATTTTCCCCAGCAGGTAGATGAGAAGAACTGTGCCTCTACCAAGAAGCAGCATAGGGGAATTTTTATGAGAAACCAGTGGCAGAGTCTACTTCAGAATCTTTCTGTGTGGTTTTGAAAACAGCTGCTACTTTCTTTTCTGCCTTGAAGAATAACTAAACACATACTTTTTCAAATGATCCTGGTTCTGAACATGCATTTTTCTGCCCTGATCATCTTAAAACAATTACATCTATGGAGGAACTTCTTAACCTCTCTCTCAAATAGAGCTGAGAAAAAAAGTCACCGTAAAGACACTGATACCAGACTGATCTGTAAACCTTCAAAATAACATTTCAAGACTCAGAAGGAAGCTCTTTGGACGGGAAAACAGCTCTGCAGATGGGTCTCAACTCAGGAGAGACCCCATCTTCATCTGCAGAAATGAAGAACTATTCAGTCATGTTTGAACCCACACTGGCCATACATTGAAACCGTAAAGTTTATTTAAGAAATGGGAAAAAGTTTCTAATCAGCTTCATCATGACACTGAATCAGTTTTGTAAATGCAGAACTTATTTTCTAGTTATATTGCCCCAATATGGGACTGCTCACTGACAACCAGCTAAAGACAAGGTAGCAGTGACTACTGTGTGCATTAACTCTGCTATGACATGCTGTGTCTCATGTCCACGACACTCTCCTGAACACCAGGCTTGGGTAATGCGTTAGGAGATCTGAACCCCTGCAGCAGCACAACCTTCACTGAAGCTCTGGAAGCTGATGCAAAAAGGACAAAAGTATTTGAAGTTAATCTCTCAAAACTGGAGTGCTGCTAGTCACAGCATCCACATGAACTGCTCCTGAATCACTGCTGAAGACAGAACACCAGAGAGAACTCTGCAGAACAGACAGTAGCTTTTTCACCCTTGACTAAAATGAAAGCATCCAGACTGAAAAAAAAATAAAGAAAAAATTAAAGTTAAGACAAAGCAAGAAAAAGCTATAAAAGACCTTCAGCTGAGCACTACGCAGTGTGTGTCACCAGATTTAGGTGACAAAAACACTCAGGAGCAGCTGCAGAGCTGTCAGGGGTGGGCTGTCTGCAGGTACTGATCATACTTAACCTACTGGCTGTTTAACTCAGGTGTGATTCCATCTAAGGCCTCAAGAGTTTCCTGCAAACCCTGACAGCTCCTTTTTCTACCACAGATTTTTGTAGAGCCAGTACAACTTTTAACAAACTTTCATATTCTAGGAGCACCTTTCAGGAAAGAGAAGAGCACAGTCCTATGGGGAAGAGAAAAATAATCCTGTTTGGATAACTAAAAAACCAAGCACTGAGTGCTCTGTGTCCACAGAGACCCCTTTACCTGCTTTAAGCCTTGGAACTCTGTGTAACACAACATGCTAGGCTTTTCATTCATTAAAATGTTTCAGTGTATTTTATCCAGCTTTAAGTTTCTTTACATGCAATTCCCCACTGAAACACAACTCTTAGGAACTCGTGTATCAATCTATGCTAGAGGTTTGCCAACTCACCAAGACAAAATATAGAACCCTATTTAATGCAGTGTACTCTGACACAATCGAGACAAACCTCATAGAAACATGACATGGTTTAGGTTGTAAGAGATCTCAAATATCATCTAGTTCCAACCCCTCTCAACAGACCAGCATGCCCAGAGCCCCATCCAACCTGGTCTTGGACATTTCCAGGGATGGAGCAGCCACAACCTCCCTGGGCAGCCTATTTCAGTGCCTCAGCACCCTCACACAGAGGAATTTCTTCCTTACATCTAAGATAAATCTCCCTCCTTTTAACTTGAAACCATCCCCCTTGTTCTGATACCAGAGTCCCTCAATAAAAAATCTCTCTCCAGTTTTCCTGCAGCCCCTTCAGGAACTGGAAAGCTGCTATAAGGTGCCAAGAAGCCTTCTCTTCTCCAGGCTCAACAGCCCAAATTCACTCATCCTGTCCCCACAGAAGTGGGGCTCCAGCCCTCTAATCATCCTTGTGGCCTCCTCCTGTCTCACTCCAACAGTTCCATATCTTTCTTGTACTGGGGACTCCAGAACTGGACACAAGACTCCAGGTGGGGTCTCACAAGAGCAAAGAGAGAAAGAAACACCTCCCTTCATCCACTGGTGATGATGCTTTTGATCCAGCCCAGGACACAGTGGACCTTCTGGGCTGCCCTCACACATTGCTGGCTCATGTTGAGCTTCTTGTCTACCAACACCAAGTCCAGATCCTCGGGACTGCTCTCAATCCATTCACCACTCAGCATAGATTGGTGCTTGGGATTGCCCCAACCCAGATGCAGGAACCCATGCTTAGACTTGTTGAAGCTCATGCAGTTTGCGCAGGCCCAGTTCTCCAGCCTGTCCAGGTCCCTCTGGATGCCCTCCCTTCTGTCCAGCCTGTCAACCATCCCACACAGCTTGGTGATGTCAGTACTCAGACTTGGTGAGGGGGTACTCAGAGCCAAAAGAGACCTCTGAGGAACCCTACTTGTAACTGATTTATACTTTAATATAGAGCTGTTGACAACTGTCTGTGATGATCCAGCCAATTCCTCATCCAGCGAGATAAACTGAAGATAATCCACAACAGACAAAACTGAAGGAGACCAAATAGAGCTAGATTCTAATAATCCTAAATATAATCTTAATCAGTATGGTTAACTTGTAATTATGAGTTGAAAGTCACTACAGTACATATTAGATGCAGCACAGAAGCAGTGGCAGGGGCAGCTCCACAATGAAAGCCAAGTCCACCAGCACTTGCGTGTGATGCTTGATCAGTGACAGCTACTTTTATGATCAAGGATGTGCTCTAGACTGGAAACAATTTAGCCACAAGCAGCAGTGCAGGAACTACACTAATATGCCATGCTGTGTTTCACTTGGCTCCACATGCAGCTCCAGCAGCTCTGAGCAGCATCCTCACATCCAGTAACAGTGGAGCTGATCTGGATCCTTACGAGCCTGCCAAGCCCAAACACATCTTCTGAACTTGAATCAGAGAATCACGGACAGGTAGGGGTGAGAACGGACTACTGAAGATCATCTAGTCCAATCCAACTGCTTGAGCAGGATTCCCTAGAGAAGATCCCACAGGATCATATCCAGGCAGGTTTGGGATGTCTCCAGAGCAGGAGACTTCACAGCCTCTCTGGGCAGCCCAGGCCAGGGCTCTGGGACTCTCACCATGAAAACATTTGTCCTTATGTTTAAGTGGAATCTGCTGTGCCCCAGCCTGTGCCCAGTGCCCCTTGTCCTATTGCTGGGCACCACTGAGAAGAGCTTCGTCCCATCCTGCTGACACTTGCCCTTTTGGTATCTGTAAGCATGACTTGTATGCACAAGGTCCAGCGTGAGCAACTAAACTCATCCAAGGACTGCAAAGTGCAAATCTTAACTGTCTTATTGCAGAGACAATTCATTTTGGCTGCCCTGAGCTGAGCTGACCACCTGACAGTCTGTGACTGACCCAACAAGCCATGCACATCCCCAGAATCAGAGAACTGGTGGAGTTGGAAGGGACCTCCACAGATCACCTAGTCCAACCCCCACACCAAAGCAGGAATGCCCAGAACACACTATGCAGGGCTGCATCCAGGTGGCTGTCAAATGTCTCCAGAGCAGGACGCACCATAAACTCTCTGGGCAGCCTGGGCTCCGGTACCCGCACTGTCAAAATACTTTGTTCAGATGGAACCTCCTATGTTCCTGCCTGTGCCTGCTGCCCCTTGTCCTGTCACTGGGCACCACTGAAAGCAGTCTGGCTAAATCCTCCCTACACCCACCCTGAAAACATTCAGAGTCTCTCGGTCTTCTCCTCAGACTAAACCCAGCTTTCTCAACCTTTCCTCGTAAGAGAGAAGCTACAGTCCCCCAGTCATCTTTGTTGCCCTTCACTGGACTCTCTCCAGCAGCAACCTGTCTCTCTGGAACTGGGGAGCCCAGACCTGGACACAGTGCTCCTAATGTGGCCTCACCAGAGCAGAGCAGAGGGGAACAATGACTTTTTTAGACGTACTGGCCGCACAGTTGTTAGTGCGGCCCAGACTACCACGAGCCTTCTTGGCAACAAGGGCCCACTACTGGCTGACGGGCAGCTCAGTGTCCATCAGGGCTCTGAGAAGTTTCTCGTCGGGGCTGCTGTCGGATATCTCTCCCCCTGACCCGCACCAACGCCGGGGCTGTTCCCGCTTCTCCCACCTTCTCACGCGTCGTCCCCACAGCCCGGCCCCAGGCCGGGGCAGCCCTCAGCGGGTCTTACCGAGAGGCCCCGGCCCAGCGGCTCTCCCCGCGCGGCTCTTACCGAGCGGCCGTGCGACCGGGGTCCGCTCCCGACCCGGACATAGCACCAGCAGCTCGCGCGCCTCGGCCCACAAACGGAAGCTCCGCGCCGGAAGTGACGCAACGGTCGCGGCGCCTCAGGGCGGGGCGGGGCCTGCGCGAACCGGGAGGAGGCGGGCAGCGGTTGGCGCGTCCGCTGACGGCGTCTGCAGCAGGGCTGGGCGAGGCTGGCGGTGGCTGGACCCGGCTGGACGCAGCTTCCCGGGCCCGGTCGCCGCCTGTGGGTGATGCGGGGACGGTCTTTGTCCCTGGTTTTGTCTCGGTCCGCGGCCCCGCTGCTGCAAGACGCCCTCAGCGTAGCCCGCGGGGGAAATGTGGAGATTCCAGCAGAGCTTTCACAGGCTGGTTCCTCTTTGAAGATCTTCCTTTCCCCTTCTAAAAGGGGGATTTGCTGACGCTTTAGTGTCACCTCCTCGGGGAGTCAGCACGACCATTAAAAGCAATCACAGAATCGTGGGTAATGATCTTCCAAGGTGATTGAGTCCAATCGTTCACTCACTCAACACTTGACAAGTCCTGACTAAACCATATTCCTAAGCACTACATCTACGTGACTTTTAAATACCGTCAGGGACTCCACCACTGCCCTGGGAAACCCATTCCAATGCCCAGTAACCTTTTCAGTAAAGAAATGGTTTCTAAAGCTCAATTGAAACCTCCCTTGGTTTTGATTTGCGTTTCGATTTGCCTCAATGCAAATATTGTCCTCTTCCTCTTGTCATTAACTTGTCACTTGGTTGAACAGACCCATAACCGCGCTCCAACCTGTTAGGGAGTTTTCAAGAGTGACAAGGTCTGCCCCATCTTCTTTTCTCCAGGCTAACCCTCCCCACTGAGTTCCTCAGCTGCTCCTCAGAGCACTGGTGCTCCAGACCCTTCCCTAGATCTTGTCTTGACATGCCCTCAATGTCCAACCCAATACCAAATTCAAGCTGTGCCAGTGTGGTACTGAGGCATTTCCCTTGACTGTAAATACGGAAAGATGAGAATGTGGGAGAAGTTACAAGGGCAAACACCTGTCGAACACACTTTATTTAGAAGAACTCTTGAGGATCCATTTTATTGCAAAGTAAAGCAGAATAACGCAGTGTTGCAGTAAAAGAGTGATTCCAGGAACTCAAGCAGAAGCTCAGACTGGTTTTAGAAACTCTTGACTTAATCACACAATGTACCCTCCTGAGGTATCCTCGTGGCTTTTTCTTCCACTTAACCTTTTCCTTAGATGCAAGTTTACTTTTGTTCTCTAAGCCCATGCTGGCCTGACAGCTGTTTTCTGAGGCATAAAGCGTGTTATTTACCCACAGTTAAGTGGCCTAAACTGTAAACTCTTTTGCAAGCTTTCCAGGAACCAGCAGAAGATGATCAAGTGTTTTCCAGATCTCTACGTAAAATCCCTTTCCATTTCCTCTAAGAGTTGCCAGATTCCATCTGTTCAGTGAGTTCAGGAGTGGTGAAGCAGAACTCTGTTATCACATTGGGTGGAAAGGAGGGAAAACTCCACCCGCCTGCCAGCTGCTAGAGCTTCTCAGACAGGATGTGCCATCCGTGGGGGCAGAAATACAGAGACAACAGGACTTTTAAAGTACAGAAATTGCCCTCCTTGCTGTGTGCCAACTGCAGAGTCAGGGCAATGCTTTGAATGTGGCTGAGGGATGTAGTCAGGGAATTATCTCCCTGATAAGAAGTGCCATTGGTGCTTTGTGGGTGGCCATTGCTGGAGCAGAGTCCTAGACAGGAGGGAGATGTACTCATATTGTGGTCAAGTTCTTCCCTCTGCATGGCACTGGCCCTTGACTACATGGTTGTCCCTGGCAGGTGGCCCAGGAAAAAGTAAGTCTCCTTTCTTATGGTCATCAGCACAAGTAATGTGCTAAGATCTCAGGGGTTAAAATCAAAGGAAAGGCTAAGACAGATGTCATTGTGGGAGTCTGCTACAGACCACCCAACCAGGATCAAGAGATGGATAAGGTACTTTATAGACAGTTAAGTTATGTCTCTATGCCTCATTCTCATTGGGGATTTCAACTTTCCAGACATATGCTGGAAATAAAATACAGCAGTGAGGGAACAGTCCAAGAGGTTTCTCAGCTGTGTGGGAGATGACTTCCTGACACAGATGGTTAGGGAGCCAACAAGGGGAAGTGCACTCCTTGACTTGCTACTTGTTAACACAGAAGGTCCTGTTGAGGATGTAATGGTTGGAGGCTGTCTTGGACAAAGCAATTATAAAATATTACACTTCTCAATTCTTGGTGAAGCAAAGAGGGGGGCCAGAAGAACTACCACATTGGACTTTCAGAGGGCAGACTTTGGTCTTTTTTGGAACATAATTAAGAGAGTCTCTTGGGAGACAGTTCTGGAAGACATGGGAGCCCAGGAAGTCTGGGCATACTTTGAAGAATTAATCATTGAGTCCAACCATCAACCCTACTCTAAGAGTTCAATCCTAAACCAGATCCTCCAACACTGCATCTAAGCTTCTTTTAAACACATCCAGCGATGGGGACTCAGCCACCACCCTGGGCAGTCCATTCCAGTGCCTGATCACTCTCTCCAGGAAGAATCTTTTCCTGATGCCTAGTCTAAACCTACCCTGTTGGAGCTTGAAGCCCTTCCCTCTGGTTCTGTTGCTAACTACCTGTGAGAAAAGACCAGCACCAACATCTCTACAATGTCCTTTCAGATAGTTGTAGAGAGCGATGAGGTCTCGCCTTAGCCTCCTCTTCCTCAAACTAAACAGCCCCAACTCTGAGTCTCTCCTCTCTTTTCTTGTCCCCAGCCAGGCTCTCCCACACAGTTTAGGGAACCAAAATCTGTTGTGAAAACAGTTCCCTGCCCAGTTTCCTGTGCCAGATTGAGCAATTTTGCTAGAAAAGGAACCTCAAGCATCTTGTGATTGGTAACAGAATTCAGCACCTCTGTTAAAAAGCTCTTTGTCCCAGGTCACAATTGACTGCAGCCAGTCTTGAGCGAGGAGTCTTCAGTCTTGTCAGAGCATGTGAGTTACCTGTCTGTTGAGTGTCTTCTTTCACTGTACAGCACTGATTCAAGTCTTAGTACTTCAAATGTCTCAGTACTTCACTTGAAGTAAGACATCAAGTATTAGTTGGCTTCTTTAGATCTTAAGAAATTCTTCACTATGAGGGTGCTGAGACCTTGGAACAGGCTGCCTAGGGAGGTTGTGTAAGTGTTCAAGGCCAGGTTGGATGGGGCTCTGGGCACCCCAGTCTCCTGAGAGGTGTCACTGCCCATGGTAGGGGGTTGGGACTGAGTGAGCTCTGAAGTCCTCTCCAGCCTAAACCATTCTATGATTAATTTCTTTGTAGCAGAAATGGAAAGGCTGGGGGAAGGAAGAGTGTGCAGCTGCTTGCTACAACCCTAATTTAAATAAAGAAGAGCAAAGGTCCTGGCATGTTTTTTTTTTCTTCCTAGCACAATGCTAATGCAGACAATAATATTCTGGTGTTCTGGAGTCTCCAAAGTGAGATTGGATTTCCACAGGCAGATGTGGTCACCAAAATTTACTAAACTGAGTGCAAGAAGCTGCTGTTTTGTGAGTTCTGCTATAATACAAGAAGCCAGAGAATGCAATAGTTCCCCCTTGGACATAATGCTGACCAGGGAACGGGGGCTGAGCACTGCCAATTTCTCTTTCTTTTCTTGTATACTAGTCCAGCCACTTAACTGATTGAAGAACTAGGATGAAAAGCAAAAGTTCGTAATAGCTACTTGCAGATACCTGTCAAGTGTGGACCCCAGCAGGCCATGTGAGAACGTAAGAAGGGGACAGCAGTCAAGTTCTCTGATGGCATTTGAGGAATTCCTTGGACAGCGTCTCCTCTAGACATTCAAAAGTGTCTTCAGCACAAACTCTCTTCACAAAACCATGTAAGATGTTTAGAAAAGTCACTTGATGATACTAGTCCATTCTTCCAAGTCTTTAAGAAGTCAAGTCTCTTATAGCTCTGATGCTGGATTCCTCATGGGAGCTGATCAGGCAAAGGACACATGATGGTGCTACTTGGGCTAACACATGGATAATTTCAGTGCACTCAGCTTCTAGCTGCTCACTGCAGAAACTCAGTGACACTTTATTTCACGTAGAAGCAGATTGTCTGAGCTGTTCTCAGTGCCCATGAAAACATCAGCCTGGGCAGAAGATGCTCTTCTGCTGGATGACCAGAGGTTCCAGTTCTGATAGTTGCATGTGGGTGGAAGAAAGGAGTATCCCTTCTTCTGTCTAATGGGGAAAAAGGAAATGCAACACTCTGGTCCTCTGTAGTGTCCCACAGTGCCTCTTTCTGTGTAAAGATTCACACATCTCAGCACGAATTAAAACCAGGCTGACCTAGATCCCAATGGCATCCTCTTGGTGAATGGTGCCTTCAATCACTGTGTCTGTGGTTTGCCTGGAGCACTTGCGACTCCCTTTCATGCTTTTCAGGTTTTCTGAAAGATGCTTCTGAAACTTTTTGGTGAGGAAGCAGTAGATGATAGGATCCAACACACAGTTTGTACTCAAGAGGCATAAAGTCACTTGGTGAGCGTCGTTGAGCTGTTGCCGCAACTTACAGTCTTCCTTCTTCCACTGCTCCAGAACAGTCAGGGTCCAGGGCAGGTTCACTATGTGATGAGGTACAAAGCTTATGATGAACACAGCCAACACTGTGCAAACCATCCAGAGCGCCCTTTGCTTCACATGAGTGCTCTTCCTTGGCTGTGCTGATCTGGAGAACAGAGTCCTGATAATGATGATGTTCCAGCCTAGTATAAGAAAGAAAATTATGTAGAAGAGGACGCAGATGATGACATGAATGGCGAGAACAGCTGAAACACCACTAGAGGTGTCATAGCGCTCAAAGCACCGGGTGAAATTCTTCAGATTGATCTCCTCCTGGTTAGTATTATTGTCGAAAAGGTAATACAAAGAGCTGCCTGCTATTATGATCCAGATAGCTGCTGATAAGTAGATACCCCTCCTCTGGGTGGTAAGCTGAGCAGCTTTAATGGGATTAGTCACAGCTTGGTAACGATTGTAGGTGATGACCATCAGAAAGGCAACAGAAGAGTAGGTGTTAACAAAAAATAAACAGCCAGCCACATTACAGAGGAACTCAGGCATGATCCAGTCTCCATGGTGGTGATAGTAAACAATCCACATTGGCATCGTAACCAAGAAAAGCAGGTCAGCTACCGTCAAGTTCACCATGAATATCTTAATTTCATTGAGTTTTTTGGTGGGGTAAATACGGCTGAAAATCCAAAGCACATAACAGTTGGCCACAAAGCCCAGAATGAAAATGATGCTGTAGAAAACAGTGAAGAGGTTGTAGCGAAACTCAGAGTCTATGTGGCACGAAATGAAGGACTCAGCAGTACTGCCAGTACCACCTTTAGTCTTCACAGACATCGTGGTGCTGCGTAGGCACGTCCAAAGGAGAATTTCCTGCTGTAGATTTTCTTCTTACCTAAACACATAAAACATAAAAGCAGCAGATTGATACGGTGCCAAACCCTCCTTTCATCTTCAGCTGTCTGTGACCATGAGAGTTCTGTTCCAGTTCCTAGCTCCAGCCACAGACACCAGCACTGTCCCTTTAGTCCTGTCTTTGATCCCATTTCTACACTATACGAGTCTTTGTGTCATCACACAACCCTGTTTGCTGCAGTGCAGTTCTCAGATCACTAAGCTCTGATCTCAGAAGACTTTTCTGCTTGAGGGTTACTCTGCTCCAGCTCAAGCTTTTCAATTTTTACTATAAACAAAGAAGATTTTTTTTTTCTGTCTCTTTTTCCCCCAGTGGTTCCTGATGCTTTCTAACCTACCTACACTTATCTTCACTAGAAATTCCAGAAGTGAAACAAGATCTAGTAAAAGACCTAGTAAAAGATATCTCACATTTCCAGAGTCACACTCTACTTGTGCCCTAACATTTTCCTGCTTACTTGTGTACATATTGAGTTTTCCTTGGTTACAGGCACAGCAGGGTCTCATACTCACTTCACAGGCTACTGGACCTCTCAATCTTTTTTGCTTGGTGAATGATGTCAAAATGGGCCCCTAGTCCTAAAGGATGATGTTTTTTGGCACAGTTTTTATTTTAACTCCAGTTTCTCTCTCTTAAAATCCTAGCTGTTGTCTATTGTGCCATCATTTTCAATTCAAGTTGTCATCAAACCAGGCTGGATCCCTTTTTTTTTGCCCTGTGCCATTGCTGCCTCAGAGTTCAAGTGGCAGGAGCAGCAGCAGCTCTGTACTTCCCTCGATTGAGGGGGAGGCTGCTGACAAACACTGTACCTGCAGAGACATCTTCAGTTTTTCAGTTTGACCAGTCCCCACCTCAGGTAGTACTTCTTCAAATCTTGCCTACAGTTTGGCTGTGTCAGATCCTGTGTCACCAGTCCTGCTGGTGTCTCAGATTTCCACAGATTTGGTCTGACCCACTGCACAATTTAACCTGCTGGTTTCACCACTCTGAGGACACACTCGCCTGTTCCTCCAGCACCAACCCACTGTCTGCCATTGGGCAGCATTCACAGCCAGAGTCCTGCAGGGCTGCCTGGTTTTCTCTCTCTCTTCCTTCATGAGAAGATCACTGACTAATGCAGGTAGGGCAGTCAGAGAGCCACTAGCAAGGATACGAGGTTGCTCGCTGATGGCAAACTTGCTGGTTTTTAAACTACATTTGCAGAACGTGCTTGGTTTTCCTTTGAGAGTGAGTAAACTACCACCAGTCACAAAGCCTAAACTTCTTGTGCAAGTTGTGATGGCAATGCTGGGTGTTGCCCCCAGCCCTGCTCGGCCCACAGACTACAGCATTTTTCCCCAAAGACTGCTCCTTTCTGAGAAGACACCCTCCTGCCTCAGAACTTCCTGGATCTTCATTGGCAGAAAGAATCCCACCCTCCCTGGACTGAGCCTCTCTTTATGCCCACATGCTACTGGTTCCTCATTTACACATCTGTGTGTTTGCAATTGTCCTCTGCAAATGGGGAAGTCAGCTGTAGCTCAGGAAAGCTGTGCAGTCCTTTCATATTTCTTCCCAGTCATTAGGAGAGGAAAGCAAGAGTCATTGTGCCAGCCTGTCCCTCCTCCCAGGTCCAATAAGGACAATTACAGATAGCCACAGCTTGTCCCATGATGGGCAGCAGTGGGGGTTGAATGTCTTTAAACTCAATCATTAAGTTGTGTTTCATGTGAATTTGTAAGTAGCTGTGGGCCAGGTGACATGTGTGTCTTTCCTCTTTCACCTTGAGCTCTTTGTCACCCTGCTGAGAACCCACCGAACTCTCCAGGATAGTATCTAGTTCAGGTGGTGGTAGCCAGGAGGTGAGGACAGTTAGGGCTCTGATGCTTCAGGGTCTGGTCACAGAGGTCTGGCACATCCCTGAGGAGAAACACATCATTCCCTGCTGCCCTGCAGGGAGGTCCCAGGGCAGGCAGGGTCCCATAGTCTGTTCCCTGTTCTACCTTTCATACATGCAGTGCTCAAGACAAATCACCTCATGGATCTGCTTCAACATCCTCATCTATGTATGAAAAGTTATAATTGTCACAACACAGCCTTAAATAAATGTCTGTGTCCAAGCTCAGCTCTGCCAGCCACTGAGGGATTATCTATGATGAGGACATTCACCAACTGGAAGAGTTTGCACCTCCCTGCTCAGGAGGGTACCTGGCAGATGCAAATGGTCAGGCATGGGGCTGTACATGGGCACGGCAGCCTTAGGCTTCTCCCTGGAGCTCTGGTGAACCTTGCTGGTGAGGTCTACAGGCCTGCCCATCAACTGCCAGGCTTAGCAGATGAGGTGGAGGGGGAAGTGAACCTACATGTCCCCCTCCACTGCAAAGCCCTGCACGGAAAGTGGGTTTGAGCTAAGAGGCTGTGCTCTGACAGCAGAAATGAATGCAAGGACACTCTCTATGTTGTTAAATCTGGGACAAGTGTCCAGCAAAGGTGGGATGTGGGATGGCACAGCACTGTCTCCTGGCCCCAGCAGCACTTAGGATCTCATCTGTCTTTGCATTAGTCACCTCCCAATGCAAGGGTCCTTCAGGGAATCACAAGACAGTTTTTCCCTCTCCCTTGTCCAGCCAGATTTTCTACAAAATACGACTAGAAGAGAGCATGGCACCATTCCCCACTAAATGTACTCAGTACCCGCTTCCCTCTTCAGCCTGCGGAGCTCAGGCTCACATTGAGATGTCCTGAACCCTAGACTCTGGAGTTCCGTATAGTGGATCTCACTCGGCTCTCCTTTGAAGCCTGTAAAGCACAGGGAGCATCTACCCTTGTACAACAAGTGTCAGTATTTGCCATGTCTGCACAAAGAGGAACAGGTGCACTTTGGCCAGGGTGTGAGCTGGTGAGTGTGAGTCCTGTCCGTTGCTGCCACAGGCTGCTGCATCACCAAATCCTCTGGCTATCTAGCCCAAGCCACTACCTCGTACAACAGTACCCCAGCAGACAATCCCAAGCAGTGTGTCATGAGCCCCACTGTGTGCAGAACTGGAGGTGGAAGGAACTGTCTGCAGGGCAGAGCACGGCCAGGGTGACAGCAGGCTCTGCTCTCAGTCTGCACCCTCTTACATGGGCCGTGCTCTTCCTGTAAGGATTTACTGGGTCATGGCTGCAAGGTGCAAAGACCACCCTAACACAAGCTCTGCCATCAACCCAACCAAGTATGTTCCTAGAGGAATAATGCTCATAAAGTATATTCTCTGCTTACCACCTTCAAAAGGATTCAGTGCAATATGTCCATCTTCAGCTGTAGTAGAGCAGTGAGGGATGCTGAGTCTTCCAGGTGTTATTTTCTTTGACCAGGGGCTGGAAGATCTCCACACAGGCAGCTCTCAAGAACAGGACACCAGAGTGGGAGCAACTGCAGCATGACTGCAGAGTCACTAGAGAAGCGGAAATTTGTGACATCAGCACAAAGGAAATGAGAAACAAAATAAGCTGTAGAGGAAAGTCAATTAACCACAGAGAAGATCTGGAAAGTCCTTAAAGTTATTTCCTCAAAGTATCTCTGCTTCTGGTGATCCTGAAAGCGGACAAATTGTCCCTGGTGTTAGAATTTGAGCTTTCTTCTTCCAAACAAATGAATGGCAGAAGCCAGAAGAGCTTTCATTTATTAGCTTCAAGAAGATGATACTCTAGGAAAAACCCATACACCCTGTAGACAGAGCCATTCTCTAGCAGAATCTCCTTCACGCATCTGTTTGGCATAAACAGATCCAGGAATCCGGCTTCATTCCAAGCTTGCTTCAGCAGACAACTGAAAAAACACAGCTGGCCCATCCACTTCCACATCACAACCCCAAATGCAGTTTGGGAGAGCCTGAAGCCCACTCATCACAGTGGCACTT
This sequence comes from Rhinopomastus cyanomelas, assembly GCA_013400115.1. Classification (NCBI taxonomy): domain Eukaryota; kingdom Metazoa; phylum Chordata; class Aves; order Bucerotiformes; family Rhinopomastidae; genus Rhinopomastus; species Rhinopomastus cyanomelas. The sequence continues at coordinate 86,014 of VXBP01001175.1, forward strand.
TGGTGCTCACGCACAGACTCGTGCCGAGCAAAGCTGCGTGCGTGCTCCCAGCCAAGCTGTAAATCCCTTGCTCATAGGTGACCTTCTCTCCATGCTGCAAAGTCCATCACCAGCACAAAAAGGGGCTAAGCCTGCAGCAAGGCTGCTTAGGGACAACGTGGGTGTCCTGGTTTGGGTTGGAACAGAACCAATTCTGTTCACTGATTTGACTTTTCAGCTCAGTCTCTTCCAAGTGACAGCACTTTCCGCAGTTAATGGTGTGTTTGTGCGCCGGTGTCTGCTTCTACAAGAGACAGCACCTGATGGTCACGGGCGCTGCCAAGGACTAGGATGCAGAAAGGCTCTTGCTTATACTCATTCCTGTGGAGACCAAAGTCACTTCTAAATCTTGTGTGACAAGTTGGAGTGCTGCAAGTGAGAAACCAAAACTGCAGGGGGTGGTGGACAGGATGGGTGACCCTGACCAAGAGTATTCTGTCCCACGGTGTCGTCTTTTCATTAAAGAAGTTCTCATTTTCTTTTCTAACCCATAAATCTCTCTCCCTTATGCCCTCCCTCTTCCCTGCTAGGGAGAGAGATGTGTTTACAGAGAGTATCTGTCATCCATGTGGTGGAAAGCCCAGCCCTGGCTCTTGACAGTGAAGCCAAGCAGAAGAGATAATTTCCCACTGAGGCTCCGCTGGGAAGGCTGGCTCCTGGCTCTTCTCATTAAATGTCACCAGATGCAAAGAGCTTTGGTGGGCCCTGGCCACATCCTCACAGAGAGGAGCACCAGGACCCCTGTGTTGAGATAGCCTGTCTTGGAAGAGCCAGGGACAGCCTGAGAGATGTGTTCCCTAAGCCACATCAATTGAAGGCACAAGCTAAGCTTCTCTGAGAGCCAAGAGCTGGCACAGACCTTCAAGCCCTGCTGTTGGACTGCTGAGCCCTGGCTCTGAGATGGGCAACAACAACCTCCTCATCAGCCAGGGTGGTGGGGCACTGACAGACATGGCAATGTGGTCAACAGCAGCACTGCTCTGCCAAGCACCTTTGCCTTGCCTGGCCTCAGGCGTCTTGAGGCGATGGGCTGCGCAGCATCAGGGCAGCTGCATGGTGCCAGAACCTCTGTGATCTGAGGGGAACCCTACAGCAACCTGCCCTGCCTTGGCCCCTGGGGCTGGCTGTGTGGGACAGTGGATCAGGAACAGCCAGGCTCTATATCTGCCAGCCCACATCAGGGTGAGCTGAAGGGTGAGATGGGGCTCCTGCAGTGATGCTACAGGTCTGTGCTGGGATGGATACTGCAGAAGACTCTTTCCATCCTCACCTGTCATCCTCTCTCCTTCCCAGTCTGCCACTGTTAAGATGGACCAAGGTACCTGACCCTTCATGGACTGGACAGAGCCCCAGTGATGCCCACAAGATAGCTTCTGGGAGCTTAAATTGAAAACAAACTAAAAACATGCTGATGGGGTTGGCTGGCGGCCAGCCCTGGCATTGGGAAGAGCAGTCAGTGAGGATGTCTGGTCACAGAGGGAAGGGGAGTACTTGCAGAGGGTGTAGCAACGGCCAAACAAAGTTTGTCTTGCCACTGCCAAGTTCTTAGAGGAAATGAAAGCCCAGGAGAGGCCCAGGACAGGGGAGGAGCTCTCACCAGAAATCTTCATCCTTCCTTTGCTCAGCCCTGCACTGGCTGTGCTGCTGACAGGGCACACGCACGGCACCCAAGTTCAGGGGGAAAGATCTTTCATAAAACCCAGAGAACTAAATCAAACTGCACCAAGTTCAGCAGTGAAAGACACAACAGACCTGGCGGGTGGAAGCTCTAGCTTTGCTTTCTGATTCCTGAATCACACTGGGGTCAGAACACCTGTAGGTGCCTCAAGTTGGGACCTGACCATATCTGTGCTGGAAAATGAAAGAAAAGCTCTTGACTCTGTATTTACTTTTCCCAAGCAAAATTTGCAGTCTAATAAAAAATGAACAAGATTCGTTCACCATAACTGATTCCATTGGCTGCTGTTAAGTAGCACTAATGATACTGTAGGGTGAGGTATCAGCACTGGATTTTGGAGCAGCTCTTCCAAATGGGTGAATCTTGGGGATAACTTCATTCAAACAAAGCAGCTGGTAGGCAGCAACTATCCCCCTTGGGTCTGGCACCCTATTGGCATCCTCACAGCAAGTGCACGATTGTGAAAGATGTCTACTGGTCCACCTTGGGGCTGTGTCCTGGGGGCCATTTCCTGGTGAAATGGAGACAATTAGGAACATTCCCACTTTTGGTAACCTCATACAAATTTTACATGTCAGAAACCCTTTTGGATTAGAGAACTTAGTTTTACAACAAATGTCCACAGACATCTTCTCAAAAGCAAATCCACACTACTTCCATGGAGAAGAGCCTACATGCAGATCAATCACTGAATCACAGAATCATTCGGGTTGGAAAAGAACCCTGCGATCACTGAGTCCAACCATCAACCGTACACTACAAGTTCACCCCCAGACCAGATCCCCCAGCACCATATTTAAGCTCTTTTAAACTCTTCTAGGGATCTTCTGGGGAATCAACAACCACCCTGGGCAGCCCGTTCCAGTGCCTGATCACTCCCTCTGGTAATAATTTCTTCCTGATGTCCAGTCTAAACCTACCCTGTTGAAGCTGAAGCCTTCCCTCTGGTTTTGTTGCTAATTACCTGTGAGAAGAGACCAGCACCAACAACTCTACAGTGTCCTTTCAGATAGCTGTAGAGAGTGATGAGGTCTCCCCTTAGCCTTCTCTTCCTCAAAGCAAACAGCCCCAACTCTCTCAATCTCTCCTCATAAGATTTATTCTCCAGGTCCTTCACCAGCTTCGTTGCCCTTGCCTGCACTTGCTCCAGCACCTCAATGTCTCCGTCATACTGAGGTGTCCAAAACTGGACACAGCACACAAAGTGAGGCCCCACCAGTGCTGAGTACAGGGGGACAATCACCTCCCTACTCCTGCTACTCCTGCAGCACCTCAGCCAACAGCTGTCAGCTGGCCTGTCCAGTGACAAGATGAAAATACCAACATGGACCTTGTGAAGGCACCAGCCGCTGCCACCAGGTTTAGAGCTGCATGGTACAGGCAGTGACCAGGACAACACAAGATGAGCTGGTCCCAGTCACCTTGCTGCATTCTGGAGTGCCACACAGGTCTTTGAAAGAACATAAAGTTCCTTTCAAGCCAGAGTGGCTGATGTTCCGACCCTCAGCTTTCCTGTGAGTTTCCACTACTCGTCTCACACCCTCTGCACAACTTCCTCTTGCTTACTGCAGGAAAGAAACACTAAATGAGCTCTGTAGCTATCCCCTGTGAGCACTTCAGAGCCCAAGCACAACATGTCCCCACCTTATTACCAGTTCTGCAGGAATGTGCCCTGGAGCTTGGGTTTCTTGAAAGGGAAGTCAGTCCACTCCAGTAATCCAGAGGCCCTTCTGGGCAGTGAGCAGCAACAGTTCCCAGTAACTGCTGAAGTGCTGTGAAGGCAGAGAACAGCTCCTGCTGCTCGTGGGGCTGCAACTGGAGTAATCCAGCCTGGCAGGACGTGTCCCTGCTGGGAGCCAGACTGGCAGTGGGTGAAGCAGGGAGTGGGTCAGACTGCTGCTGGGTCTGGCAGGCGGACCCCAAGTCCACCTTGTCAGAGAGGTCAATGCCATGGACCACCACATCAGGATTATGCAGCTCCAGGCTGCGGAGCTCTGCCACAGGGGACACCACATTTTCACTGAGCTGCCCATGGGGCTCTCTGCTCCCACTGCTCCAGGCTGTGTGAGTTACCCCTGACAGCAGCTGCCCAGCACCCTGTCCTGGGTAGGCTCTGCCCTTTGCACTGTCCCTCTTGCCACCCAGGGTGAGATGGGAGTCACACAAGGGCAGTTCCCATCCCCACAGCCCCAGTGTCAGTGCAAGCCTGACCCAAGTGTGCTGGCACAGCACACTTCATCCCTGACTGAAGCACAGGGAGAGAGGATGCATCCTCTCAGCACACAGAGAGGACTCGATGGCTCTGGAGTCTCTGGAGCTGTCTGAGATGCCACAGTTCAGAGACTGGGGGAACAAAGAGCCAGCCCGTGTCCTGAGACACTCAGACACAGAAGGAGCCTGTGGAGCTCAGAGAGAAGAGGTCTGGGAGAGCAAGCAGAAGGGAAGGAAGCTCTTACCTCTGAACCATGGAGCACCTGGCCCGGCAGACCCCAGCAGAGCAGATCCCAGCACAGCAGTTCTCAGCGGAGCCACTGGCAGTGTGGAGCCGTCAGCGAGCTCCTGCTGGGACAGCTCGATAGCGACTGCGCTCGCAGGTGGGTGACTCACTTCCCTCTTGGACACGGCCCAGACGTGCCCCAGCTGCACCCAGTAGCTTGACATGCAGCCCAGTGGCCTTCCTCGAGCAAGAGGTGGTGGGGAAACGGCAGGGGTGACTGTCACACTGGGGTGCCAGTTAGTCCTTGCAGGTTTGAGATAGTGCCAGGACAGTTCTAGGGTCGCAGGGGTGATCTTGGCTTGGCAAGAGGGTCCAGAGCCCTAAGCAGATCCATCCTCTGGGCTTCTCATTTCCCTCCAGAAACTGTGAGCAGGAGCCAGCAGAGTGGCAAGACCTTGTTCAAACACTTCTATTTTGAGGTGGAGACTCGTTGAAGCCAGGCAAATCACCAAGATGAGACCATTTTGTTGTGTGAGTCCCCACATGGGGAAACATTGCTCAGAAAAATACTCCGGGGCTGTGACAGCTGCTTGCCTTGCCCTCTCTGTAGCATTGTCACACAATCAGAGAATTGGTGGAGCTGGAAGGGACCTCCATGGATCACCTAGTCCAACCCCCACACTAAAGGAGGACTGCCCAGAGCAAACTATGCAGGGTGGCGTCCAGGTGGCCTTCTTGGCAACAAGGGCCCACTCCTGGCTCTCAGGCAGCTCAGTATTCACCAAGTCTACCCCTAACCTATTCCCATACATTGGGTTGTTCCTCCTCAGATCCTGCACTTACTTCTTGTTAAGTTCCTCTCTGCCCAACCCTCCAGCCTGTCTAGGTCACAGCCCTCTGATGTGTCAGCCACTCTTCTCAGCTTTGCATCATCAGCAAAGCTTCTGAGGATATCCTGTCACCTTGTCCAGGCTGTTAATATGTTGAACAAGCCTGGACCCTGTACTGACTGCTGGGGAACATCCCGCTTGGTACTTGTGGTCCTTCAGGCTGGGAAGAAAGTGCAGACATGAGGGACCCACTGGTCCTTGCTGCTGCAGTCCCAGGGCTTTGGTGCTGCTCTTCTCAGGTTTCACATGGGATTTCCCCAGATTCATAGTGGGCTCTGGCATCATTTAGGTCATGAGTGTAATAACATCTGCCTGAGTCACTCGTGTTGTAATGAGATCACACGTGGTTTTGTCTGCTCCCCTTATCCTCCATGGGCTGTTGAACAAGGAAATGTTGGGTTTCCTTTCCTGTCGAGAAACAGCACGGATTTCTGCAAGAAGGTGTGAGGTCTCCAAGGCAGCCCTGAGGGGCCAGACAGTCACAACTGTTTAGTGCACAGAAGCATGTTGAGAGCACATGGGAGCAGGCACAGCCTGAATGATTACCAGAAGATGCTGGCTGTTTACACTTCCTGTAGTCTTCCATCTCAAAACCTACCAGACACCCAACTGGTGCACAGGGCTGCAGCAAATGTCCTGATTTCCCAATCAAGCAGCAAAGCTCACTGGTCTTTCTCAATAGAACATGTGGCCAGCACCCTCCTGTGAGGGAGGAGTGTGACCAGCAGAATGAAGATGCTTAATATCCCCTCTGCTTGGGACTGGTGGGAAATCTCAGAAGAGATGTGAAGAACTGGTGAGGCACTGGCAGAGAACTGCCACTCTGCTCTGAGCCCTGGGGCATGTCCTGTGGAGGAAGCTGGGCTGGGCCAGTCTGGAGGCTGAAGGATGATCTGGTCACTACCCACAGCTGCTGGAAGCTGCAAAGAGGATGGAAGCAAACCATTCTGAGTGAGTGGTGACAATGGGCAATGAGTCTCTCTAGGTGGTCTCTCCTGTCCCTCAAGCAGGTCCACCACTCAGCTTGGTGTCCTTGGCAGACTCGCTGAGCATCCACTCAATCCCACAGTCCCATCTCATCTGCTCTCAGCAGCACAGTGAGCACAGAGCACACTTGCAGTAGACCTCGGAAGTATCTGACTCACTACTGAAGCTCAGCAGCCTCCCCGTCACACCAGCCTGAGGCTTGGGATTCCCAGGGCAAGAATGAACGTGGGCAACTGGGTCTTTCTTTTGCAGCTGAATCTTTCCTCTGCTCTCAGCCTATTCAGTGTCATTAAAGTGGAGTGTCCTGAATTACTGGCCTCCCTGGTCCCCTGCTTCATTTAGCTTCTCTTTGTGGGGCAGTCAGTTGTCCTGCAGCAGCAGGAAAGCCCAGGCACAGGTCCAGATAGCCACCATCTGATTCTCATTTAAGCAAACAAGGACATGACCTGAAAACAATCAATGAGGTCTGTGTGTCACCCCCTTCTCTGGTCTGGTCAATCACTTCCTTTTCAGGCGCTGGCCAGCCACATTGGGGAAAAGGACTTGGAAGTGCTGGCTGACAAATTCAACATGAGTCAGCAATGTGCACTCAGAGCCCGGAAGCTGACTGGGTCCCAGGCTGCATGAAGAGCAGTGTGGGAAGCAGGTAAAGGGAGGAGATAATTTACCTCCTCCTCCACAGTGGTGAGACCTCCCCTGCAGGGCTGGGTCCAGCTCTGGACCCACAACATAAGAAGGACATGGAGCTGTTGGAGTGGAGGCCATGAAGATGAGCAAGTGGAGCACCTCTCATGTGAAGATAGATTGAACAGTCTCAAATCTCAGCCCTTCTCCCCAGAAGAGAATCTGTCCTTGGAGGTGTTCAAAAACCTTGTGACACTACAGAACAGGGTTTAGTGGGCAAGGTGGGGTTGAGTTGACAGTTCAACTTGATGATCTCTTCCAACTTTAATGATTCTATGATTCTAAGACTCCAGAGGGATCTTACAGCATCCTTCCAAGTACCTAAAGGGTGCTACAGAAAAGCTGGGGAAGGACCTTTTTCAGGGGCTTCTGGCCAGAGGACAAACGGTGATGGCTTTACATTGAAAGGGGGGAGATTTAGGTTAAATACAAGTAAGAAATTCTTCCCAATGAGGGTGCTGAGGCCCCGGAACAGGCTACCCCAGGAGGTTGTGGGTGCTCCATTTCTGGAAGTGTTCAAGGCCAGGCTGGATGGGGCTCTGGGCAACCTGGTCTGGTTAGAGGTGTCACTGCCCGTGGTAGGGGGTTGGCACTGGATGATCTTTAAAGTCCCTTCCAACCCAACCCATTCTATGATTCTGTGACCCCAGCCCAGAGGAGCAGCTCTCCCAAAGCCAGGGCTTTGAGAGCTTCACCTATAAAGCAGCAAAAGCATTTACTCCAGAAGCTGAAGGCAGGGAACCCCCAGAAGCAGATGCACTGCCAGCAAGAGTTTTAGGGAACAAGAAAGAGGAGCTGTTGAGCTCAGCAGGTACAGCTCCTCACCCTGCTGGGCCCAGACCTGCTGGTGAACAAGGTAAGGGATGATGTTTCTTTTCTTCTTGTCAGTTGAAGGGCTCAGCTGCCCGAGTAGAGGAGCTGTTGCTCACACTGCAGCTTACAAGTCAGAGAGAAAGCCAAACCAGCCCATTTGCTTAGACACCACACTGCATTTGCCCAGCTCTTTCTGAGGGAAGCATCTACGTTAAGGCCAACCTGTCAGTTTTTCTCTAGTTGCAGTTAAGGTGGCAGAGAAAGTCTGGCAAAATAAACCCTCATCTGGGAGAGAGCACAAGGTCCCGACGCCTCCATTGCACACTACACTGGCTGTAGTTAATCCCTCAGAACTAGCAATGCTCCTGGAATACAAACTGCACCAAGAGAAAGAGTTGTCCCTGCCCAAGAAGACGGGGCGGAGAGCTAACTGAGAGCAGATCACTGTGGCTGCCAAACTCAGACCAAAGTTAAGAAGTGATTATTTTTTACCCAAATCAGGTTTCATCTCTGGTTCATCACCCAGCCTGTCTGTAAGCCTGTCTGTAGCTGCTATAACCTGCTCCAGGCANTTCACTGCTGCTAATGCCTGCCTGGCAGATGGGACCTTCACAGGACTGGGCCGAGTGTCTATGACAGGAGAAACACTGTGTATCCAAACATCAGCCTGTGACAGGCAGGACAGGAAGAAAACAGAAGAGACTGCATGTGAGAGACAGCATCATAAAAGGTAACTGATGTGTTCTCCAGAACAACTGTGTCTGGTCATTGCCCTGCCAATACAGTCCAGTAAAATGAATTTCAGCCCACATTAGTCTGCTGCTAGCTGCTGTCTGGCTCATGTGTGCCACCAACACATCACTGCTGTGTTTTATTTTAAGCTGTGATTTGCTCCTTGATGTTCAGATCAAGTGAGCTACCTAGCAGATTACACCTAGNACTGCAGCTTACAAGTCAGAGAGAAAGCCAAACCAGCCCATTTGCTTAGACACCACACTGCATTTGCCCAGCTCTTTCTGAGGGAAGCATCTACGTTAAGGCCAACCTGTCAGTTTTTCTCTAGTTGCAGTTAAGGTGGCAGAGAAAGTCTGGCAAAATAAACCCTCATCTGGGAGAGAGCACAAGGTCCCGACGCCTCCATTGCACACTACACTGGCTGTAGTTAATCCCTCAGAACTAGCAATGCTCCTGGAATACAAACTGCACCAAGAGAAAGAGTTGTCCCTGCCCAAGAAGACGGGGCGGAGAGCTAACTGAGAGCAGATCACTGTGGCTGCCAAACTCAGACCAAAGTTAAGAAGTGATTATTTTTTACCCAAATCAGGTTTCATCTCTGGTTCATCACCCAGCCTGTCTGTAAGCCTGTCTGTAGCTGCTATAACCTGCTCCAGGCATTATTAAACAGGTTTTCTCCCTGGTGATAACCGGCCAATCTGGCAAAAGTCTGGAGTCTTGTGTCCAGTTCCGGGCCCCTCAGTTCAAGAAGGACACAGAGCTGCTGGAGGGTGTCCAGCGTAGAGCCACGAAGATGATGAAGGAAGCAGAGCACCTCCCTTATGAGGAAAGGTTGAGGGAGCTGGGTCTCTTTAGCTTGGAGGAGACAGAGGGGTGACCTCATTAGTGTCTATGAACACGTGAGGGGTGGGTGTCAGGAGAATAGAGCCAGGCTCTGCTCAGTGTCATCTGGTGATAGAATAGGGGGCAATGGGTGTGAGCTGGAACATAGGAGGCTCCACATAAATATTAGAAGGAACTTCTCCACAGTGAGGGTGATGGAGCACTGGAACAGGCTGCCCAGTGGGGTTGTGGAGTCTCCTTCTCTGGAGACATTTAAAACCCACCTGGATATATTCCTGTGTGACTTGGTCTAGGTGGTCCTGCTGTGGCAGGGGGATTGGACTGGATGATCTTTCGAGGTCCCTTCCAATCCTAATGATTCCATGATTTCACTGCTGCTAATGCCTGCCTGGCAGATGGGACCTTCACAGGACTGGGCCGAGTGTCTATGACAGGAGAAACACTGTGTATCCAAACATCAGCCTGTGACAGGCAGGACAGGAAGAAAACAGAAGAGACTGCATGTGAGAGACAGCATCATAAAAGGTAACTGATGTGTTCTCCAGAACAACTGTGGCTGGTCATTGCCCTGCCAATACAGTCCAGTAAAACGAATTTCAGCCCACATTAGTCTGCTGCTAGCTGCTGTCTGGCTCATGTGTGCCACCAACACATCACTGCTGTGTTTTATTTTAAGCTGTGATTTGCTCCTTGATGTTCAGATCAAGTGAGCTACCTAGCAGATTACACCTAGCAGTACAAGTCAGGTAAAGAAGATGCATTCCTGTGCTTACACAGAAAACAGACTGTACAGTTCTAAAGGCTAGAATACCTTGGTTTTATTAGGAGGGGGTGTTTCACACCGGGTCACACACACCAGGGTACGGCTCAACAACAGGAAACAAAGGCAGGTGAATAGCACCAGCCACTTTTGAGGAGATTCATCTGAGTCCTGTGCCCTACCAGAGAGTGCAGCCTTCCATGAGCGCTGCTCTCTGCAGAAATCTGCTAGGTAAAACAACCTGATCACACCACTCCCTAGCAGCCAGAAACACAAAGCAGTTATCAAAACTTTAAAAAGTGGTGACATTAAGAAGATGGAAATATCTCCTCAGGAGCAGCAGAACCATTCCTCTGAACAGAGACCTCACCTGCATCCACTCAGGCAGCACCCAGGGAAGAGACAGATCCTCTCCTCATCCTGCTAGGTGCCACTCTGCAGTACTTGTTTGCTTCACAAATCAACTCAGAACAGACTTTGAGTTGACAGCAGACCCTTACCAGGCAGTGCTCCTGCTGAACAGCAGCAGTGTCTCAGAGGACAACACTGGACTCTTGCTCTTTCCATTGGATCTTTGAACAATTCCAAGAAAAAACCTCAAGAAAACGAAGAGTAACTTGGGTAAAAATTTATTTTACATACAGATCATTGCAACTTCACTATTAGTCAAGGGAAGTTCTTTCCTTTACAGAAAGTGACCAGCTGGTCTGAGATTAACAGAAGTCTAAGCCTGAGAGCTGGGATTTGAGTTTGGAAATCAGATGTTAGGGAAGGATCCTTTAAGCACCACTCAGTTCAGTGAGGGGCCGCCGGACTTTAGCTGCAGGCCAGCTGTGCTGCTCAGTGCTGGAAGCAGATTCCCATGGTCAGTTCAGACCTTCCCAAACCAAACTTGCTGAGCAAGATGGTGCCCGAAAAGGTGCAGACACATTTCTAATATTTTGTTCAGCTCTCAAACTAGAAATGGAAGTGGTGAAACAGCACAAACTCTGAAGTACAAAACATCAAGTTACAGGGCAGCAGACAAACAGGACAGCAATAATGGCGGGGACCCTCCTAAGCCAAGTGCTCTACGTGTAGCGGGTTCCTGGCCAGGTTCATAAGATGGCCCTAGTTCAAATGGACAGAGTACAAAAAAGACTGACTGATAATTAACTGTACTGAAAACAAACAGTCTACTAAAAAGCAACTCTTACTCTAGGTGCCAATGAGTCCTTAAAAGCAGGGAGGGGACTGTGGGCAGTGCTGCCAAGATCATTCACGCTGCTCCATTTTTACTTTGGGAGGTCTCAGGAAGGTCCTGTTTTTCTTTTCCTTCTTCCCCTTTGTATTTGCCTGGAAATTTCTCCAGCTGTCCACACGACCATCCCGACTTTCCTGGGAACAGAAAAGAAACAGAGTTAAGGAGTAAAAGAGTCAGAGAACAGGCAGAACATACCAGTGCCAAGAGATCAGCAGCAATTTTGCCCTAGTAGCCCTCTGATAGTCAGGACACAGACACTGAACAGCCAGAGCAACACGCACCACAGTGGGACTGGCAAACCCCAGCGTAAGCACTATGCTTGGCATATGATGGTCTGACTAGAGTCTACTGAACCTTCCGATGTGCAAAGGAAACGAGAAACCTCCATCTCCGACATCTGTTCGCAATCTGTCAGCCCAGAACATGACATTTCCTTACTCCATCTCACATCCTTGAGACAGCTCTCCTTGTACTGTAGCTTGGTGGCACAGAGAAGGCAGAAGGGCAACACACTGCTGCCTTCTCTCATGCCTCTTGCCCCAAGCTTCATCACTAAGGCACAATGAGAAAAGGTATCCGGTGCACTGTCCTCTCCTTCTCCACAGGACAAGGGAGGAAGGCCAAGCACTAGCAGTAACCTCAACACCGGGGCAAGTGACTAGAAGCTGGGAGGAGAGGCTGACAGGCCAAAGGGTTGTGCTGCCTGACAACCTTTCACTAAACCAGGCTGGCCCCATTCAACCTGGCCTTGAACTCTTCCAGGAAGGGGTGGTGTAGACTGAAACCAGGACGTTGCTGAGAGAACTTGTGACGTTTGACTTGCAAATCCCAAGCTGAGTTTTTGCAGCTCTGCAAACAGAAACAAAGCATCTGAAGATTCTGTTTGGGGTTTCTGACTCATCCTTCTTCACTTTTCATCCCTGTTCGGAGGGCATACACATGGCACTGGGCTGAACACAGCAGCCATCCTGACCTGGAAAAGTGCTGAATAGGCGCAGAAGGAACGTTTCATCTCAATTCCATTGTTCACTGAAATGGAGAGAGTTCTCCCCTCATTTGTGGCCGTAGGAATTGGCATGCTGAGATGGAGGACTAGCTCGAAAGCACATGGAACAACAGAAAACTGGACTTTAAAATGCCCACTGACACTGAGGGATGTGTGCATGAACTGAATGGACCCTCCATGTTTCCCCGCTCTGAAAAGCTGGAGCCTGCAGTTTGGCTCAGTTACATAAGAACACGATTAATTTCTGTGTGGAATTTATGTGGGGAGAACTCTTTATGTGGGGTTTTCACGTAGAGTGAATTAAATGTGTCTTATTTTTCCCTAAACTGAGCCAGTTCGGGTTTTGCCTGCCGTTTATAAACATTGGTTGAAATTCTCTTTGTTTTGTTTAGGTTTTGGTCCATTAGCACACTAACTAAATGAAGTGGTTCATTTTGTCCTGGGATAAACCAAAAAAGCATCCACAACTTCTCTGGGAAACTGGTTTCAGTGTCTTCCTAGGATCTAAACTAAATGTCCCCTCTTGATGTTTGAAACCATTTCCACTTGTCCTATCATCACAGTCCCTCTCCAAAGGGTAAGTCCCCCCAAAGCCTTCTTTTCAGGCTGGACAGCTCCAATTCCTTCAGTCTTCATAGCAGAGGTGGTCCAGCTGTCTGAGCATCTTTGAGCTGCTGGAGTGAGTCCAGAAGAGGCCACAATGTCCTTCGTGTACTGGGGGCTCCAGAACTGAACATTCTAATTCAGTTCCAAAAGGAAACAGTGAATAGCTTCTAGAACAACAGGCAACCACTGGGATGGCACTCATAGTCCTATGAGGATTCAGAAATACTGCAGAACATAAATGAAGGACAAAACCATTTCCTCAGCTGCTATGCTCTACTGCAAGCCTACAATGACACCTGACTTCTGTGGCCATCCTGGCCTGAGAACACACAACTTCTGCAGCAACAAGGCCAGTGACACACTAACTTAGCCTGCTGGCATTACACAACAAAAGCCACACCACATTCCACATGTCTTTCAAAAACTATCCAGCTTCACATGTCCATGTTACACAGTACACAAACACTTCCCAGCTGAATCTCTAGAAACATCCTAGCTTTCCACTTCCCACAGGATTCCAGTCCAACTTATACCTTTCTCTCCCAGACAGCCTCTTTTACAAAGTCTTCTTGAACAACAACTGGGATGTGGCTTTGGATTAAATAAATCATCTCTCATCTTTTTATGAGGTTCTGCACGCTGCTACTGACTTCTTTCCTGCCCACCACTCCTGCCTGTCACAAGAATTCACCTCTGTGACGATGGAAGAGTTACAGGATCCATCAAATATTTTGTCAGGCTAAAGGTTTAACCCCTGTAATAGCAGCACAGCAACTCTGCTATTTAGGCTACTGCTAATACACCTAAACCCTGAACACAGGGAGTAGAGTTCAAAGGGAGCTGACTCTCATTCAGGTGTCTGATATTCATGGGAGACAGATCCTCAAATGCCAGCAATCAGACTAAAAAGTACTAACAACAGTCCAGGCCAGAGGCTGAACAGCTGTCACGTTTTGAGTGGTCCCCAGTGATCTGGGCTGAAGAGCAATTCTGAATGACTGACAGAGCTAGAAAACACTCCACTTTCATTAATCAGACTACCAGAGCACTACTGGTGACTATTCTTCCCACACAAAGTCCAAGCTTTTGTAGGATCTTCTAAGCATTATAGCAGCTGCATACAAAAACTCTCTTTTCTCTCTCTAGGGGCATTCCCTGCATCATGGCCAAGAACTGCTGAGGCCCATGCTCTAAGTTAAGCTACTGATTACCTCAAAGTTCTTCTGCCATTCTCGCTCTCGTTTGGCTTTCTCTTGTGCCTCGATTTCCTCTTCCCTCTGCCGCTTCCTGGAAGGGAAGCCACAAAAAAGTTAAGAACCCACAAGTATCTACTTCAAATAAGACCCAGTAATACTTCCGAAATATCACAGAAAGATCTTCTGATTCCTGGGCAGATCAAAGTGCTCATCAGAAGAAATACACATCCCGAAGACAAGCACAGCAAATGTAAGTTTACTTCACATCTGGAAGAGCAGTGAGCTGAGAAGACAGTTTGGCACCACTGACTGCATGCACACAGTTAGCAAGCGAGTCAGCTTCTCTTGCCCAGAAAAAACTATTTGTAAGTAGTTCATAAACTCCTTCAAAACTCTAGTCACGTCTCTGTAACAGTTGAGAGTACACATTTTGAGGAGTTATCAAACACTCAAGCATGCAAGGTAAGAATGACATCTTCCCTTCTAGCTTTCATCAGTAATCAGTGTCCTGCAAATGTCTCCCAGACTGCCTTCGCTGGGTGGAACAGACGCTCTGCTTCTGCAGTGAGCACTTTGGCAACAGGCCATCATCAATAAATCCTGATCACACATGCAACGGGGTATTTCTGGCACTTCATTTAAAAATCATTATTTGCACACTAACAACCTGGAGAAATGTTTCATTTCACTTCTGTTTTGGCTGGCTTCCATGCGTACACGTAAATGTTACACATCATAGAATGGTTCAGGTTGGAAGGCACCTCAGAGATCATCCACTCCCAACCCCCTGGCAAGGAGGCAGGTTGCCCAGAGCCCCATCCAAGCTGGCCTTGAATACTGCCAGCAATGGAGCAGCCACAACCTCCCTGGGCAACCTGTTCCAGGGCCTTAGGAACTTCACTGGGAGGAATTTCTTCCTAAGAATCTATTTAAATCTCCCCTTTTTTAGCTTGAATCCATCCCCCTTGTGCTATTCACTAGAGTTCCTTGCAGAAAGTCCCTCTCCAGCTTTCCTGTGGCCCCCTTCACGTAATGCAAGTCTGCTACAAGGTTCTGACGGAGCGGCCTTCTGGCTGAACAGCCCCAATTCCCTCCACCTGTCCCCAGAGAAGTGCTGCAACCCTCTGCTGCATTCTCATGGCCTCCTCCGGACTTGCTCCAACAGTTTCATGCCCTTCTTATACAGGGGACTCCAAAAGCAGACACAGGACTCCATGTGGGGTGAGAATCACCTTCTATATTTAGTGTTTCTACCATGCCTTATATATAGAAGGGCCCACAGGTTTCTTCTTTGCACTTCTAGAATCCACAGGTTGCCCAGATAAGTGGTGGAATCCACGTGACTAAGTCAGCTTGACAAGGACGCTTGTTAATCTAATCCAAGGTTCTGCTTTCAATAGGACACTGGACCAGATGATCTCCAAAAGTTTGCCCCAACTTAGACTTTCTAAAGAGTGTGATTCCCTGTGTCCTCTGAGGAAGCTTGAGGCGGGGAAGAGTCTGAACTGCATGAGCAGCATGCAGCTAATACCTTTCATGCATTTCTTTAGCTTCTCTTTCTTTCCTCTTAATTTCCAGTTCAGCAAAGAGCTTCATCGTCTGTTTGTATACAGCTTGTTTGAACTGTAAAACACAAACCCAGTCGAAATTAATGTCTATTAACACAGCTAGACAATTCTGGCTTATGGAAGAATTTAAGAAGCATAAAAAGAACATGAACCACATGTACATAACCACCCTGCACCCTGCCTTGACACTAGGCAGCAGCAATGACACATAAAACGGTATAAAACATGGCTAAAATCTGGCCTAAACACCACACGTCAACTACTTATTTAGCCTCACATTAGTCTAATTTTGATTTGCATTCACGAAGCTGCGCCTAAACGGAACTGTCAATTTCAAGGTTGTTTATTCTTCCGTTCTGTCTTGCAGTTTTACAGAACTGGGTACTGTGATCTACGTAATAGCAAGATGTATTTACTCTTTACGCTACAGTTCAACTAGCATCTAAAATATCTGGGTTTATCCAACACATAGTACTCTGCAGAGGCTTATTAGAACATGTTCTTCTGTAAGCTGAAAGGATTTGCAGAAATCTAGCAAGGTCTAATTCCTTCCTTACTGCCTCTGACTCTTAATTTCTTGAAACACATCTTGTACTCCCCAGTTTCTTTGAACAGTACACAACTTACAACTTCAGGATCATCCTCTTCTACAGTGGGAGGTTTTCCATCCTTCTTCAGCTGCTTCTTTTTTTCTTTCACCTGAAGTTTAAAAACAAAAATCAGAGCCTACAAAGTTTTATAAGGCTTAGATAAATGTACCCAGGTAGTTCTGCATTCCTACTTCACTCTGTGGAAAGAACTCTGGGTGACAGCAGGCTCTTGATTTGGCTCAATGTTTCGTTTGAGACCGAAATCTCTTGGTCCTAGCCCAGATAAACACAGATAAGATCACTATCACATAAACTGTAATCATTAGAAGCACTACGTTAGATACTATTCATTCAACATGATCCCCTTGGTCAGGTTTTATTTCTTCATTTTTAAATACATTTGTTCCAATACATGCCTACCGAGCAAACAGGATGTTTACTTGGCTCTGCAATATTAAAAAACTAACAACAACAAGCAGAACATAAGGTGTTCCTTGGCTTACAGTATCTGAGCTCTCCCATATCACCTGCTTTCTCAGGCTTGTTGTGTTTTAGTCCACCACATCAACTAACTTCTTGGTCAATGGAATCTTTATCTTATATGTCATTCTCCTCCAAACTTCCCCTTTGCCTGCTGTCGTCACATTTTCTTCCACCTACACACATCTGAACTGCATCATTCTTTCATAGACTTGAAAAACACAAAGTAGGTCAGATCACATAGTCTGACCTAATTTTCAAGTACTGAATTTCAGTGAATAATCTTGCTCTACAGCACTCCTGTACAAAGCACATTTGTTCATGCCCTGAAGAGCTGACTCCACCTGCACAGCTTTGTTATGAGGTTTGCATTTACCTTTAAAGACCTAAACATGCAGCAGATGTAGGAAAAAGCAAATTACAACCAACCGATTACCACTCACCTCCACCCCTAGACTCTCCTTTAGGATACTTACAGTGTGTTCCACATATTCTTTTCCTGCCTGTATCACATCCAAGGCTCTCTTCTTTTGCTCCTGATCTAGCAGCAACTTGTACGCTTTATCTACAGCTAACAAAAAGCATCAGCATTAATAGCACCAGCAGTCACATTCACAAGGCATCACAAAATTGCAACTTGCTGACCACACAAATTTTGCTTCCCAGAACACTGGTTTGGTTGGATTTTTTCAACACATCTAGGTAAGTGGTATCATCAATCAAATGAGGTAACAGCAGAAACTGTCAGATACTCTTTGGATGAAAGGATCAGTCCTGCCAAGCGATTTACTTTGGGCATGAAGTATATTTAAGGTGCGTAACACCTCTCTGTAATGCAAAGCACACACCTAAACCCATCAGGTTACCTTCTGCCCTATGGTCTCTAATGCTCAGATGGTTCAAGAAAAACAGCCATCTCAAAACCCAGACACGTCTGTCCAGGTTGCAAACTGGCAAGTGCAGCTGCTGCCACCTGGTGACAATCTCTGCTGATGTGCCACCCCATGTACCGCCCTCATCTACCACCATTCTCCCCTTCAGCAAGGCTTCCACCCCTCACAAACACTTAATCCACCTACGGATTAAGCAGGTGGAAAACAGCAGTATTGCACCAGAGAACAGGTGAGAACACATTACCTTCAAACGCCTTCTGGGCTCTATCTGCATCATCTTGGTTTTTGTCTGGATGCACCAATATTGACAACTGCAAGATAAAGGATCTTGCTATCAAGATAATTGTAAAAGATGAATATTTCAGAGATTTTTGTGGCAGGAGGGCAATAGTGTCAGACAGAAGGAATCAGAACGGATTGCATTCCTTTGCATATGGAGAAATCAGCATCAGTAGGAGTGTGTATCAGTTAAAAGCTTATAAATCACATGCATCCCAGTAATGAACAGGCCGAGAACATCTGCAGCTTTGGATGTGCAGAACAAACCAAACATCCTCCAGCTGCAGTGCCTGGGGCTGACATGAATCCCTTGGTCACCCAAGTTTTGTATCCCTGGTGTTAAGAAGAAACAAACCTATGAAGATGATCCTCAAGCAGAAGTTTACCATTGATACTCCAAAGCAGGGGTCCTCAAACCCTGGCCCATGGGCCGGATACAGCCCCCCTTGGTGTCCAATGCAGCCCGCCGGTATTTACACCCCCCCACCGAGCAGCCGCAGTTGACTTCTTCCTGCCGACTGCGCGGCCGGGCTGGTTGGCTCCTCTGTCTCTCCCTCCTGCTCCCAGGCAGGACAAGTCAGGCAGCACAAACTATAGCCCAGTCCCCAACACTGTCTGAGGGACAGCGAACCGGCCCCCTGTTTAAAAAGTTTGGGGACCCCTCCTCTAAAGAGATGTTCTCCAGTATCACTAGGACTGTTCAAATATCAGACAATTTAAGAGTGGATTTTTCCTTAGGCTCTTAAACTGACAGTTAAGAAAACTCCTTTCTGCAGTCTCTCCCCAGCAGAGAGAGGGCATTGATCACTACCATCTTCAATCTTCAGGGCCTCAGCTGGAAAGCTCAAGTCCTTCCCCCTTTTCCAGAGAAAGGTCTTTCTAACTTTCCCTATATGACATTTAGTTTCCAGACCTCTGATTCTTGCTTTTGCTCTGTGGACTCAGTATCTGCATCTTCCCTATTACAGTGTTCAAAACCAGGGCCAAAGAATGCAAAACAATTGTATCCTGAGCTCTGCAGACAGCACTGTCTACTTCACAGGTAAAAGGTTTGCCTGCAGCCCTGAACAGCTGCATCCCACTGATTTGCTCTGTGATTTGCTACAGCCAGTGTCTTTTTCCTTCTGCTGCCTGTTCCAAATTTGGAATTCAGGTGATTGATTTCTTCAATTTCCACACACTTTTAAAATTTAATCACATTGACTTAAAAACATTTCCCTGGGGTATTCTACCAGCCTAAAGCTAAGGCAGCCCCATTTACTGATCAACTGAAGTCAGCAGCAGATTTGGTTCTCCTCCTGCCTTATGACGCAGCCCATATGCCATTACCAGCTTGGCAGGATGCTCCTCTGTCCACCAGCACAGTTCCATGGATTACAGACAGTTCATGATGTTTAAACTACTAATTCAGGTGGGAGGCTACAGCCATTCAAATATTGCTGCAGGCAATTTCACTTGTGGATGTGTCAGCAGAGTAAGTCAAGAGTCTGCACTCCTGGGGCAATGCAGACAAGCAAGTGAGCAGGACTGCTGCTGATACAAGTAACTCACTCACCACAAAGACCACTCAACTTCTTAAACAGACCTCACAGAAAACACACTTCTGCATACCAGTCCATTTACTTAAGAAAATGACTACTCCTTTACCCAGCTACAGCTTTATAACTATTTCTCTTGTTCCCAAGAACAGCTGTACAATCTCTACTGAACTTCTAGTTTCCTTCCACATGCTTCAAACACCAAAGTCAAATACCTGCCGGAATCTTTTCTTTATCTCTTCATCTGTGGCTTCAGGATCCATCTGCAGTACCTAAAAGAGACCATGAGGGCAGAGCAAGTTGGGTGATGCTCCCCAAAGTTTCAGGTTCCTGGCAGCAAGCTCTACACGCTTGGTTCACTGGCACACAGACACAATACCAGAAAGCTCTCCCTGTCAGGGAGCTGCTTCAGATGTGAATTCTCACCTGGTAAAACAAAAACATTTTAAGAGACACTATGCTGGGGACATTCTATTTTTAGCAATGCTAATTTAGAAATTCTTCTGACTAAGCCTGTGTCCTTGCCACACTCAGCTCTCACATGGACAGCTGCCTAAACAGCCACAACTGATCTAAATCTTCTGCAGTTCTGTAGCAATGTTTAGTGTGATAGAAGTAGAAGCACACGGTGCTTTGGAACAGTGTCAGATCATTTACAACTGCGAACTTTGAGAAGAAACACACTACTCTGTAAGAACTTATTCATTTTATCATTTTGAAAGACGACAGGACAGCTTTACTCTTTGGTTTCTGTGAACAAGTAAAAGACTTGTCTACTGATCTTTTGGGATGTGGCAGAGTTTAAGAGCTCACTCATGAATTAATTTACCAAACAGAAGTCCAAGGTAACAGGTGAGTACACTCAGCACTGACACAGGCTACTCTGACACTAAGGTTCTGTAAATAAAACACACTCTCTAAGGGGAAAGCGACAGTCTACTGGTCAATAGCTTTCTTAATTTACTCTCCCAGCCAAGTACAAAGATCCAAACAAAACATTGTCCAGGTGAATCTGGTGACTGATCTGGCTGACCAGCCCTAAATTGGGATAAAATGCACCCAAGGCTTTAAAAAGGCAGATTAATGTGATATCAGGAAACACTATATCCAGGGGATGCCAGATCCAGATCACCATCAGATTGGTATCTGGTATCTGTCTTCTCTAGGCACCTCATTAAATCTTGAGGACTGATTGTCACTGGAATCAAATGATTAAATGTGCAAGGGAATTAATGACTTGTTTTCCAGTGACTGCTCAAAGACTGCTCCCCATTGTTAACAGTGGCAGTCCTCTCATTCTATGCACTACACAGGTTCAGTGGGGTGTTCAGCTGAAATAAAAGACACAGCTAGAAGTGGCTAGTCAGGAGCGCTCAGAACAGAACCCTACAAGTATGTCCCAAGTAGCTGCCACATTCTCATGCACAAAGTACCCAGCAACAACCTGCCAAACCTTCCAGTGCTATTGCACGTGGGAAACACGTAGTATAGCCGTTGCACCTGCCACAAAGCAGTGAAAGAGAGAGCGATAACAGATACACTGCCTTTCTGTAAACCTTCTGCATCGAGACAATTTATGTTCAGACTTTTTACTAAAATAAATACCCAGTAAGTCTTGAGGTTGCCACACCAAGTCCAAAGAATGGATAAAATATTCAGACTAACCTCAAAAGGGTTCAAGTTGAAATAGGAAGATCCAGGTCGGGTCAGCCTGTCAATTTGGTTTTTTGATGTTAAAACCGAGTCTCGTTTTTCAATTTGCTTTACCTGAAGAACAAGCAAGACCTGTATTAACTGACCATCACAACATGCTCACCTACTTTCCCCTGTGATTAAACCAGTCACCATCAACCTATACCACAATTCACAACACCTTGCCTCATCCCAAGCCTGTAGTTATTTAACTTGAACACTAGCAAGGCACATTTTGTAGCCTTTTCTACAACCTGACAGTTATTTTTAACATTTAAAAAAAAAAAACAAAACCCTAGAAAGTACTTTTACCTGTCTCTTCTATAGCTTGTTCAATATCTGTAGCTTTTCCTCTATACCACCACCGTTGACACCTTAAAAACCTACTGAACTGTTACCTTTAGCCCAACTGTTGGCATGAAAACCCACTAAACACATTAAATAACACTGGTAACAAGTCACAGACTCAAGGAACAGTGGGGTATGGAAGAAACCTATGAAGATCATGTAGTCCACTCCCTATGCTAGAGCAGCATTGACTGAACAGAATCCCATAGGAACACAGAATCATAAAATAGCTTCAGCTGGAAGAGACCTCTAAGATCACCCAGTCCAACCTTTTCCCACTGCTACCATCACCACTAAAAGGCTCTAGGCTGAACAGCCCCAGCTCTCTCAGCCTTTCCTCTAAGGCAGATCCTCCAACTCCCTGATAATCTCAGTGGCTCTGCTCTGGACTCTCTCCAGTAACTTCTTTTCCTTCTTTAAGTGGGGAATCGAGAATATACAACTCAGAATATAAAAATCGACTGCACTCTGACCACTTTCAGTTTACTTCAGTTTTGGTTCTTTACATCATTAAACCAAACCAAACTATGCAATTACCATTAACGTTCACCTTTATCTAAAGAAAGAAACATCCACCGGACTGGCACCGCCATTCTGTGCCAGACTCGGCTAATGCCACCGACATCTGCTGAGGACATCAGGCCTGGTCTAGGCCATAGGAAGGGCCCCGGTCACGGCGTGCCCACAGCAAGACCGGTCAGGGGAGCGTCGTGAGGAGCCAGCCCAAGTACTCCCGCCAGAGTTCTCTGCGCTGAGTGCTCGCCTCCATCTCAGCCGCACCAGAGGCGAGCACGATCTCACTACCCTACCCAGCACCGAAATCGAGTTTCCCCATCTGTGGCCCAGGCGGCCTCAGCACAGGCAGGGCCGAGTGCGGGGTCCGGTGGGCTCCGTTTGGGGGCGGGATAAGCCCCAGTTTGAGGCGAGAGGAGGCCACGGTGGTGGCAGACCCCGGCCCAGGTCTCCGGCCAGGCCCTACCTCACTATAGAAGGTCAGAAACGCCTCCTCAGCAGCGGCTCCCCCCGCCGCCGCCGCCATCTTCGCCAGCACCACGTGATGCCCCACACGGGCGGGCGACCGAACACGTGACCAGGGCGCTGAGGCCAGCAGGAACCTCCAGCACCTGACAGCGGTGCGGGGCCCTTAGCCACCCGCTCCTGCTCTGCGCATGCGCAGGGCCGTGACGAGCCTGCGGGGCGGGTCGGGGCGGGTCCCGTCCGCGCGGCTCCGTCCAAGGGCAGCGCAAGCATGGCGGCCGTGGCGGTAGCGGCGGCTCGCGGGGGCCTGCGTGGGGCCCTGGTGGCGCAGCAGCAGCGCTGGAGTTCGGGGTCGGGTGCCGACCAGGTAGACTTGGGACTGGGGGATCGGTCTGTCGGTCCTTTGGTCCCTTCTTGTCTCCTCACCGCTGTTTCTCCCCGCAGCTGGGCGAGCTGGGCAAAGGCGCCGGGAAGGGCGGCGGCGGTGGCGGAGCCATCCGTGAGGCCGGCGGTGCCTTCGGGAAGAAGCAGGCGGCGGAGGAGGAGCGGTACTTCAGGTGAGGCTTGCCCGCAGCTTGCCTGCTGCTTGCTGGGCCCGCCCGCCGCTCAGGGGCTGTGCCTGCCCCCCGGGTGCAGGAGCTGCACCTTGCGCCGCGTTCCCTTACAGGGAGAAGGAGAGAGAGCAGCTCTCTGCCTTACGGAAACACCACGAGGAAGAGATTGATCACCACATGAAAGAGATCGAGCGGCTGCAGAAAGAAATCGAGCGTCATAAGTATAAGATCAAGAAGCTTAAAGACGATAACTAAGCTGGTGCTATTATTGAATGTACATGGCCAAGACTGAGGTGTAAAAGAGCACTGAAGACTATGCTTTAGCCAGCATCATGCAAATTTGTCCCATTATGCTGTGGTCTGCACAATGTCAAATAAACTCCTCAGTCTCTCTCTTCTGTTCTGTAACTGTTTAATGAAAAAAAAGCCAAAAACCTGTCTGGTTTTAAACTTAATTGTTTTTCCACAATAAGAATACCCTTCTGACCAGACAGTCCCATACTGGAGTTCTTCCCTTTAGAATTTCTTAAAAGAAATGACCATCATATGTAGTGTGTTAACTTTGCAGTTAAAGCTGCAAGTCAGGAAAAACAGTACCTATGTAGAGGTGCATTCACACAGAAGTTTCTCTAAAGAAAAATGTCACTGGTATTGCGGGGAGATGGCTCTCCACTAAGTTAGCAAATTATCTGTAAAAAATGACATTATCTTATTGCACTTATTGCCTAGTACCATAACTTGAGAAACAGAAACTATTGAAACTTAAAACTATTTTTCCAGTTAGCTTCTAAGAGTCATTTTGATTTCACTTGTGATGGAGCAGGATGACCAAGATTGGACTTAGGGATGGTCTTTGCAGACTAATTGCCCAACTGTAGTTTGTCTCTACCTCTCACTGTTCATTATCCAAGTCCCATTCCAAAGAAGGATGGATCAAGATTAAATTTATGCAGGTTCATTCACTTGTGTGATTTTAATAGAAGAAGTCTGTGATAAAACATATGCAAATGGCCTGCTGAAGTTGCGTGGCCTCATAGCACCATACCCTGACAAGAGGGATTACATGTGATAAGAATGGACAGGTAAGAAAAGAGCCTTTCTTTGCACGCCTGCACTGTCATGTCTCTAAAGCTGCCCCAACAGGTTTCGTCTCTACTACTGGTAGAAGCCACTCCATGTAATGTTATTTTACACTGTGAAGTGTCAGGGGAGATGGACTGGGAAAAAAAGCAATTGGAACTGTCCTGTCTGAAACAGCTTGAGTCAAATAGGAGCCTTTGGTGTTGGGAATGTGCTTTGACAAGGGGATGACTGGCTGAAGGTGCCCCAGTTTCTTCTGTGTTAACTGGTACATCCCCAACCATCTGCTTCTCTTGGGCCACTCCCATCTGAAGAATGTTGCAACCAGTGCTATGTCTTGTCTGCAGACTACAGTACTTCATTACTGTTTTAATGAAGATTCTGTGCCCTTAGAAGTTGTTCAGCTAACACATCATCTGAGAGATCAGCCGTGGAAGAAAGGCTATGCTGGGTAGTGTCTCAGTGCCTGGTTGTGCTCAGTCTGTAGGAAATGGTCTTGCAACAAGTTGTGCGGAGGCTGTGCATAAAGTATTTGTTGGGGCTTTTTAGTTGGGGCTGATTAACCTGAACCAAAACTATTAATTTCAGGTGGGTTCAAGACTGGTAGGTGTACTGGGACCCTTCCCATATTTCATAAACCCATCCCATGTTCTGAAGAGGAACACCTAGACGATTCACTGCTTTGCAGACACCCTTAATTTAGAATCATAGGTCATTAAGGTTGGAGAAGTCCCCTAAGATCATCAAGTTAAACCGCCACTACTAAACAGTTCCAGTTTCTTCAGCCAATCCTTATAAGACCTGTCCTCCAGACTTTTCTCCAACTTTGTTGTCCTTTGGGCCCACTCTGGCAACTTTATGCCCTTCTTGTAGCCAGGGCAGAACTGAACCCAGTACTCAAGGTGATCCCTCACCAGTACCAAGTACAAGGCAATGATCGCTTTCCTACTTGAGCTGGCTGCATTATTTCTGATACATGCCAAGATGCTCTTAGCCACCTGAGCACATTGCTGACTCATGTTCAGCTGGCTGTTAGCTAGCACTCACAGGCCCTTTTCTGTCAGTTACAGCAGTGGAAGTACACACAACAAGGACAGGCTGATGTACATCTTGTCTGAACATGAGCTGGTACGAAAGTTCCCTTTAGCAGTGGTTGACTGGCAGATGGTGATTACAAAGCTGTGCCCACAGACTGGCTACTGGATAAACTACTCAGAATAATGATGCTGCTGAACAAAGTAACTGTCCCCCTCCTGCTTCCACCTCTTCTCCCTTTCACTGTCAGGGGTGTGCTGAGCATCTGGAGAAGTCATTCAGCCTGTTACCTCACCAGCCTGTATCTTAGTTCTGAGCCAAATGAATCTTGGGCCAGGTTACCAAGTTGAATGGCTTGTGGAATCCAAAAGTGCCACCAAGCAAATGCAAGAAGCACTGAGGAGAGGGGGGGTGTGTGTGTGAAGTGGAAGCACTTCTGTCTCTTGAACATCTTTGCTAAATTAGAAAGGTCTCTATTTTTATCCAGCTAGCATAACAATTGATTCTGTAGCCATCATCTTGAGGCTACATAATCCACATCACTTGACTGTGAATCTTAATGCCATAATGTCTGTTCAATTTGTCCTTGTGATGAGGTTCCTCTGCTGTATTCTACCCACTAACTTCCAGGAAATCCCTATAACCTAAACCTTGAAACCAGTTCAGTGTAATGCTGGTAATTAATGGCTCTGGCCATTCCTAGTTAACAAACGCTGTTTAATTTCCTCCAAATGTCGGTATCTCTGCCCAGCAAAGGACCCTCCTCCTGGCCTTGCATCTAGAAACAATAAGCACCTTACCCATTCCGTCTCTTGTGCTAACTCTTTACCAGGAGTGATTCTGTGAGCATCTGAGATCCTACAAGAGCTTCTGGCACTCCAGTCCTGGCCTCAGCACCTCATCTATTTTCACTGTTTCTGGTTCCCATTAAAACCTTCATGTGCAGGTTAAATTGTCTTTCCATCTTCCCTGGGGCTAGTATAAAGTATGAATTGTGTAGTATCTGATCAGTAGCAAAGGTGGCTCAGGGTATGTATTTGAGAGGGACCCTCTGCTTTTAGTCAAGGGAAATGTTAAATCCTCTTGGTTTGTGTAGTTTCAGAGGTAGTTTTTTCTCCTATTGGACGCTGAGCTGTCAAGCACATGGTGTAGATGTCAGTTGTTACTTATCCTTATCATCACAGACCACAGAATCACATAGCATCACAGAATTACTGAGGTAAGAAAAGACCTCTGAGCTGATCCAGTCGAGCCCACGACCTAGCATCCCCCCATTGGCCAGACCTAGGCACTAAAGGCCACAGCCAGTCTGTCCTTCAGTGCCTCCAGGGATGTGGACTCCACCACTGCCCTGGGCAGTCCATTCCAGGATCTGATCACTCTTTCTGTGAGGAAGGGCTTCCTAACCTTCCCCTGGCAGCTTCAGGCCCTGCCCTCTTGTCCTGTCACTAGTTGCCTGAGAGAAGAGCCCAGCCCCCACCTGGTTGCTGTAGAGAGGAAGAAGGTCTCCTCTGAGTCTCCTCTCCTCCACGCTAAACACCCCTGGCTCCCTCAGCCTCTCTTCATCAGACTTTCCCTCTAGTCCCTTCTCCTGCCTTGTTTCTCCTCTGGATCTGCTCCAGCCCCTCAACCTCTTTCTTGAAGTGAAGGTCCCAGAACTGCCCCCAGTACTTGAGGGGAGCCCTCACCAGTGCCCAGTACAGGGGGAGAATTATATCACTAGTCCTGTTGGCCACACTATTACTGATCCAAGCCAGGATGCCATTGGCCTTCTGGGCCACCTGGGTACCCTGCTGGCTCCTGTTCAGCTGGTTATCAACCAGTACTGCCAGGTCACAGTATCACAGTATTATCAAGGTTGGAAGAGACCTCATAGATCATCAAGTCCAACCTGTCACCCCAGAGCTCAAGGCTAGACCATGGCACCAAGTGCCACGTCCAATCCTGCCTTGAACAGCTCCAGAGTTGGCGACTCCACCACCTCCCTGGGCAGGCCATTCCAGTGGCCAATGACTCTCTCGGTGAAGAATTTTCTCCTCACCTCAAGCCTAAATTTCCCCTGGCGCAGCTTGAGGCTGTGTCCTCTTGTTCTGGTGCTGGCTGCCTCTGCCAGGCTGGATCTGAGGTCTTTCTTCCAAGTGTAGTGTAATACGGCCATAGCACCACCCTGTAAGGGTTTTTTCTCTGCCCCTCCTTTGACAGTGCTTTTGATGAAAACCAGACAGGTTTTACATTTGTAAAAGATGCCTGGATTACAGTCAGACCTCCAGACCTCTTACCAGAAGCACTTCAGCTATGAGAAGGCAGAGGTGATTTCAGATGACTGCATTTGGTCTGATGGATGTTTCACAAGCAGGGTTTGATACCTGGAATGCACTGCAATACCGTGGGGCTTCTGACAAACAGTGTGAGCATTTGTGTGACTGGAGTGAGCATTTATCTGTGATCTCAATCATTCACTTCCAGGGCCAGTAGATGAAAAGGTACCCGCTATAGACTGGCTCCTTCAGTGCCTGCAGTTTGCTATAAAACTCCAGAGCAGCGCTGAGCAGTCACAGGATTACACCTCAGACCTGACTTGACTGCTGAGGGGTTAAGAAGGTCCATACTGTCTGGAGACCTTCCCCTCATCCCCCACCCCGAGTCCTGTGTACCCTGGAGGAAAGGGTCAGCTGTCTTTGGGAAATCAGTATCTACAAACTGCCAGCTGTTTTCAGGCAATTCTGATGTTTGAGGCTGCAAGGATGAGCTCAACTTGGAGAACAGGCCACAGAGGACCTGATTGTTCTGGATTTACTAGGTTGCTCTGGAATGGCTGATGACACAAATAGCACCCCTCCAGCCCTATCCTGCTGGCACAGGGGGACACAAAGGAAGGGATTCTTCTTTCGTTCCTGACAGCACTGTGAATCCTGCTCATTCTGCTGTTCCTTAGGGTCGGATTGGCCCCATCCACAACACCCTCAACAGCCACCCATCACACACACTCATAAAGAAAAAGCTTCACTTCTTGGAGTGGCCTTTACATTTCAATGAAGAGTATATTCTTACCCTACAATCCTCTACTCCTTCAGATCATAGCCCAACATTGCTTGGCCACTGCAAAAGCAGAAGAAGGGCTTTTCTTTTTGAGCTAAACCCAGGCTGATGATTATTGCTGCAAACAGATTATTCTTCCCAAGATGCTTGTGCAGTTTGTGCTGCACCTACGCAAGTATGACAAATTGTCAAGACTCCTTGGCTGAGGGGTGGGGACAGAAGTCTTAAGAGGGGACAAGTGATGCATCCAAGATGGGTTTAGTGCCTAGGCTGTCTAATCCGGGCTCTTTGGGCCTTTCTGTCACATCAGTCCTCCCCACTCCAGAGCAGGTAAGGGAAAGAGGTAGGGCAAAGACAAACCATAATCTTATGTTTTCCCAAATCAAATACACTGGCTCTGCGCGTGGCAAAATAAACCTGCAAAAAATAACACAGTGCTCACAACAGTGTGGCCTTTGTGGGCAGAAATTTTGCTGAGCACTTTCCTGCTTTAGAGTGGGAGGAACACAGTGGAGCTTTCAGAAAGTTAATCACTGATAAATAGCCTGTAGATTTCTTTTTCTTAAGCCTCTTCTCACTAGAAGCCTGGACTTCAACAAAGACAGGAGAAGAGCTGCATGAAGAGCACTGGAAAAGCAGATATTTGCGAGAGGCCAGCACACCCACGATGCATTATCCATAAAAGCTGCACTGACAGTTGGCCATAACCAAACACCTGAAGCGCTAAAGATATTATATTCCAGGTACACATTAACAGGTAACTTGCAAGTTACAGCAGAATCATTTCACCTTGCCACTGATGTGGAGACAAAGGAATTTCAGTGTGGGTTTGGAAGAGGAGCAACAGGCTGATGGGAATAGGCTCAGTCTCAATAAAACTCAACCTCTAGGCATTAAGACAATAGGAAAATGTGAATAGGTCGCAGAGTGCATATATACAGCTGTTGGAAAGGCTCATCCCTTCACCTCTTAGCTTTGTCTGCAAATTGACATGTTCATGTGCTCCCCCTGCAGCATCCAGGGGATCCTAAGTGCTGAAGGAATCGGTAGAGCAAAGGCAGCCTCACTGCCAGCAGCCACAGCCTCCTATCTCTTCTTTGTTATCAGATGATGACTGCAGAGACACCACAACCTTCCTCATGTTCTTGGGGCAGCAGGACTTATTGCTTTCCCTCCTAGACTGGTATGAATCAGTCTCTGCAGCAGAGAGCAACCTTGGTCTTTGGTTCCAAGATAATTTTGTTCTCCTTTGCCTTGGACAAACAGTTAATCAGGTCTCATATGCAAGTTTAGTTCTAAGCAGAGAGCAGTGGCCAGTATAATTCCAGGATTTTCTAGCAAAAAATTAAAATTGAAAAACCTAGCAAAAATTTCTCTTTGTCCCAGAGCATCTAGGACCTAATTTCAGACTCAGGTTGCTGTCTGGCACTGGACTAGCCCTAATAACTGCAGCACATCGTGCCCCTTGCTAGCGGTGTTCAGCGTTCAGATCATTTTGGGCCAAGGCTGTTGCATGGAGCATGAACCTACTCCCAGGTGGTGCAGGCAAACAACTTCAATGCACTGAAGGGTGTGGGTTGGGTCTTCATGCCAGAATTTGGTTGGCTCCTTTACAGCCAATACACATGCAGGCTCCAGGGCACAGTAGATGATTTTCAAACTATTTTTCTCAGTGTAACAAGAGTTCTATAGTCACTTGAATCAAAGCTTATATACTTCACCGTAGCAAAGA
Organism: Rhinopomastus cyanomelas; assembly: GCA_013400115.1. Taxonomy (NCBI): domain Eukaryota; kingdom Metazoa; phylum Chordata; class Aves; order Bucerotiformes; family Rhinopomastidae; genus Rhinopomastus; species Rhinopomastus cyanomelas. The sequence continues at coordinate 115,737 of VXBP01001175.1, forward strand.
GTATCAACAAGACTGCTTGATGGAACTAGCATAATAAACAATTCCAATGCATGTATAATATTCCAGTGTAACAGTAACAGCCCTAGATTTAAAGACTATGGGGTTTAGAGTTAATCCATGGTTGGTTACAAATTCTATCTTATGAATACCAATTTATTAATTGCTTCCATTATTAACCTCTTAGCAGAAAAGCAGCACGCTGCAATCCTGTACCACCAAAAACCTGCTCATGATCACATCTATCTGTATGGAATTAATTGTCCCCCCAAGGGGCCGGAGAAATACCAGTGTGGAACAGGTAAGCAATACCATCAGAGCTTTTATTTTGGCAATTAGTGGATTAGGACTCTCCCTGCTGTAACACACAGGAGATAAATAATCAATAACAGAGATTAAATTACACAGCCGGAAGCATCCGTACTTCACTCTATGTCTTACCACAGTGCCATCACGGTCAGTTGTCAGCTGACAGGACATACACCAGGTTGCTCCATATTTCACTCCTGGGTACCGTGTTCTAAAATACTGAAGAACTTTGCAAGACATGGCATCCTGGCCTGCATCAAGAATGGTGTGGCCAGCAGGTCAAGGGAGGTTCTCCTTCCCCTGTATTCGGCACTGGTTAGGCCGCACCTGGAGTTTTGTGTTCAGTTCTGGGCCCCTCAGTTTAAGAAAGATGTCAAGGTGCTGGAACGGGTCCAGAGAAGGGCAACTCAAATGGTAAAGGGCTGGAAGATAAGCCCTGTGAGGAGAGGCTGAGGGAGCTGAGTTTGTTTAGCTTGGAAAAGAGGAGGCTCAGGGGTGATCTTATCGCTGTCTGTAACTATCTAAAAGGTGGTTGTAGTCAGACAGGGGTCGGTCTTTTCTCCCTGGCCACTGGAGACAGGACAAGAGGTCATAGTCTTAAGCTCCATCAGGGGAGGTTTAGACTTGACATTAGGAAAAGATTTTTCACTGAGCAATCCAGCTTTGGAATGGGTTCCCCATGGAGGTAGTTGAGTCACTGTCCCTGGAGGTATTCAAGGTTAGGCTGGATGAGTGGCATGATCTAGATGTTAGGTTTACTGGGTTTATTTGGATTTAGGTTGGACTGGATGATCTTTAAGGTCTTTTCCAACCTTACCATTACTGTGATACTGTGATATATTGATTAAGCATCACTAAAGTGACAGATGCTCAGATCCCTCAATTCTTCTCAAGTTTTGTGCTGCAAGAACTCTGAACTTATCATCTTTGTACATTGATATTGTTCCACATAATAAACCTGCCTTTCTTTAAACCATTAAAAGTGAGATAGTGGGGGCTGCAAGAGTGAAAGACCACAGTGAATCACGGTGAAGCTATATGGTGTAGCACTTCAAAGGAAATACCAAACCAGATATAGATACAGACAGTCTGTGTGAACCTGGACACTTGAAGTGTTCAGCAAAGATGGTAAGATATTTCCTGCTGCTTTGCAAAGGATCAGTAAAAGGGCTGATGGTGCTGGGTGGTGAATTTTCATGAAGATTTCCTGTTAAGTCATTACTGCCTGTGAAGAGGTTGGTGCTGGTCTCTTCTCACAAACAATTAGTGATAGAACAAGAGGGAATGGGTTCAAGCTACAACAGGGTGGGTTTAGACTGATATTAGGAAAACTTTTTTCACAGAAGGGGTGGTCAAGCACTGGGATAGGCTTGCCAGAGAGGTGGCTGAGTCGCCATCCCTGGATGTGTTTAAAGATTGTTTGGATGAGGTGTTGAGGGATGTGGTTTAGGGGTGAACTTGTAAGGCACGGTTGATGGTTGGACTCATGATCTCAGAGGTGTTTTCCAACCAGAGAGTGATTCTGTAAGCTGGACTTGATGATCTTAGAGGTCTTTTCCAGCCTCTGTAATTCTGTGGTTTTGTGATTCTTAGCTTCTAGTGAGATAAACCGGTGCAGTGAACACAAATGAATAAGACAATGCACAACTGTATCTCCTTCCATCTTTGTGCTACAGTAGACTCTATATTCAGCAGAGAAGAGCTGTCAGCACCACCAGATCTGGAGAAGGAAGTCACAAAAACACACAGAATCACAGAACATTAGGGATAGGAGCTCAAAAGATCATCCAGTCCAATCTCTCTGCCAGAGCAGAATCCCCTAGGCCAGGCAGGTTTTGAGTGTCTCTACAACCCCCTGGGCAGCCTGTTCCAGTGCTCTGTCACCCTCACCAGGAAAAGGTTTCTTCTCATATTTATGTGGAACCTCCTCTGTTCGAGCTCACACTCATTGCCCCTTATGCTATCACTGGCTGCCACTGAGCAGAGCCTGGCTCCATCCTCCTGACAGCCACCCTTTCCAGATTTATAAACATTGTTGGAGTCACCCGTCAGTCTCCTTTTTTTCCAAGCTAAAGAGATCCAGCTCCCTTAGCTTTTCCTCATCAGGGAGATGTTCCATTCCCTTCATAATCTTTGTGGCTCTGCACTGGACTCTCTCAAGCAGGTCTGTGTCCTTCTGGAACTGAGTGGCCCAGAACTGGATACAAAATTCCAGCTGCAGTCTAACCAGGGCAGAGTAGAGGTGGAAGAGAACCTCTCTCAGTCTACTAACCGCTTCCCTTCTGATCCACCCCAGGATGCCCTTGGCCTTCTTGGTCACAAGGGCACAAATTTCACAAGAGCAGCACTGTCTCTCCACCACACAGGTTCAGCAAGAAAGACCAAACACTTCCAAAATCCACGAGTTTGCCTCCAACGTCAGAAGCAGAAAGCAGCTTTTACTTACATCCAGCAGCACACACCATTTCTCCCCATGATCCCCATTAACAGCAGTAAAAATACACCTAATACACATGACATACCATGCAGACTGGGGTGGTCTTCAGAACAATCCCTTTGGGGTTAAACTCCTGGAAGGACTTTCTCAGAGTATGAGAGCTGCTACTTTGATTTCTTACCCAGGCGTTCACATGGGTGCCATTCACACACACTCTGGATTCAGCACATCTTCACTTCCATGTTATACTGCAGCAAGACCAGAGGATGAAGACAGATGAGTAACACTGGGGCCAAGCAGCCCATTTCCTCCAGATGTATTTATTGCATCAAGTTTGCACTCAGCAAGAGCCTGATTGAACAAACAGATGGAGTCATATTTAATCACAGATTTATTACAGAATCATAGAATGGTTTAGGTTGGAAGGGACCTTAAAGCTGATCTAGTTCTAACCCTCCCTACCATGGGCAGGGATACCTCCCACTTGACCAGGTTACTCAGACTGCTACCCCAAAATTCTTTGACCCAGTGCACTAACAGCCAGTCCATATCCAGGGCCAAGGGATTCCTTTATGAAATCCGCACTGAGCTGGGAGCTCAGTGGTCACACACAAAGAGAGCTCCTCAAATTGTGAAAGCTTTAATTAATTTATACAATCCAAATTGGCATAATGAATGTGTTCAATGTTGATCAAGTTTCTACTGGTGATCACTTGAGTCTTAATGCTAATTGACTAATTCCTCACTTCAAATTAAGTGTACTTACCTTCTACTCTGCATGCTCAGGAAAGGAGTGGCCTCACATAGGTCAGGGACTATGTGACAGGTGAGCATGATTTTTAGTACTCTAGACGGTACAGTGAGGATAGTTCAACTAGGGGACACACAGATCTTGAGTTACCTAGTTATGTTGACAGTTTCTTGATTCACATCTTTCTCTGAGCCTTAATTGCCAAGGTGTCCTGGTTTGTACAAAGCCAAATATCCCTTCTTCTGCTTAGGGAGGATCAAGCGTCTTTCGGCTGTCCAGCACAACACAGACCGGAGTCAGTACAGCCTACATAGATTAATTTAGGTCAAAACAATCAGCCTTCAGCAAGAGCCCCATCCAACCTGGCCTTCAACAGTTCCAGGAATGAAGCATCCACAGCCTACCTGGGCAACCTGTTCCAATGCCTCAGCACCCTCACAGAGAGGAATTTCTTCACAATATCTCAGCTCAATCTGCCTTCTTTTACCTTGAAGCCATCCCCCTGTCCTATCGCTAGAATCCCTCTGAAAAAGGGGATTTTCAGGTACTGGAAGCTGCTATAAGAGCCCCTAGAACCTTCTCTTCTCCAGGCTGAGAAATCCCGATTCTCTCAGTCCATATCAATAGCAGCACCGCTCCAACCCTCTGACCCTTCGCCGGATCCCACGTACGCGACATGATGAGAGGCGCCGGACTCCCTTTGTTCAGAGGCCGCGGCCTGCGCTGCCCCTTTAAGCCCGCCCAGCGCCGGCGCGCAGGGCAGGAGGTGTCTCGCCATTGGTTATAGCACTTCCCTCTCTCATTGGTCTCCGCCGAGAGCGATGTGTCCCGCCTTCCGCGTCTCATTGGCGGAGCCGGTCGCTCGTCCAGCACCGCTCGCTGCTGAATGGGCGAAGCAATGCTCCCTGGAAACAGTTCCGGGAAACCCCGCGTGCCGCCGGGGTCGCGCCGCCGTCCATGAGGAGAAGGAGGAGCGCGCGCCATTTGCCGCCGCTGCTTCGGCCCGAGCCGCGCCGCGCAGGCCCCGCTCCGGTGGGTCCCGGTGGACGCCTGGGGGTGGGAGAGGGAGCGGGAGCTCCGTGGCTGCGGGCTTGAGGGTTCTCGCGGCGGGGCTCGGGAGGTCGCAGAGCCCCGCGCAGGCCCGGTGGAGGCGGGCCCAGGGCGGTGCTGATACCGCGCAGGAGAGCGGGACCGGGGCATCTCCAGGCGCGGCGGAGCCGTTCCGCAGTGCGGGGCGGGGCAGGCTCTGCGGCCTGGAGCGGGGAGGCGGTGCGGCCTGGCCCTGCGGGGGTTGGTGGGGGCGTTTCAGGCCCTCGGGAGCGGAGAGCCGCGGCCTTCCCCAGCCTACGAAGCTGAAACTCCGCAGCCGGGCCTGAGAGAGATCCCGTCGCTCTCGCAGACCTGGCGGTGCGTGTTCGGTAGGAGCCGCTCTCAGCCCCCCGCTCCGCTCTTAGTGCCTTAGCTCAGTGACACTTGTCAAGCCCTCCCGAGGGGAAATTCTGCAGAGGTTTTTTTTTCCTAAGACATGTGTTTTTTTCTTGAATGATCCCTTACTAAATCGTCAGCAGTTTTGCTTAAATATGTCGTTATTACTGTTAATTCGTAATGCTCCAGTTAGTTCCTTTCCAACCCCATCTGTACTGGGATACCGTGTCTTTGCTGCCTTGTCACCTGTTAGATTTTGAATGTGGCTAATTCTGTGTCATAGAATCACAGACTGGTTTAGGCTGACAGGGACCCGAGAGATCATCTGATTCCAACCCCTCTGCCACGGGCTGGGAGCTCTCTCACCAGGCCAGGTTGTCTGGAACCCCATTCAACGTGGCTTTGAACATTTCCAAGGATGGAGGAGCCTCAACTTGTCTGGATAACTTTGTTCAGGGCCTACAGCATATCCTCGTAGCAAGAAGTTTCTTCCTAAGGTGTTGAGAAGTACTCGAACTCTGCTGGAGTACTCTTGTTGAGGAAGTTGCTTGGATTCAATTCCCCCTGTGTGCTGCACCAAAAGATCCTGTCAGCACTGGATGTTATAGCTTTGAGAGGTTTTTTTGGAGTTTTTCGAGTTTTTTTAATAATGATTTTTTTTTTACATGTCTTCAAAAAGTAAAGGTAACCCAACTGGAATTCTGCATCCTGTAGCATAATATTCTTAACCTATGCAAATGGTGATGTTTGCAGACTAGCAGAGTCTGCTCAGTAGTTTTGTGTCCTAGAGGCTTTTTTCCCCCATGAGTACTTCATGTCCTTACCTCTTGGTTTTTCTGTCCAGATGTGAATACTGTTGGAATAATGTTTGAGCCTCCCACTAACATTCATCTAGTTCTGCAAAGAAAAGTAAACCAAGAAAAGCACCTTGCTTCCCTAGGCTTCTGAAAAATTATTTGAGGATAAATTAGTTAGAACAAAACTAATTTTCATCTAAGCACTGCTTTGGAGTGCCACAGATGATGTTCTGTACAACCCACAAACCAGATGAGCTGTGACTGGCCAACTCCAGTTAGAAGCAAGCATGGGCAGACTTGATAATTCAGGTTAACAAAAATGCAGTAGTTGCTCATGCAGGCAATGTTGTGTTTTATTGGCACCAACATGCACCTCGCTAATGTGGTGTAGTAATAATCTCTTAGTGATGCTTGTGAAGACAAGGCATAGTTTCTGTATAGGCTACGCTAGTCTCTTGCTCTGAGATTCTCTAATGTTTTAATTAATGGAGTTAAGTAGGAAAACACTGCTGAAGGGGTGAGGGTGCTAACTATGCTAAGTTGTCAATATAACGTGCTGCCAAAATGCTGGTAGGAAAACCTAGCTAGTAAGGTCTTCAGGATGTGTTAACTTTAGAACAAATCATTCATGCTTAATGTGTCGTATTAAGGTATTATAATGTATTTTCTGTGATTGAATTATTCCTGGTACAAAAGAAATTGCTATAATGCCTTCATGTAAAAATAAAGAGATGTGCCAGTGGTGTTTGTGAATGAGTGAGGCTTTATTAAATCCCCAGGTCAGCCTTCTAAAGGGAGTTTGAATCTTCTCATTACTCATGTTTTTCTTACCCTCCTGTTTTGACAAGAACCATGACGCGTAAGGCCTAATTGTAGGGGTTACCCTTGTTTTCCTGTGGTTTTATTAAAAAAAACTGAAATGAAACAGCCCCAAACCTCAAAACTTCTCCTCTTTCCATGCTTTTTTTTCCAAGTGGTATGACTTCCGTGCTTGACACAGGTGAGATATTGTGTAGAAGATGCAGTAACAAAGCAGGTTGAATGGCTTTGGTGCAGAGGTGTTGCGTATGAATTTGTTTCCTGTGCACCTAAGCCAAACTACTGTAGTTCCTCCATGAAATGAGTTAATCAGCAGAAGGCTCAAACTATTTCAATGTCCAATCGCAGTGAAGTTGGGTATGGTAGTGTATTTTCTCCATGTCAGAAGTTGCCATTCCTAGTCATTCAAGCTGTTCCTAAGGATGTTTTGAGTTAACTAGACTGAATTTGTAATTAATTGGATGGAGTTATACTTAGATAGTCCGTGGGTGGCAACCTCTGTTAAAGGCATGGTATAAAATACAGGAAATAGTAGCATATCTGTTTAACCTGTGATTGTCACATTGAGGCCGAGACCAAGTTTATGCTCTCAAGATGCCACATGTCAAGCCTAGGTGTGTGGGGTTTTTTGTCTTCTAGGAAAATTACTACTCAAGCTATTGGAGTTACTAAACATGAAAAAGAAGGTTGTTTCTGGGTAATTTGGAAGCACCTGTAGTTTTAACCACCTACTCATCATATGATTAGAGCTTATAAAAAGGACAAGTCTGTTTAGAAATGACTCTTGAGATGCAATAATCTGTCAAGAAAGATAGTGATGGCTAAAACTATGTTTTTATATAATGAACTATAAATGGACCTCAAAAATATTTGCAACAACAGCAGGAAGTCTGAAAGAAGACTATCCTCCCTTTTCCTCTGTGCGCACAGTTCTGAGGTGGTGAAGCCAGGTAATCTCAGGCACCAGTGGAAATTCTCCGTGGTCCTGTAAAGTTGCTCTGGATGTGTTCTTGTTACCGTTGGCTGTTTGATAGGCACATTTTTGTGTATTCTGTTTTAAAGTCATACATTTGTGCATGCTTTAAAAACAGATATCCTACACATACTAATATACATAATTTACTGACAGTCCACTTGTAAAATCTTTTCTGCCAGCCTCCCTATATTTTAGATATTTCCTTAATGCAGGTAAAACTTGAGTGCATGCAGATGCTCTCCTGTATGGCTTGGCCTGTCGTAGGCTGAGTCATATGGCAAACACAGGTATTACTCCTTTTTTCCTTTAGTATGCCTTTAATATTTACATAGAGAACAGAAACACTGAAATTCAGTTAAAAATACTTCTTTTGATAGCCACCTATAGCTCATGTTATGTAGAGCAATACCCATATATGTCTGCTGAACTTGGAGTGCAGAGTCAGTGTTGCAAGAAAACGATCACTAAGAAAGAAAAGCCACTCTAATCTCAGATTACAGGTCAAGTTTGCAAAGCCAGTGGGGAATCTAGTACTATAACCATGAAAAGGTCTTTCTTCTGGATGCTATCAGGACATGAGTATTTTGACAGCTGTGTCACTTCACAAATTTTCAGAGTAACTTTATTTAAGAAAGTCTTGTAAATTAAGGTTTTATGTGACAGAAAATAGGTAAAACTTGAACACCTAAACTGAACTTTACTGGCTGGTGAGGATTCTTTAGGAGGATACTAATTCTTAAGCAAAAAGAAGCCAGTGGATTAAAATGCTGGGACTTAATTTATGTGGTCTAGAATCTTGATCAGCTTTGCTGCTGTGTAGTAATGTGGTACTTGGGGGTTAGGTATTGGCCCAGTTGCTAGTGGGTGTCTGTGATGAAGGTAGATCTCTTTTCATGCTCTTAGATTTCAGGTCTTCCTTGCCAGAAGTTTGAGGTACTGAACTGAGGTGAGGTGTTTGAGCCCAGACACAGTACAGCAGTCACACTTTTGTTCAGTCATAGGCAACGCAGAACACCACTAAACTTCTGGGTATGTGACACTTGAATGCTAATCTGGGTTTGTGAAAAAAAAAAACAACTGCAAACATCCAGGAGCATCACCATAGTCCACCGAAGTTTAGAAACTGCCTGTAATTGTTTCGGATAACTTTTCTGTATTTAGGTATTAGCTTAGCCTCACTTGTCAGTGGTTTGGGGTTTTTTTTTTTGTACTGAAAAGACTATATATATGTAAATAACTGGTTTTACAAGACGGGAAAGAGGTGAAGGCAGGAATAACCTCTTGTTTAATTTTTTTGTGTATCTCATCTGCATTTTTAAGCAGTGGGACTGGAAGTGATAACATACCTAAATTGCTTCCAGTTTAACTAACTCCCCTCTGCCCAAATTCAAAAGAACTTTGATTTCTTGAGGGGGCTGTCTAACAAGCAGACATCTATCAGATTTTGGGGTTTTGTGATTTTTGTGACCTACAGAAACTTCATGTTCAGTTAATGTTTTGAGAGCTCAGTGAATACCTATGGCACTTGGTAGATGTTGTAGTCTTTAGGTAGCAATTTTTCTTCTGTAATTATAGCCACAGTTGCTTTTAAGTAAACAGAAGTGGTTAGAAAGAAATACCTCTTGGTCAAGTAACAATGTGTGAGTGCGTACATGTAAGTGCTGATGTAGCTGTGGAAAATTTCTTTGCTGTTTGCATAAAGAAATTATACTGGACAGGGAAGCTGTATGAGGCTGTGTTATGTGTCTCTAAAACTGCCCTTCCAGTAAAGAGCTTTAGTAAAAACAATACTTTTCTATCTGAAGAAAAATAATGTGTCTTCCCCCTTGCTCAAGCTTGCAGATCTTCCTAGGACTGTTAATGTTAATGGGCTGTAGTCTGGAAGGGACAGGTGCACAAGTGTGGTTATGTTTGGAGACTTGTTTTTCAGCATAGTGAATAGCTTGAGGCTTTAGCATTATTTTTTTTAAGAGAAGACCCTGTTCCTTAACCATCCCCATACCTGTATTCCAGTATTTAATGGAACATGCTGCACATGTCTATCTGGTTATCATTCCCCTGTTCACCATCAACTTCTCCCCTCTTTTCCAAAGCCTGAGGCTCATTTCATTTCTGAACTTAACAGCTGATCATCCTAATATTCTCTGCTGGGTAGTTGAATTGTCTCTTGTCAGTCTTTTTATCTGAGAGTACTACATATCAGCTGGCTGGCTAATTGAGAAATTGAAACTGTTCTTAATGAATTGGGCAAAGCCCACTGGAATTGCCTGAGAAGATAGTTGTGCATTTTTCAGTGCACATACTCAGAATCAGTTTGTTAATTCTGAAAGCGAGTCTCTTTATTAATGTGAGAACCAACAGTGCTGTAGTCATGGCTTCCTTTTAAACCATTGAGTTATACATTATAAAAGTGGCTGTGATTTGTGGAGCTCGTATTTGAGTACAACTGAAAGCATGGAAACAGTTCAGTTGCAGCTTTAAATTACAACGTGCATTAGAGTGTGGTTCCTTACCGAGTTCGGAACATGTGGTGAGATGTGGCATGCTGGGTTTGAAGGAAGACATGGCAACAAGCAAGAAAGTGAAAATTAGCAAACAAGTATTGAAAATTTACTTGTTAAGCTACCCTGCAGGGTTATGTGATTGCTACCTTTTAAATTGTTGTTTTGAAAGTAGAGGAATGGGAAATGAAAAATAGCAGTAGCTCTTCTGATTCTTTGCTGAAAGATGTTCTCCTATCCCAGTACATTCTAGCTGCTATGGTAACCAGTTAACAATCAGCAGATAAAGTTTAGGCATTGTTATGTACATGAAGTACATTTTTAAACCAATTATGTAAATTCTTCCATGTACATTTTCCACAGTATTAAGGGTTGTGCTTTTCTTTTGATCAGCCGCATCCAAAAAGTATTAAATAAGAATTTTGGTACAGGTCATTTTGCAGCATGTATACATAAATTAGTTTAGATAAATCATGCATTGTCCTACAAACTAGTTTTTTCTGGCTTATTGTAATATAGCTCCTGAATTTTTTCCAGCAGCATAATAAAATGGCTAATCAGGTGAATGGTAATGCGGTACAGTTAAAAGAAGAGGAAGAACCAATGGATACTTCCAGTGTAACTCACACAGAACACTACAAGACACTGATAGAGGCAGGCCTCCCACAGAAGGTGGCAGAGAGACTTGATGAAATATTTCAGACAGGTATAATATGCATTTCTTGTTTCTGACTGGTTATGAAAGTGAGGGCATACCATTTTCAAATTTTTATAGATTAAGGTTAAAAAAATTGTTTTTGATCTGTGTAGCTCTGAATGTTTTGCCTCTTTGACTTCCCTAAAGGCAACTTGGGTTTGACATTGACTGATTACTTGACACATCCTCACTATTGTATGTGATCTTAGTTACTTTAGGGCACAAAGCACTAGTTTCTTAGATGCTGTCAAATGTTCGAGCATACGAAACTGTACATTTTTTTTGTTTGTTTTCTTCAATCCAAATCATCATTTTGCTTTTACTTTTCTACTGTCAACTCCTCACAGTAGCTCTTAAACACTCAAAGTCTGGGTAGGTGACTTAGTGAGGTAAACAACTAGCTTGTCTTGCCTGGGACTACATTTGAATTGAGTCTGCCTGTGGATTTTTTTTGTTCTCTCTAGTTCTGAGTGGACAGTTTAATAAACCATGCTGGTTATTACACTGAAGTGTTCAGTTTGACACTAATTGCTTTTTTACCAAAGTTGAGGACTAAGCTATCTAGCAAATCAAGTAATACTTTGCTGGTAGCAGGTGTCTCTGCAACTTCTAGAGAGGTTTCTTTACATTCAGAGGTTTTTCTATTTGTTTTTGTAACACCCCCCCACCCCCCTCCCCCGCTATTTTGTCCAATAGACAGAGGCTTCCTTTTCCTCTTTAGTGTGTGTTCTGTGAATAGATTTACAAGAAGCAGTGGAACCGCTCTCTGTGCTGATCTCGAAAGCCTTGGTGGCAAGATGATAGTTTTTGTTGAAAAGAGTCAAAATTCCACAGGTCAAGTGAAGGCAGTTCAAAACAAATACCTTACCAGTCTTCAGCCTGGCTCATGTGGGTGATTGATTGTCTTTTGGGAGTCATTCACAGTGAGCTTTCATCAAGCTTTTATTTCTTTTAGACATACACTTTGACTGTGGGTCACTTGTGCAGTTGATGATGCACTTATGCACTTGATGGTTTGAGAGAAGCTGTAAATTGCCTGGGCAGAGGAACTTGTGGGGGTCTAACACGTGGTGCAGTTAGGGTGTGCTGTGAGGAGTTCTCAAGGGATTGAAGAGCTTTTCAGCCCAGAATCTGACTATACTTAGTACAATTCCACTGCACGGATAACCTGAGAATATTGATTCACACCTCCTTAATGCCACTGAAGATGTTTGCATTGTGCTGGGTTTTGTCAGTGAAGTAAACTACTTTTGACACCCAAGCTAAATTTGGGGTTGACCTTGGGGGTTTTTAATCTCCTGAGGTCTTACAAGATAGATAGTGTCTTCCAATAAGCAGGATCACTTCTGAAATGTAGTCCTTGGGCTTGGCACTACTGTGCATTTTTGAACTCAAGTAGCAGTTAAGTCATCTGTGTGTTCTGTGGATGAAGCTGCTGCAGAGCATGTGGAGTTCTCACTGTCTGTCCTAAACTTCACTGTGTAGTTTAAAAAGTGCAGCTCTTAAAGTCTGTACTTCTCATGCTCCACAGCTTACACAAGTGCATTACAGAAGGAAGAAATGAACCTGTAAAGACACTTCAAAAGTGTTCCAGAACTGGCCCAGTGTTACTTGGTGGAGTCTGTACCTGTTAAGTTAACATCAGCTTTTTTCGGGTACATAGCAGGGCTCAAAATAGCATGTTTTTGAATTCTGATCTTGGAACTTCCTCCTAGAGCAACAAAATTGCTAAAAATAAATTTTAGACATACAGGTAATCCACTGATTTTTGCTTTTTGAAGCTGGAGGAAAGAGTGAACAAACCACTACTTCCTACTAATTTGTGGGGTAAAGCTTTGTAAGTGTTTAATCGTCAGGCAGCTCCTTTTTCACGTGCAATAGGATACCTGTAGTGTTCACTTACTCTAGAACAGCTCCATGCCAGAGAAAGAAGTGTGAAACTGAAGTTGACAGATAAACAAAATCCAAATTATTAGAAGTGAGCCAGAGTTCACTGCTTCAAACCCTGGTGTGTAATACTGCTTTACTGCTTCTATGCAACAGACTGAATATTAGACAGCTGTTACACATGGGATATATAATCTTGCACATCAGCTAGTGCTTAGGTATATACATTTTAATTTAACTTTTTTCATTGTTGTACTCATGTTCTTTCATATACTTGTGTAGGAATATGTAATTTAAATTAAATGTATAATTCTGTTGCTATGGAACGTAACTTTTTGACTTTAATAGCAAACTGCGTAGTTCTTAGTTTGTATGAAATTCAATAGAAATCTGTAACTTCTTTATCTTTAATTTTAGGGTTGGTAGCTTATGTCGATCTTGATGAAAGAGCAATTGATGCTCTTAGGGAATTTAATGAAGAAGGAGCCCTCTCTGTATTACAGCAGTTTAAAGAAAGTGACCTGTCGCATGTACAGGTAAGGTGAGAGCTCCAGGAGTGTGAGCACATGAGTATAAATAGTGGTCTGGCACTATTGGCAGGAGAGTTGTAACTTAGAAATTCGTTGATGTTACTGTATTCTTATGTCTCAAACCCAAATCCACAAGCCTGTTAAAAATTGTCTTAAATGTTTAGGTATTTGAGTGCAGAGCAAAAGCTCCCAGATAATAAAAAAGAGGTGCACTTGAGCAAATAAGGTAAAAATAATGTCTGCAATCTGATTTTTTTCCTTTCAGTCTGACAAGTTTGTCCAGTTAATTGTTATATTTTTCTGAGGGATTCTTTTGGCATTTTGTATTTGTTGTATTGGCTTGATGTAGTGGCCGTATGGCACAGAGTGTAAGATGTGGATTCCCAGGACTTGTGACACCAACGCAATTGAACTATTTTGTAAATTGTATCTACAGAACAAAAGTGCGTTTTTATGTGGAGTTATGAAGACCTACAGGCAAAGAGAGAAACAAGGCAGCAAAGTACAGGAATCAACGAAGGGACCAGATGAAGCAAAGATTAAGGTAATGTTTAGAAAAACATAGACTGAACTGATTTTGGATGTCATTTAAAAGCATTGTTACTATCTGGATGCTTGGATTCACACTTCTTCAGTTTAAAAAACCAGGCACATAGAGACTCAGAAGAGAGTGCTTTTTGGAAATTCTCATCTTCCCCATTGTCAAATTACATGAACTCACAGTTATGGAAGGTCTTAAAAATGCTTAATTTTGTCTTAGCTGTCCTTTCATATTAAAGTTTTTACACACATGAAGTTACTTACAGACTGACTAAACATTTCGACAAGTCATTAGTGTATTAAGAAACTCCTGTGGTACAAAAACCTGAGTACAGACTGAGTGAAATGAGTTACCTGGTGTTCTGGAGTTCTTGGTCTACTACACACAAAACAAAAAAGAAAAACTAATTCTTTACAGTGACCTTGTATAAAACAAATGTTGCTCTTCGTTACAGTTTTTAAACTCCTAAAATAGCAGGATTTTCTGGAGGCTTATCTGCTCATATATACCATGTTATCGAATGTGGCACAGATCAGATAAGAAAATGCCCATCTTGGGATGCTTTTCCATACTTTCTGTTTTAACCCACTGTCTTTCCCACTCCATAACTAATGGGACAGGTTTGTGGTTTTTTTTTTTCAGGCTTTGCTAGAGAGGACTGGTTACACTTTGGATGTAACTACAGGACAGAGGAAATATGGGGGACCTCCTCCAGATACGGTATATTCTGGTAACCAGCCTGGGATTGGAACAGAGGTTAGTACATGCAGACTAATGTGGTGGCTATTTTGTGTGTTTGTGTAAGCTGGTACATAATAGATACTTGAAAATAACCTGTATATTCCAAGTGAAAGTTTAAAGTATTGCAGAGGAGGGCATTCCATATGTGTGTCTTAACTGACACTTCAGCCTTCTGCAAAAAGCAGGTGGAATACACAGTGAAAGACTGTTAAATTTCTTGAAGTATAACATACATCATTAAGTTGTCAGACTTCGTGGTCTGCTCTAAAGCTTCTGGTCCATAGCTTAAAAAAAAAAATCTAGCGTAGGTATTAGCTGTGTAGGTAAAAGCATGACTCAAAGGTACTTTACAACTTAAAGGGAATTTAAGCAGGGTGGCAAGGTTTATTTCACACAGTGTGTTGAAGGTTAAAAAGGTTTGGGTATTGTATAAAAATACGCAGCTTTGCAGAAGACAACTGTGATGAGTAACTGTTAAGAAATTATTCGTTTGCTTTTGTTTGAATCTGCACAAAAGCATCCTTGATGCTTGGTATGGACTGATAGTCAAAGTACCACAATGAGTAGTGTCCACGTACTTTATTTTCTTTTGTGAAGTTTTGCATTTCTGCATTCGGGTGGCTTAGAACCTGTTCACCAATTCAGTGGTGTTGCCAGGGTGATTACATGATGGTGTGAAGTTTGGTCTAATTGCACTATGTCTCACTGGCATGAGGAAACACTCCTGGGGTGGTCAAACTGTGGAACAGACTTCCCAGAGAGAGATCTGCTGGTGCTTTTAAGAGGCATTTGGGCCATGCTTTTAAAAGAGTGCTTTAACTTTTGAGCAGCCCCAGTGGTCAGGCAGTTGGACCAGATGGTGGTTATAGGTCCTTTCCAGCTGAAGTAGCCTTTTCCATTCTTGACTGAAAATACTTGACTGATGTAGTGTGTTCTGCCCTGTCAGTTGTGGTTAGCCTCCTTGGGAAGTCACAGGAAAGCTGTGAAGTTGGCTGTGCTTTAATACTTGTAAAAGTATGTTTTATATTTTTAAGTTTCATGAAGCTTGCTAGAAAGAGTGTCTTGAGGAAACTCCCCTAAAGAACATAACAACACCTCTGTCATGAATTGGCATCAGACGTTGCAGCAAAACAATTCTTTATTGAAAACCTACTTCTACCAAATTAACGTCGTGCTGGCATTTTGTAGGATTATTGGTTTATACATGCTTCTTGAATGTCTCTCTCTTACTGTTGTGGTTAAAACCTATGAAAAAACCCACAAGTTCTGTTCCTGTGGATCATGACAGTGGATCATTTGTGTTTGAAACTTACTTAAATGAACTGAAGCTCTCCTAGCATGTGCCTGCTCAGATATGCTTATGCCAGAGTTCTCACTGGTGTTACTAATGACAGACTAGTAGCTTTTCAGGGTACCCAGGTAGTGTTGTTGATTTCAAGGCAGTGCATGCTGGGGAGATATTTTCCCCCAAGATGCGTCAGCTCTTTCTACTGTAAATATTTGTACACCATCTAGTTTGTAGTCTTAAAACTGAATTCATGGTGTGTTGACTGTAGCTTTAACTCTTTTACTGTGCTCAAGTATATATTGAAAAACTAAAGAATCAGTAAATAATCTTACAGATGTTCAGCAGGTTAAACAGTCACAGCTTGTCATGGTGAGCACTTTGCCAAAGGGATTCTGTGGGTGAAGTGGTCAAGAGTCTTCTTTTAGGTGAGGGGGAGCAGGTGTAACCTTTTTGGGCTGTAGTTCTGTAATAAAGACAAAGTAGTTACAGCAGTGCAGAAGCTTGGAGGAGGAAAAAATTGTAATGGGATTTGATATTAAACCATAAAATTTTATTTAAGAATTTGCTCCAGTGTAAAGCATTTTTCATGTAGTGAGGTCACATGTTGTTGATACTTGAAGACATATTTGGGAGGGTTTATTGGATGAGAATGGAAGCAATTACTTGGCTGTTTCCTTCTCCTTACATTGGCTTTGTCGTTTCCATCTGCAGAAAATAACTGCTTATCCCCAAGAGGCTTGTACAGTGTTACTTTGTTTTTCTCTTAAAAGGTCTCTTCTCTGCCTTTTCTTACCTCCTGTTACCCCAGCTGTTGGTCACTAAGCCAGCTGGAAATTCAAGGTCAGGACTGAACCAATGCATCTTGCTCGCAAGCTATGGGCAATCTTCAGTTGTGTCATAAAAATGCCTGAGCTGTGCGTTTCCTTGCTTACGTATTCTGCATGCATTGGTTCCTAGCATCTTGGTTTGTAGTTTATTCTAAACAACTTGAATACTCTGACACACTGTTGTGACTTGTCTTTGGTACAGGAATTCTTGTGGAGATTCTTCTGCAAGCTGCCAGATTAGACTTAAGAAAATGGCTGATTTCATGAACATCTTTTGGTTTATACATGAGGTTTGCGTCCTTGGAGATAATGAAGATTTTGTGTATACTGTCAAGAAGATGCTTAGAAGCATCGCAGTAAGGGTGATTTCTAAGAGGAGTATTCATATTACACGAAGAAAGATAAATTCCTTGCTGAGGGGAAGTAAATAGAATGGATAGTTGAACTGAAAGATAGGAACTTATGATTTACATACCTCTCCCTTTGAGGTATGTTTGTGTGTTTGCTCTTTGCTAAGTGTAGTTTATCATTTTATTAAAATGTGCATGCAAGCAGTGCTGAACATTTTTATATTCTTAAATTCCATGGGTTTTTAAACTCAAAAATACATTTTAGTTGTCCTGTTGTCGTTTAAAATAAACCAGTTGCTCAGCAACCTTGGAGGAGGCATCAACAGTAGTAAGATCTACAGAGTGATTGAAGTAACTTTTGGATTTGAGTGATGGTTATTTTCTAGGTAAATGTTTAGATGCATTATGATCCTATGATTAGTGTTATCAATTATTTCTTTTCTATTAGAGAAGGGTACCAAAAAAAGTGACATTAACCTGTCCAGTATAACGTCACAAAATCAGGGGGTGACTGATGTGGATCTTGATTTCCATGTTTCCACCTTTTGATATAAATGAACATAATACAGGTGATTAGAGATGTGATTTGAAGAACAAAAGGCTTCACTGGTGACTGTGAAATACCAGCCCTTTTACCCCACTGTAACAGAGGTGGGGTAAAGCACTTTTCTAAATTGGCACAATGCAGCTAGTGTGAAAAAAGGGATCGACTTCTCTGTGATGATTGCTGGTTTTCGTGTTACTGAGGAACCAACAGATAAAGTAACTTCTACTCTGAAGGTTTTGAGGGACTTGTGTTTGAGTGATGTTCTGCCATGTAAGGTGATGGGCTGAAATGCACTGAGATAAGCAAATGTGAATGTCGTTATCAAAAAAGTTGTTCTCTGGATGGTAAGTAGGTGTTGCATGTGCTCCTCTGTGGGTTCACAGTCAGAATTGGTAACAAAAGTCAGAGAAGGGTTGTGAGGCAAATTTGGAATCTGGAAAGTGGTGCCAGAGCTGTTTGGGCAATTTAAACTGCTTTTGCCCATAATAAATTGAATGGGAAAGTTTGGATACTGCAATGACTTAAGAAGCTGTGGTGTAATAAACTCAGCAGGAGTTGAACTGGACAAAGCTTGTGCTGGATTTAGCGCACAAATGGAATGTCACTTCTGTGCTGGAAGAACTGTGGCAGGGCTCTGTTCAGAGGATTGTGTCAGACTTTTCTTTTGGGTGATTGTAGGTTTGGGTGAGGTGAAGCAGTTGTGGAGCCTACATTAATTAGCACTTAAATATGATATATGGGAAAAACTGATAGCAAAGCACGTGGAGTACACTGCTGAAAGGAGAGAGATTTTGCAGAAGCTATTGCAGCATTGCAGTACACTTCTCTAGGCTTTCGATGACCCCTGAAGAGGCTCAGTTGTTGAAGTGACCACAGAATGCACCATCTAGAGTGTAGGAGTGGATAGCACTCCTCAGTAGTGCTCTATGAGATTCAGAAAATGGAAATGTAATTTTTCCCTAGTTACGACTTTTCATAATTAGTCTTTTACAACAGTATTAAGAGGTAGAATTGGAGTGCTTGATATAGGTCTTGTAGGAAGTAAAACTGTAACAGTTGGTGATTACACCAGAGGACCAGAAGTGATGTATTTACGTCCTACTTAGAGAAGTTATCTTCTCTTGTTTCACTGCACAGCTTTCCCAAAGTTTTCTGCACAGCACTCTTGTGGAACTACAAAACTAAAAGGCACACCATACTACATTCTTTGCTATTTCAGCAATTTTATTCAAGCTTATCAGCAGAAATAAAATGTTACTGCAGGTGTTTCTTAGGAACTTTGCAAGTTCATCTGCACGTGGAAGTTAGTCTAGAATATAGGTCAGACACGAATGTTTTTAAATTCTTAATCCTTTTTTGTGTGCTAACTCCTGGAGAGTTACCTGAACTGCACTGTAATAGCAGTCTTGTGGAACTGGTTGTGGTCTACAGTTAGTGTGAGCTGAAGCAACTGGAAAGAAAGGAGGAAAGGGACACTTTCAGGATGGTAAATATTTGTTAAACAAACAGAAAAGTAGACTTTGTGTTTGGATTAAGGCTTTTTCTTTTTCTCGGGACTGTTGTGGTGTGTCAGTTTCTGTTTCAGTAGCATCTGAAACAAGGAATGTAGCATTACGTTGTTCTACATTTGACTGAACTAAAAGCAGTTACCTTTTGTGGGGAGTTCAACTGACAGTTTCACTGTCTCAATAGCAAGTTGCAGTTTGTGTCCTTTGTGTTTCCATGTTGGCATCAGGTGTTTTTCATTAAAAACTAGAGGAGTTTTGGAATTAAATGCTCTAGGTGACAATATGTAGTAGTTTGCAGGCTTTGCAGGGAAGTGTGTGTGGGGGAAAGCCTGTTGGCTTTGCCATTATGTTTTCTCTCAGTATAACAAATCCATTCCTTTCTTCTCATAATAGCAAATAAATCATGGTTGGCTGGTATTCACATTGACTGAACTGAGAAAGGCTAAGCCAAGTGAAAGAAGTGTTCTGGAAACTGAAACAATTTGTGTTCTACATTTTTAAAATCAGAGGCATCATGCTCTCCTCATGGGTTGGTTTGTGTTGATGCTTATGTGGACATATGGAGTGCCTTTAGTTTTGGAATTGCCTGCTCAGCCTTCATTACTGGATGTGACTGCCACAGGTTCTCACCTAGATGGAAAACTTAGCTAAAAGTTTATTGTCCACACTCTATAAGGTATAAAACGAGGATGACTGCAGGCTTTCTCAAATAAATACTAAAGCATCCATTAGGCGAAAGCTGAAATAAAATGAGACTACAAATAAATATGCGGTACCTAGTAAAAGGCAGAAAATGTACATGGGACAACTAAGGAGTTTTGTAGGTATTTTTTAAATTTCTGTAGCTTTCTAATGAAGAGTCAGATGAAGACTGAGATGCAGAATAGTTTGAAAATACTGCAAGAGCATGGAAATGCTTGTCCTGCTTTATTATATGATACTGACCCAGTAGTGTTTAAGGTCTTTGTTTTTAATTGCCGGAAGTATAACCAGATAAAACCATTCACCTTTTCAGTAATCTCAGATTTGCTGTGTGTAAAACCTAGTCCTGACAGTGGGAGGTTTAGAAGACTTAGGACATTCAGCAGTGTTGCCTGCAGCGAAGGTTGCTGTGGTGGTTTATACTGCAATGCACTTCCTTTCCCAGGAATTTCCAGGTATTAAAAATAAGCTCAGTTTTCTGAAAAAGCTTTGTTTAAATGTCCTCTTTTGTTGTAGGTTTTTGTGGGTAAGATTCCCCGTGACTTGTATGAAGATGAATTGGTACCACTCTTTGAGAAAGCTGGTCCAATCTGGGATCTGCGTCTCATGATGGATCCTCTTTCTGGTCAAAACAGAGGTTATGCTTTCATTACTTTTTGCAGTAAAGATGCAGCACAGGAAGCAGTCAAACTGGTAAGTAACTTGCTTTTAGATTGGACATTCAGCAGGTGTGTTGGTAGTCTCTTGGACAGTGACATCTTTGAAGTGTTTCTCTGACGCTCAGAATTTTGCTTTCTTAGGAATTGCCTCCTGATATGATTTGGTAAATACAGACAACAGTCTGTTTTTTCAGGACTGTAGTCTGCTCTTCTCCACGGCAGTCTGTCTTGTAAGCTTGTGTAGCAATACTCAGAGCTTAATTAATTATACATGGAAAAATAAATACAGTGAAGCTTTAAGAGTATAAACTTCATCACTGTTCCTACTGTTTTATGATTCATGGCAGTCAGCTCACTATGTGGAGGTCTGACATGGTTTGACAAAGGACAGAGCAATTCCTAGAGACTTATATAAGAGGCAACAGTTTGGTTTGGGACCCGATTCGTTTAAATGGGCTCGCCTCTGCCTGAGATGAAGATGTAGACTTAGGCAGATCAAGGTTAGTTTCACAAAATTTGGATATGACTGAAATACTCCTTGGGCTTGGAAGCAAAACAGGTAAAATGTTTCCTCATGCTGTTACAGTTGATTGCTTCTGGGTTTGGGTTTGAAGATAGTATGACTTACAGGAGAAAGATTGATTTGAAACTTGTTTTGACCAAGCTGAAGGTGCTCAGAGTTGTTAACTTCAAATTTTTGTTGAATGAGAGAAATGAAAGGGGAGATGCTGGAGCCTGCCAACAGATGTAGTGAGCAGTGTGCCAGTGATGGAAGACTGGCCTCTGTGACCTGGATATTGCACCAAATACTTGCATTTGTGTGAACATATTCCTTAAGTTCAGTGTCTGGATTCCCTTCCTCCTGTCTCTTCTATCTGCCATTATCCAGTAACGGGACAAGGTTTATACTTAAGTAAAATATTTTCCCCCAATGACTGAGATAAAGGAAGATGAGACAGGCACATGCTGTATTTTAATGTGAAGTTTTAAAACTTAGCATTACAGTGTCCTACAGTTCTAGAAAATCAGTGCTTGGTGGATGGGAGATAGTGGTGGTGCCAGCAGGTTTTACACTCTGATTTAGATTTTTGAGTATCTCACAGCAGGTTTTACTCAGTGTTTATCCAAGTATAAGAACCCATAGTACCTGTAAGGTTATGTATTTGCTCAGCAGCAGCAGCAGCAATGGCTGATACAGAGTCCCAGGAAGGAAGTCTCAGCACAGGAAGCAGTCCCCTATTGATTAGGAAGATCTTTCAGGCCTGAGATCAAAAGTAGGCAAATGAATTTACCCCATGTAGTTTGTAACTAGTGCGTGTTGTTTCTTGTGCACCAGTTTCTTAGCAGCTTTTCCATTCAGCAGAATTCCTCATGTTTCAGTGGAAAACAGAAGCTCTGCAATGTTCTTCCATGTGAATGCTGCAGTTCTAGTGATTGCATTGTGATGGGAATTCAGTGTGCTGTGTGTAAAACTAGTAGATCCTGAAACAAATAGCAGATCTTATGATTTGGGAAATTTTTTGAAATTCGTATTATTTTCAATAAAGCTGATGAATGTTGGTTTTATTTTCTCAGTGTGACAACTATGAAATCCGTCCTGGGAAGCACCTTGGAGTGTGCATCTCTGTGGCAAACAACAGGTTATTTGTTGGATCAATTCCAAAGAACAAGACTAAGGAAAACATATTGGAAGAGTTTGGTAAAGTCACAGGTAAGACCTCCTTAACAGTGTTTCTGCACCAATCCTGAAATACTGCTCTGTCTGTTTTGTAGATCTAGTTATGTGATAGATGTGTTCAGCTATCCTTCAAGCTGTTCCCAGTTGGATTCCAAGTTTGTTTCTGTTAGAAATTTTATGCTCAACCATGAAATATAGTAGATATATAAAGGGACTAGTGTCTTTTCAAATTGTTCAGTGAATGGTGATGTAGGCCCACAATTCGAGATGGAAGCAGCACAAATGAACTCCAAAAACAGTGAAGGTAATAATTCTGGTACATCCACTACCTTTTTGGTGAAGAATCTGTACTTGTAGCTGGATCTACAACAGATTATGCTTTCCTAACTGAGAATTTTTTGGGACGCCTCAAACAAATATATTGTTGAGGAATGATGGGGAGGAGGGAATATTAAGTCAGTTTAGAGGGAATGTTACTGTAGCAATAGTTAGATAATTTTGTCTCACTTCTGCTCCATTTGCAGAACAAAAGATGGCAGCTATTCCCTAGAAGGGTGGTTCTGCTTTAAGTAAGAGATTGAGGTCCCAATGGCCTCCTCTTCTTCCTGTAGAAGAATTTTAACCTACTGCTTCTTTTTCAGTACTTATAAGTGTTTGTAGGAAGTGGTGAAAACAGAAGGTGACTCTTCATTTAGTAATCTCTCTTTTTTTTGGAGAGAAGTGGAAGAAATCCTTTCAAGCTTTCCCCTGCTCTTAAAAATGGTAAAATGGTAAAATATAGAAAATGGTTTGGGTTGATGTTTTGCAGGGCCTAACTGAGAGGTAAGTTTTTGTTCTGAGGAATTTCACCTACTAGATAACCTGTTTCTGGGCAAATTGGGTGGATGTCTATTAGTTGGGCTTTTTTGTGCTCCCTGACCTTTTCACTGGATAAATTTGAAGGCTCTATATTACAAAAAAGGGATGGTGTCTTAGAGTAGACCACATTTCTTTTTCTTTTCTGTTGAAGCTTAACACTAAAGACCTGTTTTTCAGAGGGTTTGGTGGATGTAATCTTGTATCATCAACCTGATGATAAAAAGAAGAATCGAGGATTCTGCTTCTTGGAATATGAGGATCACAAGTCAGCGGCACAAGCTCGCCGCCGCCTGATGAGTGGGAAAGTAAAAGTGTGGGGAAATGTTGTGACGGTGGAATGGGCTGATCCAGTAGAGGAACCTGATCCAGAAGTCATGGCAAAGGTAAGTAAGAACCTAATGCGATGCTCTTGTACTTTACAGACCAAGTGACAAAGATTTGTTCCAGCTTAGCAATACTAGTTTCGAGGCACAAAATGCAGTTAGAGGGCATTTTTGTGATAAGTTATGGAAGCTGCCGTGGCCTGAGCACGGCAAACTAACTGCCATTGGAAGAGGTTAGGAGCATGCTGTCATAACCTGCTGTTCACATTTAAACTAGTAGTGTGCAGGGTTAACCTACTGGATCGGCATGCAATTTATTAGTTGTCTGTTCTGTCTGCTTCTACTGATGGCAAACGCTAGGTGGTCATGCTGTGCAGCTGCTTCACAGAGTGAGATGCGAGTGAAGTTCAGCACAGGGAAACACATGATCTTTATCCCTGTGTTTTGGGATAACTTTTTGCTGCTCCTGAGGTCTACTACTAAAATTTTACTGGGATTTGTAGCATCCCAGAAGCAGGAAATGAGAATTGGATATTCTTCTGGTCATGGAACTGTGGAAGGAGAGAAATTGTAGAAACTTCATACAGGTAACTACCAGGCTACTTCTTAAATTACCTTTTTTTACTGCTTTTTGAAACAGGTGCAGAATTTATAGGGTTACCCAAAATGTATTAATTTAGAGAAGGAAGTAATACTTGACTAGTTTATGGCAGTTTACCATGAAGTTTGACTTTCAGAGGTTAATGCTTTTATTCTCATTTTTTTCACCAGGTTAAAGTTTTATTTGTAAGAAACTTGGCCACTACTGTGACAGAAGAAATTCTTGAGAAATCTTTTTCTGAGTTTGGAAAGCTGGAAAGAGTAAAGAAGTTAAAGGATTATGCTTTTGTTCATTTTGAAGACAGAGGTGCAGCAGTGAAGGTGGGTTGTTACTCTTTCCCAGCCAAATGGATGTAAGCTGTTTTTGCACAAATGGTTTAAGAAGTTTCTCTACAGTAGGTATCTAGAGAAGACATGTGTAGAGCCCATTTAATAAGGTTCATATTGTGCGAATTGTAACACTAATAATTTTGTTCCTATGATTTCAGTAGCTAGAAGGATGGGAGACTTGGAAAGGACAAAAATGTAGCAAGCTAACACGTAGACTGGAAAAGAGGTATAGACCCAATGCAGGAGAGCCTAGAGAAGAAGGAAAAAAAAGAGCAACCTAGACAATTTTTCTGAGGAAACACTAACAGAAGGTATTGGTTGTCTCTGAGACCCCTGTCTAAAGGTCGTGTGTAGTTTTGGAGTGACAAAACTATTGAAATGGCAAGGCAATAAAAGTGCCTTGAGGGAGAGAAGAATATTGCAACACTATTAATGCATCACCTAGTTCTAAATGGTTTCTTCAACGCTGGAGGGCATTACTACAACCTTCAAAGATGTCCTCCTTGCTATCTCAGAGCATTTGAGAAGGTAATTAATCTCTACTGTCTGTACTTCAGTGGATTGAATTCTATAGAAATTACTCCCATCTAGCTTTTATATCCGTGGTTTGTGGGAGGCTGGTAAAAGAAGGCCAGAAAGTGTTTTGCTCCTGTGAGTCTGGAGCAGGTGTATTGTATAGGGTGTATCTGGCTACACAGACAGTTCAAAAGTTTTTTAGTCAGCCTCATAAATAATTTTATAATTTTATGCTTAAATTTTTCTTACTTGCCAGAATAGATATTAGCGTGTTCTTGAGTTTGGTTTTAGGATGACTGTCACTGCTATTTAGTAAAATTGAAGGCAGTTTGAATAGGTTTAGGTCATGTCCAAGAGATGGTCAGTGGCCATTGATAGAAAAAGGCAGTCAGCAGTGATGTTCCTGTTGTGTTCTGGTGTAGCACGTCTCTAAATGCTCTGTAGTCCTTTCCCAGTAGACCTTTTAAATGCTGTTAGATTTGAACAACTTGGAACTTGCAGCTCCTGAGAACAGGAAGATCGAATGTAGTTCAGCAGAGCATCTCTAGACCTCATCTCTGAAACAAGCTGGAATACTACTATATTTGCCCCATGTGACTGGTTTATGGCCACTAAATTGGTCTATGAATTTTGTGAGTTGTTGTTTTGTTATGGGTGTGGTGGTTGTTTTTTAACGAAAGCATCAGAGTACTAGAATGCATGAAACTGGCTCACTAATTCCAGTGACTACTTATTTTCATGCCGTCTTTGAAATAAGCCACCATGATCTCTGAGTTTTTTGAGGCAGGAAGCTGTGCAGACATGTAAAGTCTTTGTTAATGTAAATAGCAATGCCCAGTAATGCTAAATGCAATGCAGATAACTCCGGGTAAAGAATTGGGGGGTGTAGTCCTAACTGCACTCTGTGGACGAATATTAAGTTCTCTGTGCATTAACAATTACAAATTACACTTTGCTTTTCTGGAGGATTCTTGCCTCACTTGATCGCCAAGTTTTAGTCATGTATTTCTTTTTCCCCTTCAGTGTGTCCCCTGAAAAGTATTTGATTTCCTTGAATATGCTTATGTAGCACATGTGACTATCTAGGAAGCCCACATATGAAAACAGACTGTTTCTCTTGTGTGTGCATGCTCTGTAACTGGCCTGTGGGTACAGCGAGTGGTGTCAGTGTGAGTAGTGAGGTATTTCTGAAACGTTCTCTGGCGGTGTATTTCTGAAGCATTTCTGAGGACATAGAAATATAAGAAGTGATGATGTTCTGTCTGAATTTAGAAAAGTAATGCTTGCTATGTTTTAGTCCCATTCTTTTAACTTGTGAAGAGAATCTAATTTTAAAATGCTGCTTTACTGTTACTGGTGAATAAAGTGGCATGAGGTAGGATATGTGTAACATGCTGGGAACAGTAGCACAGAAGTGATATATGTGGCAGAGTTCAGCCTGGAGCAGCCTAACCATCTGGTTTCTCTCAGTAGGTTCTAGGTTTCCTTCTGAACGGAAACAAACTTTTAGATGTTTCTCTTGTGATTTTTATACAGGCTATGAATGAAATGAACGGGAAAGAGATAGAAGGGGAAGAAATTGAAATAGTGTTAGCAAAGCCACCGGATAAGAAAAGGAAAGAACGTCAGGCTGCCAGACAGGCCTCCAGAAGTACTGCGTGAGTGTTCATTGTTGCACTGCTCTAACACTGTCCAGTGAAGTCCCATAAAATATGAGCTCCTTTGGAAGAATTCACATGTTTCCCTGTATTGTGTATCGCTAATCAACAAGGGGAGAACTTGTACTTATTGTTGGGAGACGTTTGAAGATTAATAATTACGTGTTTCTTTTTCTTACTAGGTACGAAGACTATTATTACTACCCTCCACCTCGCATGCCACCTCCTATTAGAGGCAGAGGCCGTGGAGGCAGAGGTGGATATGGCTATCCCCCAGATTATTATGGCTATGAAGATTATTATGATGATTATTATGGTTATGACTATCATGACTACCGTGGTGGCTATGAAGATCCCTATTACGGCTATGATGATGGCTATGCTATAAGAGGAAGAGGAGGAGGAGGAAGGGGAGGGAGAGGTGCCCCACCACCACCTAGGGGGCGGGGAGCACCACCACCCAGAGGTAGAGCTGGCTATTCGCAGAGGGGGGCACCCATGGGACCACCGAGAGGAGCCCGGGGTGGGAGAGGGGGTCCCGCACAGCAGCAGAGAGGACGCGGTGCTCGTGGAGCCAGGGGCAACCGTGGGGGCAACGTAGGAGGCAAGAGAAAGGCAGATGGGTACAACCAACCCGATTCGAAGCGCCGTCAGACCAACAACCAGCAGAACTGGGGCTCCCAACCCATCGCTCAGCAGCCGCTCCAGCAAGGTGGTGACTATGCCGGTAACTATGGTTACAATAATGACAACCAGGAATTTTATCAGGATACTTATGGGCAACAGTGGAAGTAGACAAGTGAGGAGGGATTGAGAATATTTGAAACTTTAGAATTGGCTATAGCTCTACATTTCTTCAAAACAAAATTGGCTTAATGTTTCATCCTTCAGTAGCGATTGGCTGCCATTTGTACTGGGCTGAAGAATCACTCTCTTGTGTATATACTCGAGTCTCTTAGTTTTCTTTTTTCATAAACGCACTTGGACATTACTGGGCTTGCAGAATTCCTGAACTCCATATGGGGTTTCAATGCTTTTATCATTTTAGGCTTCATTTTAGCAGTTTAAAAGCAGGAATGGCACACTGTTCAATCATGATTTTGCAGAACCTCTGGTTTTGGACAGTTTTCTTTATTTTTTCCTTTTTTTTTTGGATTTGGGATAGACTACATAGGAGTATGCTGTACATAAAAGTAAAAGCTAGTGCTTTGTCTTAGTAGTTTTAAGAAATTACGACAAATTAAGTTTTCTTGTATTGAAAATAACATGATTGTATGTTTTGCATTCCTAGAAGTAGGTTAACTGTGTTTTTAAATTGTTATAACTTCACACCTTTTTGAAAATCTGCCCTACAAAATTTGTTTGGCTCCAAACGTCAAAGCCGTGGCAATTTGTTCCTTGATGTGATTGTATTTCCAATTTCTTGTTCATGTAAGATTTCAATAAAACTCAAAAATCTATTCAAAACATTACCTATTTCAAATTCAATTGTGTCCTAAAACATTATTTCATTGGTAATTCTTGCGAAAAACATTGTTTTCAAAGTATAACTGCCTATGTGAGTGATCAAATTCATGCAAAATTTCTTGTGCTTTCCAACATGTAGCACTGTGGACATCAGACTGAAAACTAGGAGAAATTCCAGATAGCCCCAAGGGCTCTGTGTTTAATTTGCTGTTCAATAACTTCCCAGCATCTAATTTCAAAACTTTTTTTTTCTTTTAAGAAGTGTTGAATTGTATCCAAACGTTCACAGAGATCTAATTTAAATACGTAAATACATCTTCTAATGTAATGTGGAGAAGGAAGCAGAGCCTACAATGGTGTTAATTTTGTTCCTTTTTATTCTGTACTGTGGAGTCCCTCTAGAGGCTGTTCTGTCAGGATCCAGCCATATTACTCAGCAGTCAAATACGTAGAGAAATGGTTTTGATCTCAAGTTTCTTAGTCTTATTTTAAGATATCTGACTATGAAAGAGGATTACAACTTAGGTGCTGTGGCACAGTAGTATAACTTCTTGCTACAGATAACACAAATGTGCTCTCCATATTCTGCTTAATTCTGTGTTGATGTTTAAGTTTGATGTTCTGCCATGATGAACAATTTGCCGTAGTATTCTGATGCCTTGTAAGAAAGGCTGTTTAAAAAAATGAACCCACATAATATCTTTTGGGGGCACTGGTAGCTACATTCTTAGGGGACTGTATGTTGCTTTGACCCTTGTCTTGGACATTCCCAGATGTCAGTTTTAACCCCAAGTCATTACATTACTCTTGTGTTGCATCTGAGCCATTCTGTACCCCAAGGAAGAACATTTGCTTCTCAAGAAAAGAGAGAAACAAACGGATTTAAACTTTCCCTAAAGAAAACTATTGCTGGACCTCTAAATAATCCAAGTCAAATTCACTACTTGTACTCGATTTACTGCATTCTAAAGACAAACTATTGAGGAAGTTAAAACTTCAGTGGTCAAACTCCTCCCTTTGTCTTCTATTCCTGTCTGGTGTCTCTCAGGTGTAAATATCAGAATGTAAAGAGAAACATGAGCCTTCCCACACGTTAATGGTGTGGGACTGGTATGCGATTGCGTGGTTTGAGTTTTGACCTGAATTGGAGTGTGAGGGTGTTTATCTGGTTCTCAAAATGGGGTTGCCCCTGTGTCTGGCTCTTCCTTTCAAATTAATAGAATTGGTCATAGTAGTCAGAAGTGCTTTTCAAAGTTAGGATGTTGTATACTAGAGCCCGTTTTGTTCATTACTTCATATAGTAGACAGGGCCAGATCCTGTTGTCTCTGTTCCTTACTTGAACAGTGATGTCTGAGGGGGATTTCCCAGGGTACATGTTTCTGGTTTTTGCTGTAGTATGGATCTGGCCCGTAATTTTGTTATAAGACAGGGGTTGCTGTCCTATCAGTCGGATGTGCTAGTAATTGCCTAGCTTCTGTGGTGCTGAGCAGAACCCTGTAGTCCCAAAAAGTATTTCCTTTTCAGTGATTGTTATAAAGGGGGATCTGGTACAGGGGAGCTTAATTGGAATCAAACTTACAATACTTTTGATCCTAGAAGAAAGGTAGGGTTCCCTAGCGCTCATTTGAAGTGTCAGTAGGCCAGTAGAGGTCAAGTGCCAGTGCATGCTCGGAGAGGCGGGGGGTGTGGGGAGGAAGTGAAGCAGTGCCAGTGTAATGCTTACAAACTAAGGAACAAATGTCAAATTTGTCTTCCTCGAGAACTGTAAAGGTGCACCTTGTGGTTATTTCTGCCCAAACTCACTATGTTAATATTTCTGTTGAATATGAGAAGTGAGCTCTATCTTTTTACAATTGAAAATTGAAATCAGTTATAGTTTATATTTACAAGATATACCAAGTTCTTCAATTGATATGAGTTATGGATACAGAGGTTCACCATTGAAATGTGCAGCGGTGCTTTACTGAATGAATCCTTAACAATAACATGTCCTACAGCTTACTGCAGTAGTGGTGTGTACTGAACTTGAACAACTTAACTAAAACTTTGAACAAATTTACTGAATGAAGATGCTGTAGCACAGTCGAAAAATCTATCGTGGCCTGCTACAGATACTCCAGGGAAGAGACCTGTCAGCACAATTTTTATGCGTAGTCAAAAAAACAATGAAATTGATTGTCATGCATCGGGTTTGATTGCTCCTTCAGTATAACCTAGCAACACTTCTCTCTGAGAACATATTGAAAATGGATTTCAACTTGCAAACCAATATTGGACTGTTATAAGTGTCCTGCTGGCATTGGAGTAGGAGCCATGGAATGGAATTTTACTATTCATTTGATCACTCATTTATAGCAGTTGCTTAAACGTCTGTATTGATAAAGTGTTTGACTTGAAAATAAGTAGCTTGCCAGATTTCTAGCAATTCCAAAAATAAGCAAAAGATTTTTACAGCTTTTGTGTTCTAGGCTTATTTATGTTCAAATCAGTTTGCTAAGTCAGCTTTCAGTTTACTAACTCATTAAGCCTAGTCTGCACTTTTTCAGAGAGCTAAAGGTAGAATTTTTTGGTAGCAATTGTTAATTTTCAGGACTCGGCTTCTGTAGGCTAATTATTAAAAATGACAGCTGCATTGCTTAATCCTTTTCAAAATAAACTAAGCAGAAGATCACCATGTGATTTTGGTGACTCTGTTTGAGAACCTGACCACGCTGTCCCCTCTGCATTTGGACGTGAAGCCCATTTCTGTATTTTGAACTATGCAGAAAAAAGAATGCAGAAGGCACTCTTCTTATAAGGCTGGGAAAAAGAGAGATGCACAGTATTGAGCAAAAAGTCCCAAACCTTCTAGTAAAACACATCTGGCATCTATACCCCAGTGCAGATCTGTGTGCTTTGCGCAAGTCTTAATGTTATACAAGAAATGACGGTGGCCCATAGGTAGAACAGGGACGACCCTCTCCTGTGATCTGTTTTCAGTAGTCTTTGATTGTGCCTGGCTGGAGCTGGAGAACTGGTGGTGTTAAGGATTTTTGTACAATGAAGGTTTGCTAGACTGAATTCTAGCATTGACATGAACTGCTTGGTAGATCAGAGCCTTATAGAAAGAGTGTGTTGTGTTTCCTGGTTTGTTTTTTTTTCTAAAGAATAATGATGAAAAAGTTAGAGCTTCTGTTAACTTAGAATTAGAATGATGGTGATGTAGTACATTGGCTTAAAATATCTTTTGAAACCTGGAGTGGTCAAGATGAGCATGTATTAGTAGATCAAATGTGTAGAGGAGGAGAAAAACCAATCATTTCTGTTAAATGGAAATCATGTTTCTGTTCTCATTCAAACAAAATAGTCGAGGTGGATCTGCACTATTTGGTTATTGATCAGGAACTTGTGAAATTTTAGAACAGACAATCCCCCTGAAGAAATATTTTAACAACTCAGAGGTTACCAGAAGCTCTGAAAGACCGTTCAGAATACATTGCATCACATTTTTCTGATGTCCAGAAATCTGCAAGTGTCAATTTTGTATTTTAACTCCTTCCTTTTACCTGACTATCAGGGAAGCGTGGTTGAGGCTGACCTGACATGTCATGATGTCGACTTGCTAGGTGGGGTTCGCAAGGGACATTAACCTTGGAGTTATCGGTAAGACAACTTTCTTTCTAATTTCCTTCAGTTAAGTTTAAAGGGCTGGGGTGGGAGGAGGGAGGAGATGAGCTCCACAGCCCTGATCACTGGAATATTGTTGAAAATCTGCCATGACCATGAAGGGATTCCAAGCACTGGAGGTAAAAGGTTAAATTTAAATTCGTCCATGTCCAAAGAGGATCATGGCATAGGTTCTTGCAACTGAAATAAATTGGAAAATAAAGATGACTTCTACTTCAGAAGAAAGCTGGATGCTGCTTTAGGGTTGCTGGAAACAAAAGGTTTTGAACACTGAAATTTTTCTTCTGTAATTAAATCCAGGTATGGGTTTGGGTTTTCTCCTCCGCCATGAAAAAGCAAAGAAATTATAGGGCACTTCTTCAAAGTCTTAACAGTGCTGTTGAGAAATGTGTCCAAGTAGATCTCTAAAAATAAAATTTTATCTTGAAAATAGCAACAAAACTGACATCGTGAGTTTGGATCGTTTATCTGTTGAACCTTGATAATGCTTCAAAGGCACTAATTGAGAGGGAATTGCTGTTAAACCAAGGGACAGTTGTAACTGATCCCATTACAAACCCACTGGATTTCAGTAATCATCTTTTTTGTGGAGGGCGTGGTATGTTGCTTCTAGACAAGCAAATGGCAAAAGCTGAAGAACAGATGTTCTGAGCAAACTGGAATCACTTGGGCATGTTAAATCCTTCATGGCACCTGCTCACCTTGCACATTTCTGCAGCCAGAAGCGTCAAGACCTTTCCTCCCCTGTTGTACATTTGCGCAGCTCTTTGAAAGGAGCAGAGAAGTTGGAAAGAGCTTTCTAGGCTGTAGGAGCCCTCCAGGTTCATTCACTCTGTACGGTGGAAGTGAGTAGCATGCCAGTCATGCCAGCAGCTGCACAAGAAATGGAATGGGTGAGTAGAGGTGTTTTGTGTAAGGATTTTTTCGGATGATGAGTATTTGTTTAATCCAAGATAAGCTTTGCTTGGCATACTGCAGTGTGAGAAAACAGCTGATCACACAAAGTCATCAATGCTGTTTTACTTGAAGGATCTTAAGAAGATGGATCTCTTTGTATCTCTGGGTTCTCCAGCTGCATGGTTTTGTGGGCTTGCTGATAGTAAGTGCAGTAAGGCTTGGGGAATATGCTCAGATGGCTCCTCTCTTGGAAGTGAAACTGGTGGCAAAAAACCCAGCCTGAGTGCGTTAGCATATGTGGGGCTGGGAGCACACGATGGGCCCTTCATCAAACAGAAACACCAGTCTTTTATCAGTCAGTTTTATGAATCTAAACCATAACTTCACAACATACTTCTGTGCTTATCTGCAAAATTGCTTTAAATGCAAAGGAAGAAATAATTAAGTGCAGACCAGACTGTAGTTCTGCCCTCCTTTCTTCAAGCACAGCTTCCCTTGTTGCCTTCCTTAGCACCAGTCATCACACAGCCCTGCTCGTTGAATTTCCTGCTGAGTTTTCTGCAGAGCTTGTCTGAGTGCAGGATACGTGATTACTCCTCTCTCTTTTTTTAAAGTCTTCACAGCACCTTCTGAAAAGTGGTTGTATATCCACTTACATTTCATGGAACCAAGTGCCCATTGCATCAGTGTCTGTTTCACATGACGTGGTTCTGGTACAGCATCAGACGTTGCGTTGGAGTGCAGAAAATGCAAATTGAGCTTGAAGTGAAGTGGGGATGCGGTGTAGGCATTAGTTTTGTGATTGGGGAAAATAATCTGGAGAGCTTTCAGCTGTCGTAGCAGTGTTATGTTCTTTTGTTTAAATTCCCTGCCTGTGCTGCTTTAACTTCTGCAGAGGTGAATCAGTGCATAGGCTGAACGTCCTGTGAGTAGAAATAGTTCAGGTGCATAACTGGAGATGGTGGTGGAGTGCACATTCTCCCCAAGAGAACCAAGGAGGTGTTGCGCAGGCAGAAACTCTTGTTTCCTGGGCTCATTACTGAACCAGTTCCTGCAAGTAGGTGGCTTTGTGAAAGAAATATTTGAAGCGCAGTCTAAGGGCTTGTGTTTACCTTAGACTTTAAGCAGTCAGGTTTTAAAATACTGAATCGGTGAGGCAGAGATTTTTATTGATGGTCCCTATAGAAGAAACACCAAAATGGAGAGTAACTCCCTGGTTTAAGTTTCATGCCTGTTCTGTCAAGACTGGAGATCTTGAACTCCTCTCTGTGTGTTTCCAGGAAAATAATTGCAGTTGGAGGTTTTTCCTCCACATTATTCTGGACAAGCTCTTTTCTTCTTTTTGTTGTGCTCAGTGTTTGCAACAAGAGATCACAGGAGAGGAATTCTTCCTACTCTTGCTATCGTGCATCCATGACATTATAGTGATTTCAAAGAAGAGTTGCATTTGTTTTAATCCAAGTCTACTGAGTGACTCCTGCTCTGTAATATGCAAACCCTGGAGCCAGGATGCAACTTACCTGCAAGAATTTTTTAATACCAGTTAGGATGCACTGGCCTCAGCATCCAAGCCATCTTCCTTAGTACAGTTTTCCCAGAGATTCTGACTGGGGTCAGGTTTTCAGCATGGATTGTTCCCCTTCAGACAGTGGTGAGAGGTCACAGGCAGCTGAGGACAACCTCAAAAGCTGTTGATGAGCAGCCTGACAAAATGTGCTGGTGTTGCTGTTAATTCAGCTGTCACTCATTTCCCATTTTCACTCACCCATTAAAACCCAGAACTGAACGTAAATGTGAGGCACAAAGTCAAGCCTGTTAGTTAATATTTGATTCATCACTTTATTTTCCCCTCAACCAACAGTAGTAGTCCTTAAGGTATGAAATATGCATGCCAGTCCTCCCCATGTGGCCTGTTTGCTTTGCAGCTTTGCTGTCTCTTGCTGTGCGCTCAGATAGTCCCGTTGCTTCCAGTGGGGGAGAATGAGCAAATACATTCTGCTTGTTTTTCCTCTTTCCAATACGGAAAGAGGAGAGGTAGGAAAGCTGTACTGCTGAGGGAGGGAGGGAGGGTCTAAGCCCGCAGCCCATTATCAGCAGATGTGTGGGATCCTGCTTTTAGTTAAAAGAAAACTTCCTCATCTGCCTTCTGATGAAATTCACATTGAAGATCTTAGGCTGATCTGGTACCTCTGATCGTATGTTTGCTGCACAGCTCCTCCATGAGTTGGCTCTCAGTGGGAAGCCTACAGGAAGCTGCTGCTCTGCAGAGGTCTGGGGTTTTTTCCAGTGCAAGGGAATAAGTCTGTTAAATAAAACTACAGAGTTAAGTGCAGAACATTCTTCTTCAGGAAGTTCTAGGTGTTGTGGATCAAAGAACAAATTGTCTTCTAGGCAACTGCACGCACATTTCCTTCCAAAGCTCGGTGGATCTGAGTGCTGTGTATAGAAAAGGCTTTCACATCGTAGTTACATGCTGATCCATAGATAACCGTGAATTAACTCTTGGATGTGATGGCTCCAGAGGGTTAGTTTTTTCATTTAGAAATGTAAGGAGTCTCATTTTCTGAGAGCTTTTGGCTCCAGTCAGATGTTAGTGCAGACATTTCAGCTCCCATTTCTTTAAAGAGGTGTATGTGTTTGAACTAATAAACAGGTCTGTGGTGAATTGCATTGAACTGCAGTCCAGCAGAGTCCAGCAGCTTCCACTCTTGCAATTAGTATTAATCCTGCTGTACTTGCCTGCAACTTCTCTTTGTGCTTGGATGTGAATGTTGGGTGGAGCCGAGTGCTGGAGATGAGTGTTCACGAGGCCCCTTGCATGTAGATGGATTCTGCCTGTCTGATACTCGAGATGCTGTTAGCTCTTGTCTCTCGAAAGCTGAAAGCCGCTGACTTGACCAGGAATGCTCTTGGAAGTCTTGGACTCAAGGAGAGCAGTGCCTGGGTAAGCTGCCATGCAGGGACATTTTTGGCACCAAGCAGAGAGAAAGCAGAAAGGTTGGGTAAAGCTGTGGAAATCCCCAGGAGTGATGCTGTTTGGCTCTGGTTTTAGAACTATTCTATAAGCAAAACAGACTTAATTCACAATTATTTCCTTAAATCACAGGTTAACCAGTTGCCTAAGTTTGTTTCAGAGCTGTAGAAATAGGGTCTTTAGAATTTCTGTTACTAAAAATGAACGTGGGTGGAGCAAGCAGCATTTTCTCTTCCAAGTAAGCTTTCCTTTAAGGACTTGCATTAGAAACAAAAGGAATAGAATCCAGTGTAGCTAAGGTTTGCAGTTTCTATGAACTACCAGTTGGGATTTTAGTGCCTTCAGAAGGGGGCTGGATGAGCCAACATTTTTGCAGCCTATAAAAACAAGTCTTGGAGGATTCACTGGGATGAGAGAGTAGAGTGCTGGCAAGAATTAGGCCCTGTTTTACCAGGGCAGTTGGTAAAGAAACCCAGACAACTTCCAGTCTAACGCATTTTGGGGTTTGTTATGGTTTACGAACGTAGCAGGTGACAAAGTCAGAAATGCCTTGTCCCAGGTGAAGCAGTTTGTGAGGTTGGGGATATTTCTGAAATTGTATTTATCATCCTCAGACCTGGAGCAGTCATTATTTTCTCATTATTTTCCCAGTTAATTGAGTTAAGAGTTAGTGTTTACAGGTTTTAAAACGAAAGCCAACAATCCCTTCTCCTCTCCCCACAAAAATCCCTAAAAAACCCATTTCCTCCAAACTGTGCTAAAACATCTTGTCAGTGCTGCAGCCAGAGGAAGAGGGTAGCTGGCACACCTTTGGTTTGCAGGCAGTTGTCAAGAGGGACAAAACCTGGAGTAATGTAGTGGTACTTACTCCAGATAGCTGAGCAGCAGACTCTTAAGTAACCATTCATGCTCACTCCATCATCCTGACTCCAGAACGTTGAGCGGCCCCCTTCATTTGCCTTCTGTTTTCCAACAGTTCTAGATGCAACATAACATGTTTGTTGGGCACCACTTTAAAGAAGACCCACCCTCTTCTTTCAGATTATTATTTAGGGGTTTACTACAAAAATCCTACTAATGAATAGCTAATCAGTCTTTATTTTGTGTCAGACTTGTGTGGCTTTGGTTTTTTTCAATAGGCATTGCTTTATGTGTGTGTTGGAGGAGGAAATGAATTCAGGGTTGAAGAGTGAGTCCTCAGCAGTGTTTCACTTTTGCTAGCAGAACTTCTCAGCTAGTTCTTGTTCAGAGTCAGAGCTGTATTTGACCAACGGTGCTGCTACGCTGTGCCAAAACAAAGTGTACTCACTGCTCTGGTACTGTACAAACTGCTTAATACTGGCTTTTTTTCCACTTAATTACTGACTTTAAGGTTCCTAAGAAATGCAGATGTCTCAATTACACTGTTGGTAGCTTCTACCTTCAACTGTCCCCTTTTGGGTTGAGCGCTCACCTCTGCTGCTGTGTCTGTGCAGAGAAAGAGTGAGGAGGAGTTAGCACCTGCAGTGTCTCATGTCTGTAAGGCTGGAAGCTACAGATACAAAGTCCAATTGCAAGTTTTGAGGGTTTTTTGAGTGGACCTTCCCATTTTTCAAATGAGTTTTTGGTAAGACATGTAAAGGTCAAAATACTGCAGGATACTAACAGCTCCTTCTACTGTTGCCTTACCTACAAGAAGTAGGAGATCTGGAGTTACTAGTTTGGCCAGCGTCTGTAGTTGCTCTGTTGCACAGGAGTGTAGGTTTGGGCTTATTAGCTAGTTTTGTGTTGAATTTGCCTATTTTAGGCAAAATTTTCTTCTCCCTTATGTCTCAAAGCAATAAAGCACACAATTGATCTAATGTTCCTTGTAGACAGTTGTTTTTTACGACGTTCCCTCCTGTGTAATATCGTTAGTGTCAGTCCATGGGAAATAGATGGACTTCTTTTTCCCTCGCCTTTTGTTTGTTGCTTGGCTGACTCCTGGTTGTACAGTTTTTAGTCTCTCATGTCAAATAGATTTTCGCAGCCGCGTGCCTTACAGGTGTGTTTGCAAAGGGGTGCAGCACAGCGTGCGAAATCTAAAGGTCATACATTAAATCTGTTTCGCTGGACAGAGTCGGGTGGAGGCAGAGAAGCCCCGTCTTCGTGCTGCGCAGGTGGCGGAGGCAGCTCCACGAATCTAGGTCATCACTTTCTTCGGAAATAGCTTAAAAAATCCTTGTAGCAACTGAGCTGAGGTTTAAAATAGAAGCAACTAAAGAACGTCAGATGCCTTCCTGTATCAGTGGAAATTGCAGCAACGAGACATAAATGCGCGAGTGCTTGAGTAGCTGAGGAGTGG
Organism: Rhinopomastus cyanomelas; assembly: GCA_013400115.1. NCBI lineage: Eukaryota > Metazoa > Chordata > Aves > Bucerotiformes > Rhinopomastidae > Rhinopomastus > Rhinopomastus cyanomelas. The sequence goes on from VXBP01001175.1 coordinate 153,317, forward strand.
GGGATTTTTTTTCTGGCGTAAGCTGTGGGCAGCATGGAAATGGCAGTGTGTTCCTCCACGTGGATGAAAACTGGTGAAAACCAAGCTGCTCTTGGTGATTAGCTCCATCTCTTCATCAACCAAGAAATGGGAATAATGTGTTTTAAAACTAAATTTGAATATAAGGAATAAATTAAAACCCAGTTCTCTTCTGCTACAGTTTAGAGTCCGGTGTGGAGTGTTTAGTCCATGGTGGGAATTGTCACCCTCCTCCTCGGAGGCATCACAACAGTAGTTTTAAAAGCAAGTAGATCCATACTTCATGAGAATACTTCTGCAATACTGCATTGGTCATCTTGCTTAACCACCTATGTCCTTTCAGAGAGACTGCAGTGAGCGGCGTTGTTTACTCATCTTGTGCACCCAGCCATTATCTTACACGAGTGGATTTATTTCTCCCTGCTTCTGTGACTCATCACTGTAGTTTTCAAGGTGCACAGCACAGATGGGTGTACTAACCACTGACAAAAACCCCTCTACCATCAGCACATGTCCTGCCCTTCCTCCCACTATACACATATTCAGGAACCACTAGTAAGTGGTGGAGCTTGAGAAAGGGCACGTTTGCTGCACCCAGTGTGCCAGGAAAAGCAGTTGATTGTGGTGTGCCTAGAAAGATGTAAAGTACAGGAACAGGCTTCCTAAAGATGATAAAAGAGCTCTGTTCTTCCCTCCTGTTTGTCAGCGTGGGGAGTTTCATCCTGACTTGATGCAGTCAGAGACCTGTTTATCTGAAGAGATTTCAACAGCCAAGTATTGGAGTTTTTAGTAAGTTAAGAAAATTGTCTTCTTCCTCTGTTTTCTCATCCAGAACCCTTTATTTGACCAGCAGTTGGAGTGAGAAGGAAGTTCTTCCAGTGATTCCCATCCTCCTGTACAGATCAGTGTCCGGTGGTGCAGCGTTACAGGTGTTAGTCAGTGCACAGTCGATGCGAGAAGCAGCCCTTTCTAGCGCAGGTAATTCTGCTAATGCAGTGGTCAGCTCTGGGGAGCTCATCCAGGACAGCACGAGCACTCCTGCGGTTAGTCTGGCATAAGAGCAGGTTTTCTGGGGGGAGTGATAGCTGAGGAAGGGTCAAAGTGCTGCACATATCCCCACAACTCTGCTCTCAGGCAGGTGGTGTAGAATGGCTCCGTGCAACCTATTTCTGTTCACTGGCCACGAAGGGCTGTGTGGCAGGTCCCATCAACTACCATGGTGCTTTCTGTGCATGGGAGTACTTCTGTTAGTCCAGTTTTACAATCTGGGAGCACATGGGTTATATCTGCTTGGTATTCCCCATGGCTGTGTTTTGTGTTGGGTGGGCAGGCGTGCCTTACCAGCACGACTAGTTAACGCCAAGGGTGCCGTAGTGAAACCACCATCCCTTGCAGGATGCGTTTAAAAGTCGTGTAGGACTGTTGCTTAGGGACATGGGTTAGCGGTGGGTTTGAGACAGTTGAGTTAGTGATTGGACTTGGTGATCTTGAAGGTGTTTTCCAACCTAAATCATTCTGTGAAGTTGCAGGGAGCTGAGCAGGGAGGCCAAGGCAGTGAAATAGGTGGAATAATTTCAGGTGTCCAGCTGAAATTGCAGGAGGGTAATAATGCACCGTTGCCCAGCTGAGGATCACAGTTGGCAGGTTGTTTCTCTCTAGGTGGTAACGTCCATGGACAAGGCAAAAAAACCCCCGTGTGGGATGAGTGGAATGCACCCCCAGCAGATAGCAGCTGCTGCTTCTGCCAGCTGAAGATGAGGAGTAGAGCGAGTGATACACTTCTGCATGGGTGAGTGGGGGACTTCAGCAAAGACTGGGGAGATGTTAAGATGTGGCATCTCCTGTGCGTTAGGAGATCTTTTGGGACTGTGTTGTCTGACTCTGCTGTGAAGTGAGCTGGTGTTCAGCATGCTGGAGGATCTTGAGCTTTGACTTGAACCTCCCTATAATGCATCTGAATGACGTGTGTGAACCTTGTGCTTCTGGAATGGGCCTGGCTTTCCCAGCAGTGTGCCTATCACATCACCAGCAGACCTCCTTAGGATGCTTCTGCTTCTGAGCTGTGAAGGTCAGAATACCAATGACGTCCTCCCAGACTTTTGATGCAGCAATGCCTGTGAAATCTCTGCAAAGACTGAATTGCAGTGAAGGCTTCCAGAAGACTCTTCCGTGGGCAGCAGAAAGACTGCTTGCAGTAATGTCAGTTACAAACTGACATAGTCGTACGACAGTCTCAGTCTTCTATGGTCTTAGGGCTTAGATTTTTTCCTAAATCTAAGGAACGAAGCAGCAGCAGTATTCAGGGAGAGCAGAGGAAGCTTGATAAAGTTTCTTAGTTGTTAAGAAAGTAACATCTGCTTATTTTTCTTTATTTATTGACAAAAATGCTTATAGTGGCCTGTCTGTCTCTGTTTTAATCTCTCCCTCTCAAGCTCAGTTAGTGCAGTTCGTTCTGAGTTCAGGATACAGGGTGAACTACTTTACAAGGGTATAGTGGAAAGTAGGATGGTGGTGGGAGAGCGATTTCCCTAGTGTGAAATCCTAAATCAAGAGTAACAGGTTGCTTTTCTTGGTAGCTGCCAAGTAAATGTGTAAGAGGACCTCCAAGATGAAGTGTGGGACTGACAAAGCCACAAGGGCTCCCTGGCAAAACCAGAGTTGTTTTTGATGCCCAGAGCCTTTGTTGTCTTAGTTAAAGTGAGATCACAAGGTGTTGGGCATACCTGACCGAGGTGGAGTTGTCCGTGTGTGGGTTGGTTGGACTAGATGACCTCTAGAGGTCACTTCCAGCCTAGAACATGCTTTGATAACAAACCTTTCATGCCAAAATGCTGGGACTTATGCTTTCTGTTACAGAGACAAGATTGCTTGATGGACACAGGGATGTCATACGCGATTTAAATACACATTTGCTTGTTATACGTGTGGCTCAGTCCTGCTGTTATTGCAGTTCATTCCACCAGTGCTGTCTGCAAGATGGTCTGAGGGCATAGTGAACGAAGCAAGAACCTCTAGGTGTGTAAGTGTTCATGTTTTAGTCGATTAGTTGACTAAAAATATTTTAGAGTGATAGTTAATGGATCAGCATTCAGAAACCACCCCCCAACGAAGCTAAAACGTGTTTTAGTTGGTAACTTCAGTGTGCAGGTGTCTGCTTCTCCCAATGTTTTTCGCTTCCGTTCTCATCTCATAGCCCATAAAGAATATTCCTGACACCGTATGAGCTGAGTTGTCTGGCAAGTTCTTTGTCTTTACACCCCTGGAGAAGTTTGGTTGCAGGCTTTTCTGAAGATACTGAATTCCTAGCGCTTCCTCTGTGCCCCATCTGGTGCCACAGCCTCTGCAGACGTAGCCCTGCACTGAAATGGTCTCAGTGTCACGTGAATTGGATCCTGGAAAAGCTTGAAAATTTACAGGAAACATGCAAAGTAACTGTTTAGGGTGCAGCAGTGCTGCAGCTCCTGGGAAGAGCTGCTCTTCACCTTCTGACTGCTGCGTCTGTCAGCTGGTGTTCTGCAGAACAACAAACGGGAGGAGAGTGCTTACTAGAGCTCAAGATCACATTACGGTTTCTCGTGATGGGTTCCATGTTCTTCAGCTTGTTAGAGGAGTGTCTGGTACAGTCAAGCTGTGTTTCACTACTTGCATTGAGATTCATTTTAGCTGATGCTTTTTGAATTGAAATGGCTCAGGCAAACCTTTGCTTTGAAACACTTCTGACTGCTGCTGAAGTTCTGCACCCAAGTGTCAGTTGTGTCCCGGCATGAGAAATTTCAGTGTTCCAGCAGATGGCTCTTCAGTGTCCCTTTTGCAACCAACACAGGAGGAAAAAACCACCCCGAGAAGCTGATGGATGGAGAAATAGCACAGCAGATTGTAGCACTGTAGTTTCTTTTCAGTACTTATCGCTGTATGTTTTCAATATCTTTCAATTTTCTAGGTGTTCTAGGAGTCCTGGGCTTAGGCTCTCTCCCTCTCGAGCTCTTACAGTTTATCACGTGCTGCACTCACCACTGTGCCAGAAGACTCTGCCTGTGTTTAAGTTATGGTTTAGAACTGAGGCTCCTTGCAACGTGTTTAAAAACCCAAAGGAACGGAATGGTATCTTATTTTTCCTGGGTTTCTGTGCTTTCAGCCCAAAAGAGTTTAGGAAGCTGGGTCTTAACTAGCATTTTAATGAGATAAAGATTTGTGTAACTGCCTGTTGTGTTTGTCTGAGAAGGTGTGTTTGTGTGTTGTCTGATTCATCTCGGTACCTTCTGAGCTGCCTGCTGCTTTGCGGTGCTCATGGGGAGCAGTTGTGAGACTAGCTGACACGATGCAGTGAGATGGAGTTCAGTGCCTGCGTCTTCAGCAGCTAATTCAGGTTGAGAGAAGGAGAGTTGAATAGTTCTGGAACTTCACTCATCGATGATCTCATGAAGAACTGCACAGCTCTGCATCTTCTGCATGGGAAGAGCAGGGCTTTGGGAGCTGGAGCTTGGTGAGACTCTTGGTGCAGCTTCACGAACCCTAGCACCCTGTGGGTTGTTAGAAGTTTTGCTTTCCTGGCTTCCCCTTCTGGCTGATGCTCTGTCAGTCTGGCACACTGAGAGGCATGAGCGTGTTCTTAACGAAGCCCCAAAGCTCCTCACTGCTCCCAGCCCTGATACCAAGATGTTTATGAGGAGATGGACGGATGGGTTTTTTTTGAACAAAGCTGTTACTGTGGGCGTGATAAGGCTGAGGAGCCACTGAGGTCGTCCTGCACTGAGCTGGCTGGGTTGTTTCTGGTTCTGTAGAGCGGCGTTGCTGCAGGACATGCACGAAATTGTCTGAGCTGTTTGCAGAGGGGATGTAATGTAGAAAGCAGTGTGGTCATCCTGGTCTTGTGCTGGATTGTAGAAACCTGGGCTCGAGGTGGGGCAGCCTCTGCCTGCAGCTTCTCCTGCTTTGTTCGCAGATGTGTCAGGCTCTGCTTGTGTCTGTTCTTCCCAGTTTCTTTGAAGAGCTTGGTGAGAAGAAAGTTCCTGATCTGACCCAAACACAAACAAGGCGTGGCTTTACTTGAAGCTTTCCAGCTCTTGATGTGTTTTACAATGGAGGTCTGTGTTTTTCTCGGTGTGTTTCCCCCTTGAGTTCCTTTCAGTGAGGAACCCTTAGCCTTTCCACACTGACTTCTCTAAACCCAGTCTTTAGCCTCCTACTCAGCTTGTGTTTACAACAAGTAAAATCTTTTCAATCCTTTCATTCTCTTTGGTGGGTTTTTGTCCACAGTTACTGGCAGAACTTGCTGACCTCGCCCTGAGCCTTGGTTAGTGTCTTAAGTATCAAAGGTGATGTTTGAGGTGTTCTGATTGAGGTGATGCTGCTTGACTCCAAGAACCTGCCTATTCTGTTGAGGCTTTCCCACTGTGGCAGTGCTGTCTTCCAGTCTTTGCTGACTGACAGCTCAGAAGAACTTCTGTCTTCCAGAACAATACAACAGGTAGCAAAAGGATGAAGCAAAGCTTTTCTTGTCTCCCGGGTTTTGCTTCAGTTTCTGAGAATTGATGTAAATTACACTTCTTCTGACACGAGAGTTTAGGTAGATCCAGGGTTCTGCTGGCTTGAGTGAGCTTTATACCCACCTACCTAGGGCAGAAACCCATCAGCCACTGATGCTTTGGGTTTGTTTGCCAGATCCATTTGTGGTGAGTGCTTTTTTTCTGGATCCCTGCATCTCTGGTGGCTGTCCTGTGCTGGATCAGGCTTACTTAATGGTTGTCTCTTAATCTCTGCATGGTTTCATTCATTTTTTTAGGGAACTAGTGTGTTCACAGATGCTGAACAGCTCTTTAATCTTAACATTCATAGTTTCTCCAAAATTGATGGTTCTCTATTCATTGCTTTTGGCCTGTAGTCTCAGAAGATGCTCTCGGGGGAGGGTGGGATTGCGGTGGCCCCTCTGACCGTACCTTGTTGACAGTACCCACATGGTACCATTGCAGACTCATGCAGGCAACAAGTCTTGGAGCATGGTTGCTTGTCGCTCATGTGAGTACATCAGTCAAGATTTGAAATCCTTGCCTGGTCCTAGTGGATTCACTATTAAAAAAGAGTAAGTGCCAGTTTAGGTTGTTGCTGCACAACTTCATGAAGTGCCTGCGTAGGTGTTGGTGAAACAACTGCTGGATTATTTAAGATGCAGGATTGATCCATCTTTGAGCAGTTTCTCTCTCCTTAATGGATAGGTTGGGAAAAAACTGTCTGTTCCAGAGTAGTTGGGATTTCTTTTTGTTCTGCACTCTGAAAGGCAGTGGTAGAAGAAACAGAGATAAAAAGAAGGAAGCCTTACCACTGGTGCTGAGGAACATGGCTATTTATTACTTACCTTGGACCAAGCCTCTGGCAAACTAGTATCCAAAGACTGAAGTGTCAAAATACCTTAAATCAGCTCTGGCAGTGTCACATTTCTGTAGTGAGCAGCTGTCACTTGCTTTCTCCTTCAGCCCTTCAGTTTAGGTTATAGAGAATTATACAGAGGCAGGGAATTACAGCTTGTTTCGAAAACTTGGTGAGGACCTTTCCCAGTGCAGCTCAGGATGTTTGATGGCCTGTAAAGCACATGAATCTCTTCATTCTACTTCCCTTGCCCTTTACACTCTCATAGATCTGAATCATGGAATCATCAAATCATAGAATCATTAGGGATTGGAAGGGACCTCAAAAGATCATCTAGTCCAATCCCCCTGACACAGCAGGATCACCTAGACCAAGTCACACAGGAACACATCCAGGCGGGTTTTAAACATCTCCAGTGAAGGAGACTCCACAACCTCCCCAGGCAGGCTGTTTCAATGCTCTGTCACCCTCACTGTCACCCTCATCTTCATATTGATGTAGAACCTTCTATGTTCCAGCTCACACCCATTGCCCCTCGTCCTATCACTAGATGACACTGAGAAGAGCCTGGCTCCATCCTCTAGACACCCACCCTTCACATATTTTGTTTAGATTGGAAAATACATTCAAGGTCATCAAGTCCAACCACAAACCCAGCTGTCCCAACCCACCGCTAAACCCTGTCCCTGAGCTCCACATCTCCACGACCAGTGTAACACCATCATGGACTAACTGGAGTTCCTTTAAGTTGTGTGTGTATGTGACAGTTGATTGCTGGGTGGTGATACTAATACGTAAATAACTAATCTCAACTAACTTCTTCACTGCATTAATGAAGAGGGCAGTGGTGCAAAGTCTGTTTTCTTTGTGTTGCCTACAGTAAGGAGAGGTCTGACTGCTTTTGTGTCTGTGAGACGGCAGTTTTCTGCTCTTTGCGCAGAGGGCTGCAGAAGCTGTGCTCGGCTATAACTTCCTCTTGTTTGAAATGTAATTATTTCTGCTCTTGTCTGTTCTTAGATGGTGAAGAAGAGACACTGATGAGCACTGAAGCACAGACTTGCGATGTAAATGCTGGGCGGCAGGTACTTTTATCTGGTCCTGGCGGTCTGATGTATCTGGGAAAGGGTTAGGTGCCTCTGGGCCACGGGTTTTTGTGTTCTCAATTCACAATTTTGGTGTCGAGAGCAATGTTTGTCTTTATTTATAGCATCTCCAAGAGCAGCACTGCCACAGAGAAGGTAAGTTTGGGGGAAGGGTGGGGAGAACTGGTTAACAACCAGCCCTTCAGGAATTAATCTCTTCTGTTTATTTCTGATGCAATCCTCAAAGTTTTATGGACAGATGCTGGATTGATCAGAAGGCTGCCGAAACCAATAACAACAGCCAGAAATGGGGCAGGGTTTTAGTACGTGAGGTGAAAACAGGCTCATTTGAGAATTAAATCTTCAGCCCTTCTGGAGTTTTTTGTTGCCCTTTGAGATACAGATGAGATCCACAGTCACCAGTCTGTTCAGTGAGGTATTTTTCCTGTTCAGTTTCCTGATTGGGAGTTAGTGTCTACTGCCTGTTACTAGGAACTTCTGAGTTGCCCCTGGATTTCTCTGTTACGAGTTCAGCTGAGAATTGTGCTCCACTGTGGATTATAAAGGACTTGCATGTGAACCTTGTATGAACAAATTTAAGCCTCTGGACTTCTTCCTTGGGTGATCAAGAAAATAGCGTTAGATACGCTTTGCTAGGTAGAACTATGTGCAGACAACAAGGTTGTGCTGTTCTTGGAGAACAATGTAGTAGAAGAACTTGAAATCTAGATTAACTTGAGTTAAATGAGTAAGATTTTAGGAGACATGGTATCTGAGTGCCACGGGTTGGAAGAATGATTTAGAAATGCTTGAATATTCAAGCCTTATTTTAGCTGCCATTAAAGCTGTGCCCACAACCTGTACTTCTGTGTAAATGTAAAACTTAGTTGTCCTCTTGAAGAACCTCAGCATCTGCCTGTCTTGGCAAGTGGTCTGAGCAGCAAATTCCCCACGTTGGCCAGGTCAGGTGGGTGTGTTAGTGGGTTTGCACATGTAGCTGATGTGTTTATTACCACTTGTTCTTCGGAGTTTATTGAGACTGCACATGTCCTGTATCATTTGGTTCCAACACAGTCCTCTTGTAACATCCAGTTTTTCTAATAAACGTCTTTTGAAGTCTTTGCTTTGTGGCTGCTTTCAAGGGTCTGAGCGCGCTCATGTGTTGCCTGTCCTCGGTGATGTATTTCTTCACTTTGGATTGTCAAGGGAAGAGAAACTCCTAATCACTTCCTTTGGGTGGAAACTTCATTTTAAGCTGCCAGGTCAAAACGCGAAACCTTTTCTCCCAGTTTCTCTGTTTCGAGTGTTTTCTTGGAGTGTCCTGATGTTTCAGGTCGGACACAAAACCTTGTGAGGCAAACCTGAAGAAACTTGTGATAAACCAAAATGAAGTCTCGTTGCTTGTTTGGACAACAGTGATGGAAGGAATGGGAAGTTGTGATCCTGTGACTTTATTCCTGTGAAGTGCCAAGTCCTGCAGGAAACTTCATCCATGTGAAGTGAAGAGTTCCCGTGTACGTACGCGAATCCCAAAGGTTTGGCTTGGTGCTGGCTTGTTAGTTACTGCTTCAAAGGAAGACTGAGAATGGAGCAGAACGCGGCCAGTGGTGGTTAACATGCAGCACCTCACTGTTTGCAGTGCTCTCCATGTGGTTGTTTCCAAGGTATATGGGGTGGGTGGCCTCTGCCTGGACAGGTAACGTGTTGAAGGGAGCATTTGTGTGTGTATTGACTTAAAACCCCCTTTCTTCTACAGACATATCGTGCAGTTCAGTTTGGCTTTGGTTTTCATTTCAGCTGTGTAAATACTACCAGAATCACACAGAAAGGAGCTCTCTCTTCCCAGTGTTTAATCCTTTTTACACGCAGGGTTGTACTAGTCCTGCTGAACTGCAGGAATTAATCGTTCTGAAAACCAGCTGCTACAGAGGTGAAGGAACTGGTGTGGGATTATATTGGAGACTTGGCCAAGAAAGCAGGACATGCTTAGCAAATAAAGGAAAAACAGTCCAGAAGTTGAGACGTTGGCTCAGCTCTAACTCTTTTCAAGCAAACCAAACCACCTTGAACAACTTGATTTGGTACAGCGGTGTTTGTGTTGTGTGTGCAGTCCTCAGCACACCGCTCTGGCTTTGGAACTGGTGATGTGTGCTGGCAGGCAGCTTCTTCTCTTGGAAGAGGATGATATGATGTTGTAGTCAGTCAGAATTCAGTGAGTGTCTCCTATTATGGAAAAAATTTAGGCTAAATCTTGTAGATTTGCCACACTCTGGATATCTGAAGGTACTGCTTTCATGGAGTGAGTGTGGCCAGTGTGGAGGAATCATGAACTGCTTGCAGATGAGGAGCCATCCGTTGTCCATTGAATCCAGCAGAACATGAATAAACCTACTTTGTGTTTGTTTGATTGTGTGAGTTGCTGCTTCTTGTGAAGAGACCTGTGAGTTGGAAAGAAATCTTGTGGAGAGGGAACACTTGGATAGGATACTCTGAGCACATCCTCTGGCTGAAGAACAGTTCTGCTGCTCTGATACACTGACTTGTAGCTGAGATCTGTTGTTGCTGTTGCAGACCTTGGGCTGGTGGTGTTGCTCCAATTTCTGCCGTGCACTGATGTACCACTCCAAGAACAAGGATTGCTGAGATACTGCAAAGAGAACATTGCCCTCTTCAGAGCTCTATGTGTTGCTCACATTCTGCAAACATGGGATTTACCACTTAGATTTCATGGCACAGCAGTACCTGAAGATACTGAGACATCAGATTGTAGCTGTCACTGCTACCATCCCTTCTCTGAGGGACTGTGTGTGTCTGAAGATGCTGAATTACAGCTGTAACAAGGCAGGTGGGTGCCCAGGGATAGGCAGCTTTGAGCCCCAGGACCTGGTGTGGGAGGGTAGATGCAGCACAGGAGCTCTGGTGCTTCCTCTGATGAGGAAGACTTCCTGAGCTTTGGAGAATGTTGTGCATTTTTAAAGTAAAAGTTTAAAATGGCAAAGTTGGGCTAACAGCAGCCGTGGGCACCTCTGACAGAGTGGAAACTGGGTCCTTGTCTGTTTTCCAGGCTATGATCTGACCTGCTCTTGCATAGAGTCTGTGCTACCTCCCTTAGGACTCCCCACTTGTGTAGAAAAAAAGGGGTCCTGGACGATTGCTTCCCTAGTGCTGTGCTTGTGGCTGTGTGATGAGAAGCTGAGCAGAGGCTCTGGGCCAGTGCTCTGGGTACAGTCAGTGTAGAGCTGGATTTCTTTGCATTAACAAGGAGGGGCTGTTGCTGGGTCCATTGTGGTTGCATCTGGGCAGTGCTGACTTGAGGCTGCCTAGTGTTTGCATGTGGTGTGACCAACTGAAATAAATAACAAACAATTTGGAACAGAAATGACTTTTGATGCTGAAGAGAGCAGAGCTTGGCTGTCTTTTCCAAGATTCGCTGGTGTGGGGGCATCTGAGCTGGTGTGTTTCAGATCCTCAGCCTGTCCTGTCTCCTGACTTGCAGCAGTGGCCAGCGGTGTGCTGGGGAAGAAGTTTCATACTGCAACAGAAAAGCAAGTGCCCTGGCCTGATGTGAGCAGTGACCTTACCCGGTGATGTTTAATTGCCAGCTGGTCCTGTGAATGCTGAGGTACACAGCTTCTCTAAGCTTTTCTTGACCTCATGGTCTTCTACCAGGACAGTAGTTAGAGCTACCTGTTAGCCTGTACATCAGAGCCCAGCAGAAGGGGCAAGGGCACAATCCAGCAGCAGCCATACAGCTCCTTTTAAGGGCAGGTGCTGAGCTGGAGAGGCAGTGAGATTCCAAACCTGCAAATAGTGTCTTGGGTGCCTCAGTCTGGGCCTGAACAATGCGAGCAGTGGGACAGGCTGTGGAGACCTCCATCCCTGCAGTCCTGTGCTTTGGTGAGGTTGAAGGGTTCCCACTGGAGCTCAGTGTCAAGAGTGCTGTGGTTCTGGCTCCATCCTACCTTTGAGCTGGAGGATTGGGAGCAGCAAAATGCAAGTTTGCTGTGCAGACCCCCTCACACATGGGGACTGTGAACTTTCCTGCTGTTGCTCCAAGACACTGTTTCTTTCCCACAGACGCAGGACCAGGAGAAACTCCTGGTGAAGGAGGCAGCCCAGTCCTGCCCATCCTCAGCTGATGCTTGATTTAAAAGTCCAGGTAGCCCAAAATCACCACCTCATATCTACAGGTTCTGTCAAACATAGTGATTGGCCTCACACCATGTCTGCTGAAAGACGAAGGGAACAGTGGAGAGAGGGATCAGTAATGGACCTGAATTCTGGTGGTTTCTTGGGCATCTTCAGTATACCTGGTGCTGAGCAGCCCCAAGGAAACGAAAGGGTTTAGAGTTATTGAGGAATAACCTTTCCATCTTTGATAATCCATCAAGCAAAAGTTGAAGTGGATACGAGACATTTCTTTTCCCTCTACATCAAGTTGAACAGCCCACAGGGTTGTGGAGGTGTGCAAAGTTCAACTACAGCATGAAGTACCTTCCCTTCTATGGCCCTGCTTGGATCCAGTCCTGTATGGCCCTTCCTGTAACTCCTAAGCAGCTTCAGGCTGGCTACACACCAGACAGGTTCTCTCTTCTTCGTTGCACCTGATATAGAAAGTTGGTTGGCTGTTCCACGGTTGACTGGAAGGGGGTCACTGGTACCATCCAAAAGCTGGCAGCAGAATAGCTGAAGGTGCAGAGACGTGGCTGTGTGTGTGTCAGATCATCCACCAGTCCCAGTTGGAAACCAGAGAATGCCTGCTGGTCTTGAACTTCACTGAACTTCTGTTATGCCCTGTGTGGAACCATCCACATCTGGATGACAGCTCCTTTACCTGTCTTAGCTCTGACACAGCTGCTGTAACTGCCTCCCACATTCCAGTTCTTCCTCTCAGCTCCCTCCTACGCCAAATCTCACGCTGCCTTTAAGGGAGGAGGTCTTCACACCGAGATTCTGTGAAGTCCTGTAATTCCTGTGCCCTGGCTGCCTCAGCTGAGACTGGGGTTCCTCCTGCCTTTTGCATCACCCCTTACCTGGAGGTTCCCTGAGGTTTATGATTTAAATTTGTGGTTGCTCTCATCTCCCCTGTGCAACTTGGGAATGACTTCCACTAACCTGTGTGCCTGTGCCACAGGTTACGGTGCAGAGGCTGCTCCCAGCCAGGCTCCTGGGAAGCAGCAACAGAGACACAGAATATCCCTGGAGTAAACGTGCCAGGGCCGCGCGCTGGTTCTTTAGTGCTTATTAGCAAACCCCAATCATTTCTTGGGCGGTGGGAGGTGTGGGCCTTGGTCACAGCAGGCTGTTGCACTCACTTTGGCTGTTGCCTGAGGGAAGAGAAGCACATAATTAAATATATAAATATTCATATGGGTTCGTGTCCATGCCAAACCCAGCAAGTCTCTTCTTCCAGCCTCCAGACACATTCTTTTTTAGCCATGGTGTAGTGCTTAAGGGCTGGGTCGCCTGGCTGGATGAGCTGCATCTTTCCTTTCCCTCTCCTGGATTTCTGAGGCAGAGGAGTGCATCCTCTGTGCTGTCCTTGGGCTTCTGGTCACAGCTTAGAAGAAGCCACGCTCCTGCTTTGGAAGGTTTGTGTGAAACCCTGCAATGGCCACCACATCAGCAAATGTTCAGCGATTGCTCCTAGGGAGGAGAACAACTTTGCAGATTCTCTAGGAGCTGGGTACAGAAAAAAGGCTGCTCTCTGCAGAGCTGGTCATCAGAGCACTGTGAGTGGTGGCTGCCATGCAGAGCCTGGCAAAGGCCATCCAGTATTGCCCTTGCACTGGCACCAGTGGCCAGAGGCAATGTCCTGGGGAAGGCTAGAGCCCCACCCTGTTGCAGTCCTGGAGACAGGGAGTAAGGCTCAATGAACTGTCAAAGCTCTTTGTGGCCACCAGTGATGCTTCCTGCAAGAGCCTCCGCAGTGATTACACCTGCCTGGTGCTCTGTGCAAAGGTTGGGCTCTTCACCTCAACAGATCAGTTGTCTGCAGCTTTTTGCTGTCAGTTACTCATCTCTGAAGCTTCATAAACAAAGAGCTTGGTGAGACAGACCGCAACTGGGGTGCAGGTGGCTGGATGGTGCTGCTGGCTGAAGGCAGCGCCAGCCGGTTGGTGTTCGGGCACCCTACACTTTGCTTTTTACCATCATGTCTTCATTCCTTTTTTATTGTAGAGCAAAGGTGTGAAACAGAGCGTGGTCACTGCTTGCACTAACGTGTTGTCGTTCCCGATGGCTCTGCGCAGGGGTTTGGGCTGAAGTGAAACCAGAGCAGAAGTGAGCTGCAGGGGACATTCCTGATGCGTGGCCTCTGAAGGGTTTTCTGTGTAGTCCTGATGCTCTGACGCAGTCCCGTAGCATCCTGAGGAGAGCGGCACAGAGAGGAGGAGTGTGATTATTCTGAGGTGTGCAGAAACAGAAGTAGGACAAATGCAAGTGTGCTGGGTGACAGCAAAGGATGGTGCATCTGTGGGGAGATTTTGCACCGTCTTTGGCCTAGGAAGTGAAGGCTTGCAAAGGCTTTTCACTTCTGAAAACTGTTACAAGCCAGGAGTGCACATGAGGCTCTTGCTGGAGTAATCTTTTCACAGGCATGTCAACCTGTTTCTATTGTTTACAGACACCCTCAGAAGTCTCCTAAAGAGCTCATGTGGAGATCTAGGTGGTGGATGTTGCTAAACCAGCAGCAGCAGAAGGAAAGATCTACCTCATCAGTGTCTGCAGTGGAAGCCAGTTGAAACCATAGCTAAGGGGTTCCTGCTGAGGACACATTTCCCATGCAGTCACACGTTGCTACAGGGCACCCTTCAGATGGGTGTTGGCAGGATAAAGAAAAGGGGTGGAAAAAGGTCTTCCCAGGAGACATTTAAAACCTGCCTGGATGTCTTCCTGTGTGACTTGGTCTAGGTGATCCTGCTGTGGCAGGGGGATTGGACTAGATGGTCTTTCAAGGTCTCTGTCAATCCCTAATGATTCTATAAAAATGGCTTGGAAAACAAGAATCAGCAGAGTCAGCTCTGGTTAAGACCTGCAGAAATGATGCCCTGTCCTGTAGCTGCAGTGTCGCCTTAGGGAGCACTCTTGAGCAACGGAGACTTTTGCTGTGACCCTCATGGACAAGCTGCCTGTCCCTGTCACCTTAGCCTAGTCCTGTGCCAGGCACAACTCCTTGCTTATCCTTAGTCATTACCCTGGTTGTGTTCAGAGGCCTCCAGGCTGGCTTTCTGCTCTAAGCAAGAGTGGGTCTCTTGCTCGTAGAGGGACATGGGGCTCACAGCTCCCTGCAGAGACCCATTCCCATGGGGACTGTGCCCCACCTGGTTCAGGTATGGTTGGGTCTGAGGAACCCTGTGCTCTGTTATCTGGTGATTCCAACAATGACCAGGAAAATCTCAGCTCTGGTGTGTGCAAGGGTAGTATGGAAGGAGTGTGAGCAAGCTTCTGCTATGCAGAGATGTTCCAGCAGTGTGCTGGAAGACGCCCTGAAATCAGGCAGCAATGTGGCACAGGCTACTGCATTCAGAGGAGACGGCTGCCTTCTGGGGGACAGATTTCCCTGGAGGTTGTACTTAGAGCCAAGCTGAAGTCTAAGCAGAAGGAGGACACCAGGGCAGGCCAAGATGGTGAGGGCAGGACTGAGATGCAGAATGGCATTGCAGGGTCATTAGCACAGACACGGAGGTGACCTGGCAGCCCACATCCTCTGCACAGCTCGTGCTTTCCATTGTTCCCTTCAGTCCTAGTGCTCAGCTGAAGGCTTTTATCATCTGTTACCAAGGCATTGAAACCACTAATGCTCATCCCAGACAGGTGCTTGCAGCTTGCCCTGGTGTGTTTGATATTGCTGTGCTGGCTCTTGCTAATTGCTGCAGTAGAAAGCTGGCAGGTGGTGAAGACAAGGATCCCGATGGAGCAGCATTAGCTGTGATTTCCTGCACTGGAGTGATGAGAGGATGGTGTCAGAGAAAATATCTGGCTGTTAAAGCTGCAGAAAACATTGTTATCTCTGTTTTAGGCAGAGATAAGTGGGGGTGGATCAGAGGGCTGAGGCTGGAGTTTATGCAGTTTGAGTTCAAAGGCAGCAGCTGGGATTTTTTAAATCTTTATTGATTTAGGAGCAGGTGCCTCTGTGATAACCAGGGGGATGCAGCAACCAGGTGAGGCTCTTGGGCAGAATCATGCGTTACAGGAGCCACGATGCTTCATATTTAACACCCAGTAGCCCTGCAAGCACTTCATTCTTCCTCACAGATGCCAGAAGGGAGGAGCTGAAAGCCTAGTTTTAAACGAGGGCACTAAAACATTGGTGACATCAAGCCATAGGGTGTGAGGAAGTCACTCTAATGTTGGGATACATCAGAGATCTCTGTGTCAGTGTAGAGTGGTGCCATGTGCTGAGGAAGTGTTGCAATCACCAGTAGTTGGGTGAGTGACTCCACAGATGGCATGGGGCCCATCTGAAATGAAGTTACGGGCTAACAGGACAGTGGCTTGGGTCACACCGGGAGGTTAGAAAGGCTGAAGGCAGGAGAAGGGAGGGCGAGGGAGACTTCGGTTAGCCCATTAGAGCTTGAGTGTGATGCTGAAAGCAGATTCAGGGTTCCCATGCATGCCTGCACTGTGGAGCAGAACCCAGGGAACTCGTGAGAGGAGAGAAGACTTGTGATGTGGCCCAGTGAGCACACAGGGTTTGGTTCACTTGTGTTTCGTACGGCATCCGTGGGGGGCAGTGAAATAACAGTCCTCTGCAGTGGGCTTTGATGAAAACTCAAAACCAAAAATCCTCTTAAAAGCATAATAAACATAAAGTATAATAAAGTATAAATAGCCAGAAGGTAGAACCTTGCAGAAGGTGTGAAGTCTTTTTGAAGAAAACACACTGGAGGCTTTTATCATTTATATGACTGTGATGGCTACTCAGCAAGGCCAGGAAATCTGGGAGTGAGAAGCCAACAGTGTGAAAAAAGAAATCCTGATTTTGCCCAGACAGCAGTGGGCTCTGGATGAGAGCCAAACGTTAGAAATGATAAGAACAGTGCTGTAGAAGAACACAAGACACGTGTATGCAGTGCTGTGTAAATCCCCAGTCTGGCTGCAGCTTGCCTGCCTGGTTCCAGGAGGTGAACTGGCCCTGGCAGGAGTTCAGAAGAGGGCAGCAAAGGTAGCAGAAGTTATAGAATAATTTGTGCAAGAGAAGGGACTGGTTGGATAAGGACAGCTCAGACTGCATGCAGAATTCCTGAGGAGTGTGTCAAGGACTACCCCAGTTAGACTGGAGGGCTCAGGTCTCCTGTGACTGCTTTTAGAATAAGAGCTGGGGGCACCAGAAGAGACTAGTGGATGCAAACCAAACCACAACTCGTCCCTCTCCCCTTGGCACACTGTGAAGCACACAGACATGGTGATGTAGAATCATAGAACCATTAGGGATTGGAAGGGGCCTTGAAAGATCATCTAGTGCAATCCCCTGCCACAGCAGGATCACCCAGACCAAGTCAAACAGTCAGTCAGGGTTAGAAGGGACCACAGGATCATCAAGTTCCAACTCCCCTACCATGGGCAGAGACACCCCACCCTAGATCAGGCTGGCCACAGCCCCATCNCCTCACCAGAGCGGAGTAGAATAAAGAGACACACAAGGAGGGCACTGTAGTGTGCGGTGCCATACAGAGGCTGAGGGCCCGTGTTTTCTCAGAAACTGGTCTGAGAAGAAAACCCTCACCAGCAGTGAAGCCCCTGAGCCACAGATGGATTGTAGAGGGGTAGGGTTTGTCGGGGAAGCACTGAATGCTGCTGGCCCAGTAATGTGCTGCTTTGACCCATGTGTTACCCTGAAAGCACGCTGGGCCTTGAAAGCTCGCCATAGCCAGTGGTGGTGGAAGAAGGGGCCTGTGCAGCAATGGCCTGGGTGAGGGACCTGGAGCGTGAGCTGTGAAGCCAATCTCTCCTAGCTTCTCTTGCAGCGGATGGAGGAGGTCAAGGCAGCATTTGAGAGAGGTGTCTCCCAAAATCGCCTGCACGCTGGGGGAAGATTGTCTTGGTGAGCAAATGGATCATGGTTTTCTCTCATCAGCAGGCCGCTGCTCAGCGTATAGCAGGGCATGATGCCTGGTCATGCAGTAAAGACTGGGTGAAGAAAAGCAGTCCTTGGCTAGGTAACCAAAGAGATGAGGCATCTTGATCCTCCACATGAAGGAGTTTCTCCAGACTGGAGGCCTCCAGGGGTTTCCACTTATGTGCTTGTGTGACCTGTCCATGTGGGTAAGACCTACCTTCACAGAGCTGCATAAGAAGGAGAATGGAGGGCTCAGCTAACCTGGGCTGGTGAAGTTCCTCAGTCAGCTGATAGATCACTTGGTCTAAGTGATCTCCAGCCATTTTCAGGCTGTTTTCTGCCAGCTGTACACCAACCAGGGCAGGACCATCCCTAGATGACTCCTATAGGACCAGAGTAACTTCAGCAAGTGGTACCCAAGGCTTGTTGCCAGACTGCACAGACAATACCTTCTGTGTGAACCTACGTCTTACCCAGAGGACACCATTTCTCAGAGGCAGCTTTAACTGGATGTTTTCCAAAGTGGTTCTCCATCCCAGACATATCCAGAGCCACAGGAAAGTGGTTTAGAGCTGACAACTTGGTTAACTCAAAGGGTACTGGAACCACAGTGACCTACCAACAGCATGAAAGTTAATGTCTGAAAGGCTTGAGTTATGCATGAATTCCTGATGGTTTTGTTGTCTGTCCCACACCCTCCAAGCTGCTTCTCTTCTGCATTTCACAGATGCTATAATTTTACGGGGATTTCTTGAAGATACTGCCTCATGAAGATCAAGCTTTTTTTCCTGTAAGTAATCATTGTTCATTTCTTTCTGTACTGAAAAATGGTTATTCCGTATTTTTTCATCCAAGCCCACACAGAATCACAGAATCATTCAGGTTGGAAAAGACCCTGGGATCATCGAGTCCAACCATCAACCCTATTCTACAAGTTCACCCCTAAAACAAATCCCCCAGAACTACATCTAAGGGATGGGGACTCAACCACTGCCCTGGGTAGCCTGTTCCAGTGCCCGACCACTCTCTCTGTGAAGAATTTCTTCCTGATGTCTAGTCTAAACCTACCCTGTTGGAGCTTGAAGCTCTTCCCTCTGGTTCTGTTGCTAATTACCCATGAGAAGAGACCAGACTACAGCATCCTTTCAGATAATTGTAGAGAGTGATGAGTTCTTCTCTTAGCCTCATCTTCCTCAATCTAAACAATCTCTCCTCCTCTTCTCTCAATCTCTCCTCATAAGATTTATTCTCCAGGCCCTTCACCAGCTTTGTTGCCCTCCTCTGCACTCGCTCCTGAACCTCGATGTCTCTCTTGTACTGAGGTGCCCAAAAACAGAGTTGTTGAAGGACAGTCTGGCTGTGGCCCTTATTACCCTGGTCTGGCCAATGTGGTGATGTTAGGTCCTGGTCTGGGCTGGCTGAGCTCAGAGGGCTTTTCCAGCCTCAGTCATTCTGTGATTTACAATGGAAAGTGGAGAACTTGGAGAGGTGGTGGAAAGTTGATGAGGGCTCAGTAAAGCTCTGAGTGGGTTAGCTGTGTCTTAGTTTGTCCAGAGTAAACCTGCAGCTGTAGCAACCAGGAGGGCAGAACACGGAGAGTGTGCCTGGGCAGTGAAACCCCCAAGGGTGAGACACATGGATGCATCCAGAGGGAGAAAGAGGCAGTTCCAGGATCCTGCCCACCTCCTGTTGACACAGTCTCCCAAAGAGGAAAGAGCAGGGCAGATTCCTTTGCCCTGGACTTACTGATTCTCCTGGGCGAGGTCAATGCAGACTGCTGGGAGTGGGACACCAGGGGCACAGACTGGCTAGTTATACAATGGTAAAATCAGTCTCCATGCTCATGGTGGTCTGGAAAGGCTAATGCCTGTGAACTGGATGTGAGGGATAGAGAGGGATAATGGAATTGGGGATTAGAGACGTATCTCTGGTGCTTGGCCATTTAGAACAGCTTCCAAGGCAGCTTTGGAAGATTTGTTAAAGGGACAATTGACTTTCTGTGCAGCAATGTGGCTGGTGGAGGCTGTTTTGCAGTAGTGGTGAGAGTTCTGTAATCCAGAGGTGAAATTGCTCTGCAGACACATAGACTTGGGACCATGGTGAACTGAGGTTTGACGTCACCTGTGTTGCTTGTTGAGCTCCTGTCTGTCAGGCTGAATTGTTCCTGGGGTCTGTTTCTCCTCTGTGCTGGGCCATGTGTTCCCCAACCTCAGCAGTGGTATCACTGTGCAACAGCTCAGAAAATCTGCTGACCGTGGCACACGCCACTGCAGCAGATGGCACAGCTTTGGTTGACCTGTATCATAGACTCATAGAAGCATTGGTGATTGGAAGGGACCTCAAAAGATCATCTAGTCCAATTCCCCTGCCACAGCAGGATCACCTAGACCAAGTCGCACAGGAACACATCCAGGTGGGTTCTAAACACCTCCAGTGAAGGAGACTCCACAACCCCCCTGGGCAGTCTGTTCCAGACCACCCTTATCATCCTCACATCATCCTAGTCCTGACACACTTATCCTAACTTGTGCCAACCTAACAGAGTCCCTCAGTGGCTGGGGCAGAGGCTCCCCTGTGCTCTCACACTGGCTGGCTGTTTAAGCGCAGAATGATTTAGTGTAGAAGCACAGAAAAGTTACACAGCAAAGCAGTCACACTCAAAACCATGTCCCAGGGTGAGCACTGTGCTTGTTCAAAGTGCTGCATTAGGCCTTCAGAAATAGTCTGATAGATTATAATTTTGCTGCTCCTCGCTAAGCGGAAACTCACTGCACAGTCCGTTAATCTTTCGTTATGAGCAGTAGACTGGTATCATTTCTCTTGTCTCAGATTGCTCAGGTTACTCATACTCTGAGATCACGATTTGTAGGACAAGTCCTTTGATCCTTGTGGTGCTGTTGTTCATCTCCTCAGAAGCTGAGGTGGCACTGGGGAGTGAGCAGGAAGTGTGTGTGTTCTTGCTGAATGAAGGAGGAAGCCTCTCTTTGATCCCCTGCAGATCTCTCTTCCTTCTCCTGCTATGGTTCGTGGCTGTGACCCCTGCTCAGCCTCATCTTTCCATGCAGCTCTCAGAAATAAGTGGATTTTGCCCAGGCTGCCAGAGGCCTCAGCTGGCTTTGCCTGGGAGTTGCCATGTGGCTTTCAGATGCAAATATGCTTAGCTCATTGGGCAATGCACCTCCCTGCCTGCCCTTTCACTCTTCCAGAGGCCTCCACAGCAGTGGTTATGACCCTGAGGACAAAAACCCAACAAAAAGAGCATAAGAACTGCATAAGCATTGCAAACTGGGCAAGACACCTAAATCTTCAATCCTCTATATGGGACAGGACTGGTTTTATCTAGAGATTAGCCCCATGTGCTGAGATGTGTTACTGTGTAGTGGCAAGGATAGTGGCAACTTAACTGGGGCAGAAAGAAGAATGTGGCTAATTTCATAAGGCTAGCTGAAGGACATGATGCAAGCAGGGGGTTGCTTGGTTTCTGGCACATGCTGACCTCGCTGCATGATGCAGAAAATACTTTGGCATACTTCTGCCATACTACTGCCCCTTAGGAGGTGATAGGAATCTCATGACAAGGTCAAGCCCTGAACTCCAGCCATGCAGGAGGCAGCTGTAGCTACCATGGCCAGGTTCTTGGCTGAGCTCTGGGATGGATGTGCCCCCACCATCCTTCCTGACACAATGCACATCCCTGTTGCTGTGGTTGTGTCACATGTATGGCTGTGCCACATCTACTCAGTCACACAGGACTGCAGAGAAAGCAACAGTGGAGGGGAGAAGACCTGAGGGTCTTACCTACAGGGAGTTTATAGTAGATACCTGTACAGTGGCAAATGTCAAGGGATGCTCTCATGGCACACATGGTTCAATTCTAGCAGGTACTTCTGAAGGGCTCTTTGGAGACCAAAGGACAGTCTTTATGCGGAATCAGTTGCACGGTCATGGTGGGTGGGTCACCGGAGCTGCATCATGGCCAGGCTGTGACTCAGACTCTAAAGACTGTTCACACAGTCTTTAGACAGATGGCTGAAGGAAATTCAGTGTGTTTCTGAGGTGTGGTGGCCTTGTTGGCATCTTTGATAAAAAAACCCAAAGGATCCTGTGAGAGAAAAGAAGCATGGGGACACAAGGTGAGGGTTGCCATGTGATGGCAGTTTAGGGCAGGGAAAATGGATGAATAAACAATTAGGAAAAAAGGTTGAGAACTGCAGGGTCAGTGCTGAGGGCAGTAGGTGGGTGTATGACAGGTCATAACTCCCTGCATGTCTCTGGAGATCAAGGAGCACAAGCACTGGAGATGTGCAAGAGCGGCTGTAAAATGTGGTCCACATTGACCCTAAGGCATGTCGAGCCTGGTCAGAGCTCTGCAAAAACTCTGACAGGGACAATGATGGAGTGAGGAGATTGTGAGGGTCAGAACATTGCAAGAGGATCTCCTCATTGCTACCAGCTGCCTGAACTGCCCTTTCTCTACCCTGAGGCTGCATCACCCTGGTACCTCACCTCTTACTGCCTGAGATGAAGGATGACTCTCTCCAGCACCAATAACCTGTCTTGACTTCACAGTCAGGAACCAAACAAGAAGGGGGCATCCCTCTTGTAATCTGCTCCTGCCATTGATGCTTGAGAGGACAAATGCAACGACCAAGCTTGTCACCTCTTGTCTGTGCCAGGGGCTGTCCCTGGATGGCTCAGCCTGTACAGCTGTGGAGGTGTGTGGCAGCATCAACACTATCTCTGCCACTGCTGCATCACCTCTGTCACCACAGGGCATCTCAAGGCCCATTGAAATATTTTGACCTGTTGAAACACAGATGTGTTATCACCCACCCAGACGAGAATACAGCTAGTCTGACATGATGTAGGCACCTTTGGGCTGGAGCAGGAGCTCACACCATGGTATAAGTCTCCACTCTCAAGTGTAACCAGCATGGGCAAAACTTCTTGGTGGTTTTGCTAGATTTAGGTGCTGCAGTTTGTCTGAAATCACACTCAGATGGACCAAGCCAGGTCTCCAAGCACTTGAAGAAAGGATGGTTTAAAATGTGCCCCTTTGGTTGTCATTGCAAAGTATCTCTTGCTTCCCACGGTCTCTCTGATCGCTCAGGGAAATCGCAGGAGATACCAAATGCGTTACAGACTCTTCAACACCAGTGGACAGGAGCAGCAATGCAGAGACAGGAATAGCACAATATTTAAGAAGATTTTTCCTTATTTGAAAACAAGATCAAATTAATTGTATTTACAAATTACAGACAAAAAGTGTATGGAGAGGTTTACATTGAATCTCCATTAGTGCAGTCTAGCCAGATCTCCAAAAGACAAGCTGCATAAACAGGGCCAGAATTTCTGATGAAAGAACAGGCAGGAAAAGTACTGGCTTTTTTTAATCCTTTCAGGCCTTCTTCAGAAACAGAACAAAGAACAAAATTAATTCTTCCCCTCTGCATTTCATTAGTGATTATGAAGTATTTAGAGATACAAGAGGAGAGATTTTATGGGAAGACACAGTTTTCTCACTATTTATAACACAGCACCAGTACACTGAGTTTCCCTTAGAGGAGCCATTAAAGCCTCACGCTTTTTAGTGATGAAAGAAAGGAAATTAGATCACCCTGACATGATTCACTTCCAATAAAACTGTGTTGGCCAGTTTGTATTCTTTGTTTTTATCACAATATTTTCCTTCAGGTGTTTATAAACAGAACATTCAATACGTTAGTCCAACATTTTTCCGGGATCTGGAGCTGGGCTGACTGATCTGTAACTCCCCAGCTTCTTCATCTCCCTTTTTCCCTTCTTCTGCATTTCTTTGGGATCCCTCGAACCTTCAAAATTTATCACAAACTACTTTTAATTCAAATAATATTGAATATTCCAGGGTAATTCTCCCTGACTGCTGGCTACTCATGTACATTGAGCCCATCTCAGCATCCTGTAACTGCTTCCTGATGCTGACTCTGGCTCCTCCCCATTGCTATTGATAATGGCTCTAGATACTGATTGCAGCCTTATTCTATGAAAACTGTGGCAAGGAAGACACTGGTTACACTTCTATAGACTCCTCTGCCCTAAAATGTAATGGGAAGAGAGTGGGAGTGCAAAAGAAATGGGTCAAAGTCTGGTCAACACCTGGAGGAAACTTGCCAAACATGCCATGACTGCTTCTACCACATCGTCAAAGCAGTGAGGATTGTCCTGATGGGAAGGTCCTCCCTGATGGGAAAGCCTTTCTCACCCCACATCCTTGGTGCTGCCCATCTTCTGGGCTCTGCCCCGCACATCTTTCCCAAGGTCAGATAGGAGAGGGAAACTGCTTTTTGCCTTGCAAGGTCTGGGCAGTGTGGGACCCAGGGCCACAGGCATGACCCTGTTTGGGGACATCTACTGCTTGTGCACCAGGGCACGCAGCACAGGGCAGGACTGGTCCCTGACCAGAGGGGCTGCTTTTGATCTGATGGATCCCTGACCCAGTCTATAACCCTGGGATGCAGCTTGGCTCTGGAGGTGGTTTCTCACTGATGCCACAGGAATATTAAGTTTTGCTGTTCTCTGACAAATGAAATGCTGCAGTGGACAGTGATAAACTCTTCAGAAGGGGTAGGGAAAGACAGGGAGATGGTGGGGGGAGCCCTGTAGGTTAGGGATTGTTTTAGTTATTCCCCAGGTTGCTTCTGGGGATAAAAGATTGTATTGGTCTTTCCTTTTCCCTCTTGTTAAAGGCAGTAATTCACCAACCACGTAGCTTCTTGTAGGTTCTTATCCAAAGTCTTGAAGGTTCCACCGCTCATGGCTTTCAGTATAGTCTTTAACAAGCCATTGTGGCGTTCAATCTTCCCTGATGCTGGTGCATACTAAGGGATATGATATATCCATTCCACACCATGATCCTTAGCCTATGCACGTACCTGATGGTTTTTGAAGTAGGTCCTGTTTTCAGACTCAGTTCTTTCTGGGGTGCCATGCTGCCATATAATTGGTTGTTCTAGGCCACAGATGGTGTGTTGGGCGATTGCACGGGGTGCCGAGTATGTTTCTAACCATCCGGTGCTTGTTAACCACAGCTAACATAGACCATTTGCCCATATGAGTTTGGGGAAGAGTGATGTTATCAACCTGCCAGGCTTCTCCGCACTTGTCCTTTTGCCAACGTTCCCCGTACCAAAGAGGTTTCATCCACTTAGCCCACTTTATGGCAGCACTTGTATCACACTCATGCTGTGCAATAGCATCCATGGTTAAATCTACCCCTTGATCTCAAGCCCACTGG
Organism: Rhinopomastus cyanomelas; assembly: GCA_013400115.1. Taxonomy (NCBI): domain Eukaryota; kingdom Metazoa; phylum Chordata; class Aves; order Bucerotiformes; family Rhinopomastidae; genus Rhinopomastus; species Rhinopomastus cyanomelas. The sequence goes on from VXBP01001175.1 coordinate 178,113, forward strand.
TAGCTGGCATCTCTCCCTTGGTGGCCTGAAATGTCATGGGCCCATCTGCCCAGGAACAGTTCGCTCTGGAGTTCCTTCCAGTCTAGATCAGTCTTGGCAACCTTGGCTGCCTGATCTGCCTGATGGTTGTGCAGTTGCTCTTCAGTACCTTGGTGTTTAGGCACATGAGCATCCAAGTGTCATATTTTCACCTTCAGTCTTTCCAGCTGGGTGGCAGTGTCTTGCCACAGATCAGCAGCCCAAATTGGTTTACCTTCAAGCAACCAATTGTTTTGTTTCCAGTCTTTTAACCGTCCCCACAGGGCATTAGCTATCATCCAAGAACTGGTGTAGAGTATGGACCATTTCTCCTTTTCTGCATTGTCCAGGGCCAGCTAGAGAATTTTCACCTCATCAAACTGGATCAGTTCTCCTCTTCCTTCATCTGCTTCTGCAACTCTTCTGGTAGGACTCCAAATGGCAGCCTTCCGTCTCCGCTGGGTTCCTACTATGAACCATGACCTATCAGTGAACAAAGCAGACTTTTTCTCATCATCAGACAGTTCATTATACAGTGATGCTTCTTTAGCATGTATAATTGGCTCTTCTGATGGCACCCTAGAGTCCATTCCCTCTGGCCAGTGGGTGATCAGCTCCACCATACCAAGGCCAATCTTTGCTCTTTGTGTTATTAGAGCCATCCACTTACTCCAGGTGGCATTAGTAGCATGATGTGTGCAAGAGCTATTTCCTTTGTACATCCACCCCAGGACAGGCAACAGTTCTATATGACTCTTATGATCGTATTGTTAATGGGATGACAAAGCCCAACACAAAGGCCTCAAAGTTATTCAGGAGAAGCAGCACCTTAAGATGGAAAGGAGAGTGCTTGCACCAAGATGTGAGTGAGATGTTCAGTCTGCTGGTGTATTTAGAGGACTTTCACAGGGAGTTCTCCAAGTGAGCATTCTCTCTGCGTTATTGTAACCAAGCACGTGAGACAGAATAAGCCAGCAATTGTTTCCAGAGCCACTTAGACCATATTCTTGATAACTCCACAGTAGTGTTCAGAGAACCAGAAGGAAGCATTGACTCATTTTACAGGTTTCCTGGCACCAGCACTGCAGTATGCTCTGGATTTGGCTCCAAATGCCACTGTTTTCTTAGCAGAGGGAACAAGAGATTAGCTCTCTTCGCAGCACATCATGAAGCTCGCCCACCTGTGCAAAGTATTTTGGACTCCTTGTACTCACATTACTGCTTTTGGCACCAATGAATGAGCCTTACAGTAAAACTGTTGGGCTCCATTTGAGGGCCCCAGTTTTCTTTTTTCTGTCTTAAAATGTTTTTCATCAGTGTAGCTCTGAAAGCTAACCAAGTTCACTGGAGCTCCCAAAGCAGGGGAGGAAAAGGTCAATGTTCCTTGAGATGTCTCCACTACCATGCAGGAACACACTCTATGCTGGCATGCTGCTTGGCATTTAAAACTACATGACAATGCAAATTTAGATCATTGTATTTGAATTGGAGCTTAACAGACTTATGTTTTAGTCTGTTTATATTTCCTTTGGCAAAACTGGAAGCCTCTTGATGGCAGAAAGTCACCAAAGAAGTTAATAAAAAATGTTGATAAAAATGTGAAATAACGGTTGAACTCCACATTTGTAAAAAATCTTATTCTAAATAAAAAACCTTGAAAGAGTATCTGGATTTAGACACTTACGCAAGTTTTCTGCAGAGGTAGCAGAAATCTCTACTATTCCAAATGTGAACAAAAGAACTTTCTTCCCTCTAGACATTTCCTGATTTCTCCTCTGGAGATTATCTTTGGTTTGTTGCTTCCCTCGTCCAACCACAAAAAAGTGCCTTTTTAAGCAAAAAAACCTCTTTACTGTACATGCTTTGTTCCAGCCCTTGCAATAACAGTTCATTTAATCCTGATTGCCAGGCAGGCAAGAAATTAAGGAGAAGTTTAGTGTCATGTTTTGATTTGCAGATCCTACAGAGATCTAAAATTGCCCACCGTTTGCCATTCGTTAACACTGGGCTTTGGGCAAATGACTTTTTTTTGCTGCGGTGACAATTATTTGCATTGACCTAGAGATGCAGGAAAAATTATAATGATGAAATATGCTACAACGGGAGTGGAAGAAATGAAGGCTTTCATAGGGCTGTTGGAACACGTGCTCAACAGTTTTCTTAAATGGGTGGTCACTTTCCGACATTGAAATACGAGATCCAGCCCATCCATCCAGACACTTCTGATGAGTGTTGTTCACTGAGCTGGGGACAGCACAGGGGAAATAGAACCCAAAGCATTTCCCAGTCAGTGACTGCTGGTGGTGGTGCTGAAATGAGATTTGAGGGCAGTTTTCAAATCCAGTCTGTCACTCTTCTCATCAAAAGGAGTGGTGTGTTCCCCTTTAGAAGTTATCATCTGTCAGTTTAATTTGTGTGTTTTCTACAGAAAGGTTTAAAGCTTGGGTTTAAAAAGTTGAAAAGAAAAGAATTTCCCCCTCACTTCTCCCTCTTCTCTTCCTTTGGTGACTTGTGCCTTCTTCTTCTCTTCTCTCCATCTTGGACTGTTGGGAGCTGCATCGCTGCCACCAAGAGAAAATGTTATGGCTTCTGAGAAGGTTATTGCTTCTGAAGTTGAAGAACATTTATGGTGAACGACAATATTTATCTGGACCTGGAGAGACTGTGAGAATTCTGAACTTTGAAGATTTATGAAGATTGAGACTGAAGTTGGGTGGCTGTTGCCATTCAGGGAAGAAATAGGAACTGTCTATAAGCGAAGATGTCCTACAATTGATCTTAGTTCAATATAAGGGCAGTGTGATGAAACTCCATGTGTCAGTGTCTGTATCTTGTGGGGTTTTTCCCATATGCGTGGTGTGGGGAATGAATTTAAACGTGTTGATGTCTTTCTTCTTTTACAAACTGAGATGGTTGTTTCACTGCCTGCAGACGCATAAGTGGTTTTGTTAAACCCTCCCTTTGTGTCTGATGTGTTAGATAAAGGTTCTTGGTTAAAATAGAGTTGGGGTCTTTAACCCACAACGTTAGTGGTGACCTAGGTGGGACGCGTGGGGATCCAGACAAGGATCCACACTACACTACTATACTACTACAACACTACATGGTGTTGAAAGGGATCTCCAGGGTCAGCCATTCAATCCCAGATCTCATAGAAAACAGCATTGCATCATCATTTTCATCAAACCCTTGATCAAGATGTGCTTTTTATTCCTGTCTGCTCTCTGGTGAGGCAGTTCTTGGTATTCACATGGCAGAGCACATTTGATTTCTAGTGTAAATCTATTAATGAGCTACAGCCACAAAAGTTTTGAGCTTTTATTATGAGCTCAAATCCATGAGTTTTGAGTCATCTTTATTCCGTAGATATGGTAGCTCAGCCTTTCTCTTCTTACCCATCAGATGGTACTGTGATCCAGCTGCTGCTCTGCCCCTTTTTGAGGCACCAGTACTACCATGGCTGTGATGGTTCTTTTGAAACGCAGGAGAATTAAGCAGTGTCTGTTTTCTGATTGTTGCATGATGTTGTTCTTCTTACTGACACTGCTGCACAGGACATCCACGGTTTCATCTTGTCTTTGATCTCGCTCATGGTCTGGCCTTCATGTTCCTCTCTCAAATTATTATTCTCTTTCATTTCCTGCGGGAGGAAGACACTAGTCCATTCCTGTATGCAGAAGAATCTTATATAAGTTTATTGATTCCTCTTTGCTTACAGATTGCCAGCGAGATGTGTTTTAAGGAGACATGCGACCGATGTTCCAGCCAAAAGCCTTGTCTCCACAAAAACAAAAAGCTACGAGTCTGAGTTTGCGATGCCGTAAGATGAATTAAAGCCCTCAGTTATTTGTTCCTTATGCACTTTCTGTGATGCTGCCTGTTAATTCTGTACAATACAAGTACTTGTTCTGCTGTCAGACTGCAAGAAGATGATGCATTATGGCTGATAGTCATTCTTTAGAACAGCTTGAAGTGTCTTGCCAAAACTGCCCTGTGACAATTGTCTTCCTAGCATTTCCCAGCCTTCCCAGCCTTTGATCTTCCCCTTATACAGCACAGCAGGACAAGGGAAATCAATAATGCAGTTCTCAAAAAAAATCTCACCTTGAGAGACTGAGCCAAAGAGCTAACTCAGTCAAGTTCTCTGTAATTCACAGAACTCAAGACTAGAAAAAATTGCGCTTGACAGCGACACCAGCAAACGTACAGCTGTCTCAGCTTGGTTGTCTTTCTGCTGAACAGATATGGTCAAAAAACCAAAATCGAGCATGATTGAGGAGCCATAGTTCATGTGGAGCTTTTCATTAGTTTTCAGTGCAACAATGTCTTTGGAGAGGTGGTTTCTAACCCTGCTATCCAGAGAACTTCCTTGTACAGGGATTTTCTCAGAGCACTGTGAACTAGAAGCATGTTTAATCATGAATTAATTTTCTGTTTCTTGCCAGACCTGGACCTTGATTTGCAGTACAGGAGACCTGCAGAGGCAATGCTAACCAGATTGTGCTTACTTTCAGCTTTTCTCCCACATTAAGGAGTGTGCTAATTTAGGGAAACAGTTATAGGTACCATCTTTCTTTTCCTTTTCCTAAAAAATAATATCTTAGGAAGCAGAAAGAAACCCCTCAGCCCAGCTAGGACTTAACTGCTTCTTGGGTCTAGATATTCTTTTCCTTACTGTGAGCTATCTGGGAAGACAAAGACTCCATCTTCTCACAGGCACTGTGAAGGCACCCAAAAGATCCAGGCTGGGGAGCCAAGGGTGTTTCCCAGGTGCCCTGCATGCCAATAAAAGACAGCTTGGGGAGCCTTCAGCTTTTGCTTCTGCTTCCTTCCCTGGTGTCCCGGCTGGGACAGGGCAGCCCCAGGGTGGGCAGCCCCAGCCGTGCTTGGCCCCAGGTCCATTCGGCCATGATCAGGCTGGAACACTGTACCAACTGCAGCGATGGGCAGACGATGGTGGTAACATGTTCTGCCTTGCTGCTGAATCAAGCTGTGCCAAAGAGAGCTGTGCTGACAGAAAGCCCTTCCCCAGCCTGCGCCATGAGGAAACCACCGATGCTGATCCCTCCCTGCATTGAGTGAGAAAATGAAGCTGTTGCAAGCCCAGACACATCAGAGGGTGAGATAACTTTAAAGAGGGAGAGCCCAAAGCCCAGATAAGGGGGAGGAAGGTCCTTGCTGGACATGGTCATGCAGCTGCCGCCATTGTGTGCTCACCATGTGGCTAGCTATGAGGCTGATGCCATCTTGACTGATTAAACAGTAGAAGGAGAAATTGTTTGTTACTTTGTCACTGAGAAAACTGGGGATGTTTTGAGTAAGTGGGGGAACTGAGCTGAAAGGACTTGAAACTCTTCAATCTTTGGCAAATTACTCGGGGAAAAATAGGGGGAGCTGAGGTGGCGAGGGGTGGCCCCTTCCCCTTGTGCCATTAAGTTTGTGCTTGTGTGCATGTGCCCTGCCTCAGGGACTCTGACTGGAAACAAAGACTGCTTACAGTCTTTACTTTGCTCATTTTTTCTCAGAAATGTATGTAATGGCATTATGGTGGAGGTTTCTGGTTTATGTGTTCTAACTTGCTTGGGCTTCTTCTTCTTCTTTCTGTACCTAGTTACAGATTTAATAAACCTCTTTTGTTTTCTCCACTCTTGCTCCATTGCCCAGTAATTTCTGTTTGAGACCCCACCTTGAGGCCTGACTGCCTTTCATTCTATTTCTATTTCTATTTGGTTTGAACCCATGACAAGGAGTGTCCTTTGGCTCTCCACAGGGTATCATTTGTCTGGATTTGCTGGCTCACATGTCTACGCAGCACCCTGAGTGTAAGAGCATGGCTCTTCACTGGGATCTGGCTCGTACTCCTTCACCCACAAAAGAACTTACTCCATCTCTCATTTTTTTATCTGCCTGGCTTGCTTTCTTCACACAGAATTACAGAATATCAGGGGTTGGAAGGGACCTTGAAAGACCATCTATGTCTAACCCCCTTGCCAGGGCAGGATAAGCCTGCAGCACCTGGTGTTCCCATCCAGGTTCTCCCACCCAAGTGCTAACTAGGCACCAACTCTGCTTAGCTTCCAAGTCGGGATTGGGTGCTGTGTCAAGGTGGCATGGCCGCAAGCCTATCAGGAATATTTTCTTGCAAGAGGGAGAATTAGTGGAACCCTCTCATCCTGAGGGAAGACAACACCTTGGAAGGTTAAGGGTTTCACCTGCTTTGTTGTGTGAGAGCTAGTCCTCCCTGCTGATGGGGATGCACAGAATCACCCAAACTACATGTCAGTTGTCTGGCCTCCACACCAACTTTCTTCCAGTCCAAGAAGCAGTCAGGGGTTATTTTAGTAGCCAGAGTGGCCTCAACCAACAACTGCCTGCATGCAAGAAGATGAAAGTGGTGTTAAGGACCACTTGCTAATAAGCCTCATCAGCACAAAGCCAAAGGTATCCAGAGGTTTCCAAGAGCAACGTTTGTCAGTGAATATCTTGTTGCTTACCTCCGAAGTGTCGATTGACTCTCGCGGAGCAGCAAGAGGAAGCCCTGTGATGCAGCAGTTGGGTTTGTGCACAGATAGGAAAGTTCATCCACTCTATGTATAGAAAATCTAAATGTGGTGTGTGTCAACACTTTTTTCCTGTGTGTGCTGGCACACCCACTATGACAAATCTATGCCGCGTCACAGAGTCATCCCTTCTCCTAGACATCCCAGACTCATACTAATGTCTGACTCCCACAGCAGCTACATCCACAAGAGAAAAGAGCCAACAAAATCACTCCCCAAAACATGTCTACATCTAACCCCGGCCAACCCCTGATGAGTCACCAGCATCCAGATTTCATCATGCAAAAGGATTGTGTGGGCAACCCAGACATCTGATAAAAAAAATCCAACCCAGATAGAAGTCAAGCAGAAATTTTAAGGAGATTTTAAACTTTAGTGTAAACCTGGTGTATTTTTCTCAACATGCAATAAAGGCTCAGCTTTGTATTCTGGGTTTATTTAGCCCTTCAGTTGCTTGCATTGGACATAGGATCAATTTTTACACAAAGCTGGTTTTTCTAGGCAACTGTTGATTATTACCTCTATAAAACTTCTGCTCCATAAACTCTCCCAGTTTGTCTTTTCATGGCCTTAGGATTTAGTCTGCATATTAAATGTAGTTAATGAAATATTATTTAAAACATAAAACTTAATCACCTTAATTAAAATTTAATATTTTATAACTACTATTTTAAAAGCCTGATTTCATAAGCACTCCAGTGTTCATCAAGATTTAAGTAGCTTTTCCCTTTTAGCTGTTCACACAAAGAACCACTTTGCCTCTTCCACAATGCTGTTATAGGGCAGCCATACAACAGGGTGAACGGAGGCATTTTCACAGGTTATTTTTAATCTGGATTTATATTGAAGCAAGGGAAACTGTTGCAGATTATGATGCTCCTGGAACAACACCTTAGTTGTACCTGCACTGTGTTCGTGTTTGAGACCTGCAGACCCCAGCAGATGTAAACCTGGGACTGGAGCCTGGAAAAAAGGAGCAGTTTCCAGCAAGACCCCCCCAATGAAAGGCTGCAGATTGTGTATTCTCTTCGTGGAAAGATGGAGCATAAGTGAAAAGGACCAGTGGGAAGGCCCAAAATTTAAGAGCATTGGAAACACTGGTCTATCTAACCCAGCCCAGAGCACTGTCTCCAACAGCAGCATCAGCAAACAACAGCAGGAGGGAGTGTGTGAGCCTGGCCAGTCTCCAACACTCTCTGTATCCTCTCCAGCAGCCATGAGTGTGGGACCACACAGAGACATCCCTGCCTCATCCTTCAGCATCCATTCACAGACCTGTTTGCCACAGTTTTGTCTGGTCCCCCTCTGAGCTGGCTGCTGTTGGCAGCTCCCACAGCTGCCCAATGCAGAGCATGATCTGCTGCGTAAAGAACTTCTTGTTTGTCTCACACTTGTCTCCAAATATATTTGAATGCCTTCCATCCTAGCACAGCAGACTTAGGAGAACAGCTTCACTTTCAGCACAACTTCTGCCTTCAGAATTTTGAGAGCCTTGATCATACTAACATTTCCCTCTTAAAAACCAAAGAGTCCCCACTTTTATATCCTTCCCTTGGAAAGCAGCTCTTCCCTTCTCTAGACCATTTTTGCCTTTCTCTGTTCCTGCTTGGCAAGTAAAGACCTGAACTGAAAAGTGTAGGTGTTGAAATGAGGGTGCGACAAGGCTTTATGTAGGGCAGGGTGATGTCCCCTGCCCTGTTCCAAATGGCCTTCCAGCTGACATGCTGACATTCTTTTGGGCTGGGTTTTTTTCACACTGCCTCTCCACGCTGAATTTGATGCTGTCTGTGACGTTTCCCACCCTACTTTACCAAGTGATAACTCTCTATTCCTGGCTCTGCATTGTGTAAATAAGGTCTAGATTATTTTTCTCTAGATGAATTTCCTAATATTTGCCCCTACATCTGCGCAAAGTTGGTTTTGTGGGAACTTCCCAGAGGTCCTCACAATCCACCGTTAGGATAGCATTAGACTGCTCAAAAGAGCTTAAAAGCACATATTTGCGTTCTTGTTCATGATCTTGGAGACACATCTCTTGAAAGGGAGGAAATTTTAATGCTCTACTAAAATAAAAGTACAAACTGAAATTCCTGAGGCAAGTGATCACCCTAAATTTAGTGGTGTTGGGATGCAAATCTCCCCCTGAAAAAGAGCAGGTTTTATCTGAGAATCATTCCTGAGGTAGGAACGACTGAGTGTGGTCTCTTGCATTGGGAAATTCAAACTAAAGAGTGGATCTTTGGAGCATCCAGCAGAAATACTGGGCAATTTACTCTACAGGGTCAGAGCACGGAGCAGGTGTTGCCCTCTGGTACAGGCAGTCACAAAGGCTGTCAGCCATCCTGAGCACTGTGACTCCGCAGGATTTGGGGGGCAGCTATTTCTCTAAGCAGTTTCGTGACCAAAACATCATCAATAAAAAGAGGGTTTTAAGAGCTACTTTTATGTTTTGGAAGACGAGCAGCTGAGAAAGGTTATCAGTTCAGCCAGGCACAGAAACTGTTAATGTCAACAAAACATTTCAGCTCTATGAAAGACAAATTCTTGCAAAAACTCATCACAACTAAGGCTCTCAAGCCTGTACTCGGGAATCGGCAAGCCTGGGTGTCTCTCTGAAATGACCTCTATATTAATTCACATAGCACAGGGGTTAGAGGAGGAACTGGAAACGTGAAGGAGATTTTAGGGCTATGAGCTCTCGGGACCACAGAGATGCAGAAGGATGGCTCACACAGCTGGAGTGCTGCAATGGATATAGGCAGGAGGGGCTAGAAAGGTGAGGAGGGGGTTGCCTTTTATGTGAGAGAGCAGCAGGAATGCAGAGAGCGCTGCTGGAGGATGGATCAGGAGCTAGTTGAGAGCTTGTGGGTCAGGTTCAGCGGGCAAACCAACAGGAGTGCTGTTGTAGTGTCTATCCACTACAGACCTCCTGATCAAGTTGAAGTAATGAGGCCTTCTGCAAACAACTGGAAATAGCCTCACTTTCACAGACCACAGTGGTTCCTCTATGGGAACTTGTGCTCTCATCTTCTGCCTGCACCTGAAGAAGATGCACAATTTCCCCCATTTTTGATGAATATTTCTGACCCATGGTAGCAGAGCCTGCAGAAGTAAGTCATACTGTTGAAAGAAAAAAGGACAGTGAAGACTTGCAACTCCCAAAGACTACACTGTTTGAAGAGTTCAGTAGAAAGACAGTCTGGGCTGTCTAAGTAGGAAAAAAGACAAATGACCCCAGTGCTGAGCAATGAAAAGACCCATTGGACAGCAGGTAGGGATGGGCAGAGACACCTGAGGACATGCCACATGGCATGGGACATTGTTGCTGCCAGCACACCTCTCCCTGCTGTTTGCTAAACTAAGAATTGCTCTGGACCTTGCACAGAAAAATACTGCAGCTGGGCCAACACGGATGTGGGGTGATCTCATGGCTCCCCAAAAAGGAGATAATATCCCAAGAGATGGGTTGGCACCACCAGCTCCAGGAAAAATTGGTGCAGAGCCTATTTCAGCTCCCCGCTTACTACTCTACTCTCACGACATCTCAGTCAACACATCCTGTGGGAGTCATTGTGGGCTTTCATTCCTTGAACATGGGTAGACCTACACATCCCACAGTCTGCAAACATTATTTCAGTGACTGGATCTGCCTGAGCTACAAAATACCTGTCTGCTCCTCTACCTTTAGACAGATGGGCCTCTCGCTGTGTGCCAGGTATTCAGTGCTGCTGGAGGTAACGTAACAGAATCTGACTTTATCTGGTCATCCGGGACGGTCTCTGCCGCAGTAGAGCTGTGATAAAGATGGATGTCTTAAAGCTGGATGTCTCAGCTTGCATACAAACATGCTCACAGGTAAATAGGATCAATTAAAGTGAAGCAGTTTGCTAATCAACTGGCTATGAGAGCCCCAGCCTCTTCCAGTAAGCGAGTCAGCGTGTGGACTCAAGACTCTATCGGCATCTCCTGAGACCACAGCAAGAAGCACAGGTTCACATGTTCTGGCCAGGAAAGCTCGCTCCAATACTCTGGACGCATGCAGTCTGGTTCATGCTGAAAAAACCCTCCAAAACCCACTAGAAAAATGGGCTGCTTGTTTGACTGGGATGTCCATGGGCTTTAAAGAAGAAGGAGGCTTTCATCTCAGTGACAAATTCATGCACCTTGCAAGCTTTTCAGTCCTGTAAAACAACACACAGGCTGGAACTTGCCTGCTCAGGCCATGGGAGGGACAGGAATGATCATAATACATAAATATTCCCACTTAAGGGCGAGTCAGACACTAGAAGAGAAACACATTGAGATTGTGGAGGCACCTTAAAGATTTATACCTTCAAGGTACACATGGGCAATGCCCTCAGAAGCCTACTTATTTTCAAAATTAATCCAACTCAAAGCTGGCCCCCAGAAATTGCTTTGTATGTCTTTTCACCCCCTAAACCTCTTGCCAAATGCACTGCCATTCACTCCATGCTCGTATGGCAGAGCCCTCTCCACACAGGTCCTTCATCAAAGAGTGTCCTCAGTTAAAGCCACGTGCAGCTCTACCCTTGCACAATGCAGCACGTTGGACAAAACATGGGCTTGCACTTCTGCTGCTGATGAAAAACTGCCATTAGAACTGCCTTCTTAAAAGTATTGTTTTCTGGCACTGACCACAGGCCTCCAGCTGGACTCTGCCACTGATCACAAACCTCCGAGCGCTCTTCTTTAGCCTGTTCTCAACTCGCTTCACAGTCCAATCCCCTGACCCACTTTTCTTGAGTTGAGGGTATCATGGAAGAGAGTGTCAAAAGCCTTGCTGAAGTCAGGGTAGACAACATAAAGAGCTACTTCACCACCTCACCTTGTTGGTCCATCTTTCCTAAAGTGTCATTCGACAACATTCCAGTCATATGAACCATCCTACTATGTCTCTGTAATTGCAACGAGACCACGGCCCTCTGGCCACACACAGATGGCTAGTTCCTCCTGCTGAGGGCATTTCTATATAGGCATTTCAGAGCGTTTGTGTACAGTCACTTGTCCATCAAGTCATGGGCAGCTCTCAGGGTAAGACAAGGATACTTCTGCACTTACCATCTGCACATTTCCACTTTCATCTGTGTGTCACAAAGAGGTTAAAAACTCAAGTTTGCTTTTCAGATATCTTCTGATGAACTCCAAAAATAGGGAGCAATTTTAAGTCAGCTGGAGCACAGTTCTCTAAAGCAATAGATGCTGCATGTCACTGAGTGGTCTCTGGCCATATAAATGCCAGACATGTCTGCTTTGAGTTCATAATGATCTTATACCCTGATATTTCTATGATTCTGTGTCTTCCGCAACCAGTCTCTCACACCAAGAGTTTCAAGTCTACCACAGTTGTCCTCTCATGCTTCAGATGCCAGCATTAAAATTCTTATGGACTCAGAACCACAGTCCTGCCGCCTTCTCATTTACTTCTCTACCAAGTTCACAGCCTGGTGTTTTCAGAGTTAGATGCTCTAGAGTTTGACATTTAACAGGAGTTGACAAACCCTTTTTCACCCTCTGTCAAAGGAAAGGATGGTCTTGTTGCAGGAACATACTTGCACTGCATGGGAAATATTCACACCCTGTTAGCAGGAGAGTGAATCAGGAGGAGTTTTGTGGGAGTGAAGCTCCAGTGCAGCCTAGGGATTCAGAGCGTGTACAGAAGGATGCTGTCCTGAAAGTTCACCTGCAATGAAGCTGGTGAAGGGCCTGGAGAATAAATCTTATGGGGAGAGACTCAGAGAGTCGGAGCTGTTTAGTTTGAGGAAGAGGAGGCTTAGGGGAGGCCTCATTGCTCTCTACAACTGTCTGAAAGGACACTGTAGAGATATTGGTGCTGGTCTCTTCTCACTGGTAATTAGCAACAGAACCAGAGGAAATGGCTTCAAGCTTCAACAAAACAAGTTTAGAATAGACATCAGGAAGAAATTCTTCATGGAGAGAGTGGTCAGGCACTGGAATGGGCTGCCCAGAGTGGTGGTTGAGTCCCCGTCCCTGGATGTGTTTAAAAGATGCTCAGATGTAGTGTTGGGCGATATGGTTTAGGGGTGAACTTGTGGAGTAGGGTTAATGGTTGGACTCGATGATCCCAGGACTCTTTTCCAACCTGAATGATTCTGTGACTCTGTGAAACAAACCCCATGAAACAGATCCACCTCATCCTCTTGCAGCCCACTCAGTTGCCTGCTTTTGAGTGAATGAGTAACCCCTTCACCTATCTGTCTGTGCTGAGGATAAAGCAAGCCCAGAAGCCTAGCTCAGTCTGAGACAACTAGCTCTTGGATGCCTGTGGCGAACTGTGGCGAGACCTTCTCTTGCACTGCTTCTCTGGAAGGTACTTCAGGGACAGGATAAGGACCATCTGCACCCAAAGCAACAGCCTCTGTGACCGGTTTACTCTGGCACTTGAATATGGTGCTTAAGCTAGCCAGGACACTGGAGAGACACTGAGAACTTCCAGCTGATCTTTCAGATCTCTAAGCCACCCTCCCTTGGAGACAGCTGTGCTGCCATGGGTGCTCCTCTGAGGAATGTACATGCTGTGTTAGTGGCAGCTTGGCAAGGACTGAGCTCTGTCCTTTGCCTATGAGCCAAGGGGATTTTGTTCTTTGGGAAGCACTTTTGAACCCTCCTGCTGGCAAGATAAAGTTGCTGTTTGGAAGTGATCCATGAAAGATGCTCATCACACTGGAAGTGGCTTGTCCTGCCCTTGTTCACAAATGGTTGAGATCAAGGAGGTTCAGATGGAGGTCCAGGAGGGTGGTCTGTGGTTGTGAGGAGAGACTTGGTCGTGGCCTCGAAGCTTCCAGACAGAACCTACAGTACTGCTGTGTGCATGCTGTTTGCTTACCTCCTTGTCGCAGAGACACACGGCGTGATGGGGAGATCACTGCAATGTGCGGCAGAGCGAAGCTTTCCAGTGCTTGGGAGAGATCAATTTTTGCCCGTTCAGAGGTGCTTTCTTTCCTGTTTCTTTCTTAACTCTCTGCTTTGAATTAACTGCTTCTTACTTTGTCACTTTTCAAATTGCACTGCTCGGGTTTGGAGTCCATCTGAGTTTGTCACAGGTCATTTTTAAAAGAGAAAGATGTTTATATCCTAAAGGAAACTATTTATGAACACAGGTGTGCTGCCGCAGAGGTACAGCATTTCTTCCTCCCATCACCCAAAATATTTTCAAAGGATGATTTATGGACAAGAAAATGAAGGACTAATTGTGGAACAATTTTTTTTCTACTCTGCTACAGATGATCAGTGCAAAAACTGAGATCTTTCCTGTCATGGAAATACTCCATTTTCTGTGGATTTGAGTGACTTCACCCCTTACCTATCTCTAGGCTAGAGAAGAAACAGCAGACCCATTCCATGTTGTCCTTCACTGCCCTGGCAGCTTTTCTTCAAAGACTACAGAGATTCTTACAATCATGAGAGGCTTCTGATGCTCAAGCTTCAGCTTTTTGCTGAGAACTGATTTGTGATGCTTCTGATTCTTTGGTTGGCCCAGGACTCCAGCCTGGCAGAGTAGCCCCTTCCTTATTCCAGAAGAACATTTGCTTTGCTCATTGACAATATCTTCCTCCAGATGTTGACGAGTCACTGTTTAGGGTGAACATCAAGAACTGCAAATGCAAAGTGTAGCTAGCCCATTAGAAACTGAAACACAGACTGACATCACCTGTCTCACAAAAGCCTCCCAATGTGTTTTATCGCTGCAGGAGTACTGCTCTCACTGCAGCAGCATTTGCTGCAGCAGGGACGCGTCAGCTCTTGCTGTGCCATTGACACACTTTGTCAAGTTTTGTTCTGATTCTAATGATCGTGTGACACAAACCAGACCGGGTTTCATTTTCTTGCTAATTGGTCCTCAGAGGCAAGTGTCCCTAGGCAAGCACAGATGCTTTCTACAGGTGATGGTGTAATCTGTCCAGTCTCATAGATTCTGTTTTCTTCGCAGCCTCTGAAGTGCCAGCACCATGTTTGCTCAGGGGAGTGAACCTGACACAGCACAGAAGCCTTTTTCTAACAGCGAGATTGTCCTGACTGTTCCCTTGTTCACATATCCACAGATTTCAGAGGTGCCGAGACTGAGGACGCTGTATCTCCATCCCTCTTGCGTAACACTTCAGGCAGTTCCTTGCCCTGGAAAATATCTGTTCTGGAACTGAGATTCCTCAAAACAGAGCAGGACTGTGGCAGCTGGCTGGCTGCAGGCTGTGGTTTCTGCGTGACTGTGCTAGGCTCTGCTAGGTTACAAGTATTTTTTTTCAGAACAGGATGCTGATAAAACAATTCCTGCAGGTCCTTAACTCTCTAACCTGTTTGAATGTCTAAATGAACAGCATGTGGTTATTAGCAGTCTCATGTGCACACATAGTTGAAATTCTGCAGGCTTCACCACGAGAAACAAAAGAAATGCAGGAATGTGTGCATCACCTTGGAGGTCAGACGGGAATGAGTGCTGCCTGCTTTCCATCACAGGCTGTTTGAGCTCCAAACAAAGGGGCTGCTTTTCACCATGGGTGCTGAGAGGTGAGTCAGGAGTCCCAGTGAGAGCTGGATGGCAGCTCTGTGCATTTGAGAAGGCTCTGTCTAGCCAAAAAGTTCAGTTCTAAATATGCAAAGCCCCGCAGACAGGACTAGAAAGTCACCTTTAGCAGATAGCTGGCAGGGTCAGCTGCCACTCTAAGCCTAGGTCTCACCAGGAAGACATCTTGAAAAGCATCCTAGGGATGGAAATACTCAGAGACAAGCTGTGAAACAGAGGTTGGAGATGTGTTTCATACAATCCTTTTTAGCAGATTTATTTCCAGTGGTTCTTCTGTAACTGTGACCTGAGAGACTACCAGAGCAGTCTTTTCTGCACATAGCTAAGTCTGAAGAAATGGTAGAGAACAAAGCTCAGAAGAACATTTCCCAGTGATTTGCAGAGTGGAGTGTCATTCTGCTGTCAACTAAGATTTAGAGAAGCATTTCCTCTGGTGGTGGCAAACCAGTGCTTCCTCTGCAGAGAAGCACTCACATCTCCATCTGAGCTCCAAATAGTTCATGAGACAGGTTTATGCCTCCTAAAATGGAGGGACCATATCGTTATTTTTAAAGTATTGTTTTGAAGGACAAGTGGCCTGGACAGGTCTGCACAAATGCCCAGTCTCCTCTTACCATGAAATTCCCACTAATACTTTTTCTTGCCTCTCTGTGAACTCTCCCCACCTCCACCCAACTACAAAGCCAAATGTAGACCCCGGTGATAAGGGAAAGCCCAAGAAACAGCATGACCAACAGACCTGGGTATAAGAACAGAAAAGAAAGCAGACTTTCCCACTGTGCTTGGACAGCCAGAGGAGATCTGTGGTAGGTAGTAACTTGATAGGAATCACGGAGCAGTAAGGCATCTCATCTGCCCCCTCATCTTACCCAGAGTATTTTCTTCTGTGTGTAAACAGTAAGAAAAACATTTCACTGGTTAACTGCTCAGCAGAGCAACAACACTGGGCTTGTGGTGCACTCAAGTCTAAAGCAAGAAAACTCTGTGCTGGCAATTTTGAGGGAGCAGTGGAAAGTGTGCAAAGCATAAGTCAGTGTCTCTTCATTTGCCTGATCATCACCACGATCTTCTTTCCATTCTGGATGCAGAGTACGAAAGGCAGCAATTATCCACTGAATCCAGTGATCTCTAGCTAGTTCCAGTGGAGTAGAAGTTAACATGAGGGTTCAGCAGTAGGAAGAAAACCCAAACTGACAATTTGTTCCAGAACATTTAACACAGCGGCTGACACACAGGACAGCTACTGGGAGCATTTTAACCTGAGCAATTATCTGCAGTAAGAAGCAGCAAGCAGAGATCAGTGAGATGGCATGTCTGCTGGGAGGCCTCTTTCTTTCCTCTAATGCTTGTCTTCTCAGATGAAGCTTCTTGCCATCAGACCTACCCCTAAACTCTATGATGGGTCCTTGGTAACCCTGAGATTTCCGCACTCAGGACGTATCAGAACCTGCTGCACTTGCTGTCCTGCTTCCTTCTCTCCTCTCCACTTCCCAAGCACTTTTACTGGAAACTGGAAGCAGTGTGCTCAGTTTGGGACAGCAGAGGAGGTGAGGGAATGTCCAGACCCAAAGCATGCACGGATACAGTGTGACAGCACTTGTCCCTGCCCTAGGAGACTGCAGCGGGAAACCCGCATCACAGCAGGATGCCGTGTTTAGTGGCAGCTCTGCAAGGAAATATAAAGCCCAGAAAAAGACTGGCCTGGCAGATAATGTGAAAGCACCAACACCAGTCCAACAAGTGTTTGTGTCACTTATCATAGAATCATAGTCATTAATGTTGTAAGAAACCTCCAAGATCATCAAGTCCAACCATCAACCCGGTGCTCTCCTGCCCACTAACCCATGCTTTCAAGTGGTTTCTAAGAAGCCATCTTTTATGCCAAGCAACACACCTTGTTGCTCAACCTCTGTCCCATGGAGCTCTGCCAATCTCCACATTCTTGAGCCAGGTTTCCACGCTTGTCCAAAGAAGAGGGTGTGAGGGCTCTCCCTGGAGGCAGTGGCTTTTGGCCAGGAGGGCTCTTCTGGAATTATAATGAGAAAAGTCCACTAGGAGTCCCAGATTTCTTTACCGATGCCAAGGTGGCCCTTGGCAATCAAACTTCCTTGACAGTCTAATGTTACCCATTTTGTGCCAGGTAGCAAGGAAACAGCACCATGCAATTAACTGTGTGACGGAGGTGTTCCTGGCTCTTTCTGCTGCAATAGTTCCATCAGTTTCAGAGTACCTTCTTGTACCTTAGTGTTCAGTTCTGAACCTTGGTGCCCAGGTCTGTACCTTTATTGTCCAAGTCCATTATGACCATGTTGAGGCAACTCTGATCAACACTTAGAGCTGTAAAAGCAATAAGGTTTCCTCTCAACCTCCTCTTCTCCAGGCTAAACAACTCCATTTCTGCTAGCTGATCATCATTAAGACCTGTCCTCCAGGTTCTTCACTAACCTTATTGCTCTTCTTTGGACTTGCACCAGCATCTCAATATCCTTCTTGTATTGAGGAGCTCAAAACTGAACCCAGTACTCAAGATGAGGCCTCACCAGTGCCAAGTACAGGGAACAATAACTTCTCTTGTGCTGCTGGCCACACTTTAGCTGATGCAGGCCAGGATGCCGTTGGCCTTCTTACCTGTCTGGGCACACTGCTGGCTCACATTCAGATGGCTGTCAGTCACCACCCCCAGGTCCTTTTCAGCCAAGGAGTTCTGCAGCCACTCTTCCCCAGCCCTGTAGTATTTCATGGGGTTGTTGAGACCAAAGTGCAGGACCTAGCACTCAGTCTTATTAAAGCTCATACGATTGACCTTGGCCCATTGATCCAGCCTGTCCAGGTCCCTCTCCTACCCTCAAGCAGACCAAGACTCCCACCCAGTTTGGTGTCATCTGCAAACTTACTGAAGATGCTCTCAATTGTCTCATCCAGATCACTGATCAAAATGTTCCATGATGGGAAGCTTCTGTACTGTGAAGGTGATGGAGCACTGGAAGAGGGTGCCCAGAGTCTTCTTTGTGAAGTCTTCTTCTTGGGAGACTCTCAAAACCCACCTGGATGCACTACCTGTGTGGTCGGCCCTAGGCAGTCCTGCTTTGATGGGGGTTTGGACCAGATGATCTCCAAGAGGCCCCTTCCAACCTCTAACACTGTACAGTTCTATAATTCTGTGTTACATGAGAATGGCCCAAACACTGAGCCCAGCTGCCAACTCAATTTAACTCCATTCAGCTCAACTCTCTGGGCTTGGCCATGCAACCTGTTTTCACCCAGAAAAGAGTGTACTTAATGTCTGTCAATATTTGAAGGATGGGTGTCAAGAGGATAGAGCCAGGCTCTTCTTGATGTCATCTTTCGAGGTCCCTTCCAGTCCATAATGATTCTATGATTCTATGATTCTATGATTCTATGATCTAGTGATAGGATGTAAGCTGGAACATAGGAGGTTCCACTTAAATGTGAGAAGGAACTTCTTCATGTGAGGGTGACACAGCATTGGAACAGGCTGCCCAGGGGGGTTGTGGAGTCTCCTTTACTGGAGATGTTTAAGACCCACCTGGATGTGTTCCTGTGTGACTTGGTCTAGGTGATCCTGCTCTGTCAGGGGGATTGGACTAGACGATCTTTCGAGGTCCCTTCCAATCCCTAATGATTCTATGGTTCTGTGATACACTTGTCTAAGTAAAGAGCTTGTGCCCACAGCTATCACAGAATTTCTAACTCCATGAGACCTGTGGTCTAGCTCTTGTCTTCAAACACATTATTGTTTCACCATCCAGGAGCCTTCTTCCATGCCAGAACCCCCTTTGCTTTGCCTTCCACAGCTTCACCTCACCCAAGGTAAACATTCTCCAGGAGTCTCCTGCTTTCCATGGAAAGCTGAACAGAGGAGCTGTGTCTGAGAAGACTACAACTGTTCCTCTCATCATGAGCAGGAAATAATAACAGACTAGTAAAGGAATCAGAGAGACAGGGTGAAGATCCAGCTTGCCACACAAATGGCCATGTTGCTCTAGGCTGAGCATCATACCCTCATTCTGCTCTTCCAGAGGTTTGCTTGCTGCCTCGTAGTGTTTTCCTGTGGCTGATATTTGCTGACAGATCTGGATGAGAAAGACTGGGAGAAGCCCATTTCAGGTGGCAGTTCTGAGTTGGTCTCCCTTGCCCTGATGCAAAGGATGGTTGTTGGGTTTGGGCCCTAAGGACATCCCCTCCCTGGTACACGGTTCCTAGCTGGAACATTAAAGCAGTGGTGCAAATGAAGAGCTCCAAAGGAAGGCAGCTGTTGTTTTTTCTGCTCTTCTTTAGGGGAGTGAAGTGCCAAGAATTAAAGTTGACACATGGCTGATTCTTTTTTTTCCTGCAGAGACACTGTTAGTGGGAGCAGACACCCAAGTATTGTGGGAGGTGCAGAACAGTGGGAGAAATATCCCTTTTGGCTTTTGTCCAGGACTTGGTCGACCTTGGCCAAAACCCAGTGAGGTGGGTAACAACAGGTGTTTATGCAACTGAGCAGTACAAAAGCAGCTCTGTTTGCAGAGAGAGTCAGGAGCTGGGAGTCTGTCTGTGGGTGGACACACATCCCAGATGAACTGTCACAGCTCTTACGCAAATGGAGCTTCTAGAGACAGAGAGACAGGATGAGTTGGGCTGGGATAATGGATTGGGTTGTGCATTTCTAGGGTATTCTCTGTGATACAGTGCAGCATGGGCCACGAGTGGTTTCTCTGTTGGGTTTTTGGCTTGGGTGGCTCAGGGGGCCTGTTGTTTCAGCTGCTCCTCTGCTACTGGTTGTGTGGTCCCATCTTGGTGCTTTTGCGTTTTGAGATAGACAATAAAGTAGACGTTTGTTTACTGCTGATGGCCGCATCCCTTTGACTAGGCTGAGCAACTGGCAAAACAGGGAGATGCTGGGGACTGGAGGATGCCTCAGTTGCACTGTGGAAGTGGTGGATGAAACTGGTGGGTTTTGTCCAGTTCAGAGCTCCACTTAGCAGAGATCTCACTGGAAGTTACCGTTATCTGAATCTAGGGAGGACATGGATCACATCAGTCATTTCCTGGGACAGTTTACTCCTCGCTAACTTTCCAGGGTGTTTAGGAGACTCATTCAGAAGACTGCAAAGTAGAGGATTAAAGTAAGTGGTGTGAATCCTAATTAATCAGAAAAGCTGAAGAAAGGGAAAGCAGAACAAGTGCAGATAAACAAGCAAAGAGACTGTGGCTTCACCTGCAGCAAAGACAATGGATTAAAATCTCAGCAGGGCGAGCAGTGCTCTACACAGGGCAGTAACTAGCAAAGTCTGTGCTCAGCTTGAAAGGAAAACTTGTCATAATCCCTGTTCCCAGCTAGATGCAGGAATCAAGTCACCACTCTTACTTTCTTTGTACAGCTTGTAAAGAAACTGGCTGTGGAGGAAATCCCTGCCAAAAGCCAAGATCCTTCCATTGTGAGAACAGAAGTGTCTACAGACTGCTGAGTAACCGATAAGGAACTTTCTTGCAACACACAAGATCTTAAGCACTTTTAGAATAAATGCTGGTATTGGCTGTGCATGGCTGTAGCCTCAGTACTCCCAGGAAGAGGGAGTGATGAGTGAGTATCTGAGTTGCCCAGGCAGCTTCAGTGTCATTTCAACTCACCTACTCTTCCATCAGATTTGCCACAGGTAGGGTGCCCTTTGTGTGTGCAAGCGTTAGGGCAGACACAACAAACACAAGAAGAAAGTAAAATGTCCTTCAGACATGTACTTTGCAACGCTCTATCTGCTACCTGCTCTGATTTGCTTTGTGAATTTCACCTTCTTCTTGGGCAATATTCACATATTGCTTGAGGGGAACCATTGGGATAGGTTGAGTTCAGCAACTGCAGTTCTCTGAAAGTAGCACCTGGTGATCATATTCTGGCCCACAGAATCATAAAACCCTTGTAAAAAACCTTCAAGATTAACAAGCCAACCACTAACCAAACTGTCCCAAGTCCAGCATAAACCCTGTCCCTGAGCTCCAGATCTCCACTACTTTTTAACATGTCTTGGGATGGTGATTCAGCACCCTACCTGGGCAGCCTGTTCCAAGGCCTGAGGACCCTCTCCAGCATGAAGTTTCTCCTAACGTCCAGTCTAAACTTCCCCTGGTGCAGCTTGAGGCCATTTCCTCTTGTCCTAGTGTCTTGCAAGAAGAACCAACCCCCAACTCTCTACAATCTCTTTTCGAGAAGTTCTAGACAGCAATAAGGTCTCCCCTCCACCTCCTTTTCTTCAGGTTAGACAACCCAAACTCCCACAGCCTCTCCTCACAAGGTTTGCTCTCCAATCCCTTCCCCAACCTTGTTGTCCTTCTCTGGACCCACTCCAACACCTCAATGTCTTTCCTGTATTGAGGTTCCCAAAACTGAACCCAGCACTTGAGTTGTGGCCTCACTAACTCCAGTCCCTTTGTGCCTTCCTCTTAGGCTCTGTAACACAAGGCAGCGCATCCCTTCACGCGTGTTCTGTGGTCAGTGCTAGTGCTCGCCTAAGCTTCATGCTTAGCCCTGCCTTTTCTAGCAGAGCCCACCTCTAGGGCAGCTTCTCCTGCCCATTTGCAGTTTGTCTCCTGAAGGGAATCCAGGCAGCCAAACCAGAGTGCTCTGGTTTTGGAACTGGTCTAGTTTGGGATCTGCTTCTTTGGGCCAACTTTCTCTTCAATGTCTTTAGATTGTCCAAAAGGAGCAGCCCTGTGCTCTGCCTGACTCCTGCCCTTCAAGGGTTGTGTAGAGCCAGGTGCTGCCATCGCAGGGCATCATGGCCCTGTCTGAAAAGCTGCTGGCCAATCACTTTTATTCCTAAGACAAAATAAGACTGTACCTGCTTCTTTATTTGGCATTTAAATGTTACTTGAAAGCTTATATATCTTTTCTTTTCTGCGGTGCTTAAAGTTTTGTGAGATATTTTAATTTGGTGCTATAAAAATATGAAAAAGAGCTAAATGTCTTTATCTGTTGAAATTCCTGAGCAAAGCATTTATCTACCCTAGCTGTCTGATAGAATTTTAAAAGAAGAAAATTACTAAACTCCTTAGGCACTAAAGCTCCATTGTGAGCTGCCTTAGTGCAGCTGGGGGTGCTTGCTAAACTTCTCAGGAAGAAATTGGATCAGACCCACGGGAGACATCCAAAATACCTCACTTTAATGACAATGCCAGGTACCTCGGCAATTATTTTGAAAGCACGGAATTTAAATACAATATTAAAGAGAATGTAGCTCCATATAAAGGTAGCTCCTCCATAAAAATGTAGCTCCTCTCTAAAAATGGAGAAATTAATAGGAAAAAACCCCTCACCAGCATCCGTGAGCAATAGCAAACTGCCCAGACTCAGCTGTTACCTGTCCAAATGTAATATGAAAGCTCAATGTGTAACCCGCTGTCCTTGTGTCAGCATTCACCTCATAACAAAAGCAACCTCACTGCTTTGACTGTCTCTTTGTTCAGTGAAGTAAACAAAGCTCTGCCCACCTCTGGGTGCAAGGATGTCTTGCTGGACCACCCCACTGTGGATCCCCAGTGGACTAAGAGGCAGGCTCCTCAGTGGTGATGCAATGTCTGAAAGCTACTGCTGTGGTGCTGGAGAGAGGGATGTTTGCTGCTGCCAGATATTGGTCTCATTCTGTCTGCCAAAGGCTGTCTGTTTTGCTCTTGATGAGGGGATTTTAAAAAATTCTAATTATAGGAATATTTGTAAGCATGTGAACAGATACCCACATGAACCAGAAGAGGACAAAGCACTGATGCCCCTTATTTTTGTTGTATGTTCTTCAATGGTAGTTCCAGCAATACAGAAGCACCACTCAGCTGCCAGCAAAACTCTGGCTGGCTCTGTAGTTTTGGGAAGAAGCCAGGGCAGGTAGCTTTGTGCAGGAAGCCCCAACAGCAGTGTGTGCTAACGCCTACTCCCTGTACTGAGAGGGATCCAGAACACAGAGGTTATTTCATTCTCAGGCAGATGTCCCCGAGACTGATGCCACAGACCCTAAAAACCATCCTACGCCTCACTGGCCAAAGTCATTTGTGTCTGGCAAAAGAGCTCAGAGGCAGGTGTCTAAACTTCTCCTGGAGGATTATTACTCTGACTAAGTGGGTGTATTTCAAATGGACCGCTTGCCCATGCACAAATATTGTCTCACAACACACAGTCTACCACAGAGACAGTTTCTGCATTGAGGTGCTCTGGGTAGTCTTTCCAGGTTGCCTTTTTGCTCTCTGTGTCTTTGGTGGCTTTGGTTAGATTTTGAAAGGCAGTAGTAAATTCCTAGCAATTTAGCTGACAAATCCCTAGAGCAGACAAGCTCTCGCTTTGGCACTGCGCGTTGTGCACAGCCACTGCGAGCTAATTAATTTCAGTAAATCGTCCTGGCCACGCCGCCCCCCAAGAGAGGGCCGTTTCTTTTCAGGAGTTCTGTCGCTCAGTCAGGTTTCCACGCAGGCAGTCACTTAAGCTGCTTAAGCAAGCACAGACCTACCAGCCTGACCTTGGTGCTGGCGCAGACTCTGGAGTGGCTCATCCTGAGCTTGCTCACACAGCAAGCGCAGGACAGCCAGCAAGGGTTTATGAAGGGCAGGGCAGGCCTTGCTTGGCCAACCTCATCTCATTCTCTGAGCAGGTGACCCACCTCATGGGTGAGGGGAAGGCTGAGGATATTGTCTGGCTAGACTTCAGTAAAACATTCCATCTCCCACAGCATTCTCCTAGAGAAGCTGGCAGCTCATGGTTAGACAGGTGGAGTCTTTGATGGGGAAAGAATGGTCTCCATGGGAAGTTGTGCTGAAAGGGGTGAAATCAAGTTGGTGGGATCACAAGCTGTTCCCCAGAGTTCGGTACCAGAGCCAGTCTTGTTTAGCATCTTTATCAGTGATCTACGCAAGGGGATTGAGGGCACCCTCAGCAATCTTGCAGATGAGACCAAACTGGGTGGGAGCTTTGATCTGCTTGAGGGCAGGAAAGCTCTGCAGAAGGACCTGGACAGACAGGATCAGTGAGCCAAGGTCAATCATATGAACTGTAACAAGACTGAGCACTGGGTCCTACACTTTGGTCACAACAACCCCATGCAATAGTACAGGCTTGAGGAAGAGTGGCTGGAGAACTGCTGGGTGGAAAAGGACCTGGGGATGCTGACTGACAGCCACCTGAACATGAGCCAGCAATGTGCACAGCCAGCCAAGAGGGCCAGTGGCATCATGGCCTCTATTTGGCACTGGTGAAGCCTCAACTCAAATACTGTCTTCACTTTTGAGCATGTCAATACAAGGAGGACATTGAGATGCTGGTGCAAGTCCAAAGAAGAGCAGTAAGTTTAGTGAAGGACCTGGAGGACAGGTCTTTATGATGATCAGCTAGCAGAAATGAGAGCTCAGCCTGGAGAAAAGCAGCTTGAGAGGAGACCTTATTGCTCTTTACAGCTACCTAAAAGTAAGTTCTAGTGAGGTGGGGGCTTGCCTCTTCTCCCAAGTCATTGTGATAGGACAAGAGGAAATGGCTTCAAGTTGTGCCAGCGGAGGTTGGTCTCTTCTTGCAAGACACTAGGACAAGAGGAAATGGCCTCAAGCTGGAGGACATTAGGAAAAATTTCTTCTCTCAGGGAGGGAGTTGATCCACGGTCCATGAAGATGTTAAAAAAATCTGTAGATGTGGCATCTGAAGCATGGGTTGGTGGGCATGGTGGACTTGATGATCTTGGATATCTCTTCCAACATTAATGTCTCTAAGATTCTATGATTTTGTGGTTCTATGGTTCTACTCTACTTAAAGATGTCTCTGTCCATGGGACAATGGTTGAACAAGATGATTTCTGAAGGTTCCCTCCAAGCCTTGTGTGATTCTGTGGTCTCCTGTGGTTTCTGTGGTCTCCTGTTGTTGACCCGCTGACAAATTGGTGAGTTAGTGGGTTTAAAAATGGATTGCCAGACCTCAAGGGTTACGATCAGCTG
Organism: Rhinopomastus cyanomelas; assembly: GCA_013400115.1. Classification (NCBI taxonomy): domain Eukaryota; kingdom Metazoa; phylum Chordata; class Aves; order Bucerotiformes; family Rhinopomastidae; genus Rhinopomastus; species Rhinopomastus cyanomelas. The sequence goes on from VXBP01001175.1 coordinate 203,211, forward strand.
CACTAAGTCCTGCTGGCAGAAGGCTGTTAGTGTCTTCCCCTCCTGTGTATCCTTTCCTCAGGGAAGGGTATCAAGACTAAAACTTTTAGTGTCTTTAATAACCTAGATGATGGGATGGATTACACTCGCTGAAAGCTCATGGGAGGTGGATGGTGGGTTGGTCAACAATTTGTAGAGCATGACTGCTGCTCAGAAGGACCTTCCTCCCCATGACTTGTCCATCTTTGTGGTATCTAACACCAATGTGAAATGACCTTAGGCAAAGTGTTCTAGCTGACACTGCTTGAGCAGGGTGGTTGGACACAATAATCTCATGATGGTCCTTCCGAGCCAAACAATGTTGTGATTCTGGAACCAGCAAGTTAAGGAGAATGAATGTTCCTCTCTTAGGCACTCTTGAGACTATGTTTGGACCTCTGTGTCCAGTCTTGTCCTTGGTACTAGAAATACAATGATGTTTTTCAGTGTAATTTTGGTCAGGTTTTCGATCAGAACACAGAGTTGCTTTTGTTCACAGCCCAGTTCCCCCACTAAAAAAACCCCAAACCCACAGGAAATACCAAATACTAGGAAGAGAAGATGAAGCAAAAAGCCACAAAAATCCACTCAAAACTCTGGACCAAAAAAAAAAATAGTTAGAAAATATGACCTGAGTAAAAGTTTAGAAACTGAAACATCCAAAAATTTCACAGGAGTATTTGGGGAAATGTCTTTTTCTGAAGTCACTGTATGTCCATGTGCCTTGTCACAGCGCCCAGCACAGCCTTGTGCTCTGCAGCTCTTTACTGGTGACTAATGGAACTTGCATTTCCCATGGACTGCTTTTCTCATAGATTCAAATATTGGAATTTCTCTCAGCAAAACACATTGTTAGGGACATGATGGATGTTGACAGGGACAAGTGGTTTTACAAATCAAATCAAAGTGTGTTGTGCTTTGCTATTCAGTATTTTCTCTTGCTCTTCTCTTCTCGCTCTTAATTTTATAATAGCCTGTAAGGACAGGGAAGAATGGCAAATAACAGACATCTATCACTTGTAATCAAGAATACAAATAGTCAATCAATAGCATCCACATTAGTGACCACCTGGTCATTAAGAATTTACCTCCACGAAGAATTTACCACAACATCAGGCCTGACTGTCAGCCCCAAATCCAAGATTTCTATGCCAGGATCACTGTCAAAAGAAACAGATGTGGCCTCAGCCTGTCTGCAGCACTTTCCTCTCCATGCAGTGACTGATGATTGCTTTATGTGAATGAAGCCCAGACCCAGAAATGGAGATGACAAAACCAGCCTCTGTGTGGCCATTGCAGGAGTGCTTGGTACTCCCCTTGGTCAGCTCTCAACATCTCTTCCAGTGTGAAACTCACTGGACACCCCCTGTCATTTCTGTCCTACCCAAAGTGAGGTGCAGGGGATGTGCTGCCCTCTTTCAAGGTGGCTTTTACCTGAGGGAAGGCAGGGGTCACCATTACCTACTGATTACAGTGTTCATTTAAAAACATGCCAAGTCAGTGAGTTGATTTGTTCTTGATTCCCAGAGGACTTCTGCTCTGAACAGCAAGAAGGCCAGCACTTGAGTCCTGTTAACCTGGAGACCTGACAGTCCATCAGCAGTGTGGAGGCTGGGAAACCTAAGGAAGGCTCCCAGAATACATGACTGTGGAAAAACCCTTCCACAGGCAGCTGGCATGCAGAATTGAGGCACTGTGTCCTCATGACATGCAGTACCTCTAGAGCTGTTGATCATGACATCTCCATAAAGAATGAAATAAAATTCTTTTTCCCAAAACCTATTTTCCATGAAGCTGGTTTTACTGACGTTGAATGGACTGAGTGTCTTTACCAGGTCTGTAACAAGGTGAGTGTCTGAGCTCCTGGTTCAAGTTCAAACCACTTAGAATCCTTTTCAATCTTTTAATAATCCACTTTCAAGCGTGAAGATGAAAGCACAGCACCTCAGCCAGATGTGTTTTACACAGATTGGCACGTATCTTATTGCTGGGACAGCAGCCGCAGGACAAAACGAAATGATTTTGTGACTCTCATTAAATGGCCAGGATCAAAATGAACAATTCTTCCTTTCAAGTGTGACATGGGGGTTTTAATTTCAGCCAGCAGTGAGAGCTGCGAGGTGGATTGTCCTTGCCCTGGCAGATGCAAGGTTATTTGGTTATTTGGCTATTTGAAACCGAAACAGACAGACCATTCCTGACAGCTCACTCTTGAATCTGCTCTCATGTCACACGTCACTCAAAGCTGTTGCTATGCTCAGCAGTGCTGCAGTTTACCGCAAGGCTGGCTGTAGTTAAGGATACTTGCTGCATTCCTCCAAGTCCAACTCCCTGCTTCCACTGCTCAGTGAGTGGATATGCTCTATTCTGTCCTCACCACACCCCTGACACTTCCCAGAGCTGTAATGAATTCGTACCTCTGGTTGGCTTACTCCTTTATGGCATCTGGAAATCTTCCAATGGGACAGTGTGATGCTGTGACAGCTGTCCTCCTTGCTGCAGCTTGTATCTGCTGTCCTTTCACTCTTTGCAGCTGAGAAGAGTCTGGCTTCATCATCTCTAAAACCTCATGAGTTAGCTAAAGGCTGCAGTTAGATCACCTTTTCCCCTATCTTTGCCAAGATGAACAAGCACAGGTCCTTCAGCCTCTCCTCAAGTGATGTGCTCCAGTGCACTGATGACCTTAGGGCCCTCCAGCAGGTTGTCTCCAGCCCCAACGCCGGTCCCATGGAAGGCACGCAGAAAAATGCACCACTAATCAATGGAAGAACAGTGCAGAGGGGCAGATGGAGACTCGCTCCCCCCAAGGAAAGAAATTCTTGATTACCTGGAAGAGAATGGTATTTGCACGTGTAATTAAGGCACACGACCTCATGGAGCTTTGGTGAGGAAACACAGCTTCTTGGAAGATGGCTGCCTTCCCATCCTCAACCATCTTCTGAATCAATCTGAAATGTCAAACTGATTCAAGTAACTCTTTGGGGAAGGCAGCTGCAAAGCAGTCCCAGGCTCTGGTGCAGGATCCTTTAGCAATTACAAGGCTAGTTTTGTATTTTGATATTGTACCAACTTCTGAGCGTGTCTCTCTTTGATACAGACAGAGGAAAGTGAGGAGCCTTGGGAGAGCATCAATTGGGCTCCAGGACACAGCCCTTTGCAAGACTGAGAATAAAGCTTTGTAAAGCCAAACACATGTTCTGTAGAGAAAGCAGTGCCTGAAGAACTCTCCATATGCCAGCACCTAGCTGTGAGGTTTGGAATGTGCCCAGAACATGGAATTCAGAGGAATATTCCTCATGTAGGAAACTCACTGTGAGTTTCCTCCTTTTCGGAATGTCTGGCTCTCTAATTCAGTTTTCAGTATTAAGGTGAGGTGACGTCCAACACCAAGGAGCAGGGAGATTTCCTGAACCAAAAGGAGGGATCTCACATGATGAATCTGCCTTTCTTAGCCAAGGAACATTTCTTTGCCAAGAAACGAGAACATTTTGTTAACTCAAAAAATGCTCTGTGGGTTAATTACAACAGTAGACCTCAAGAAAAGACATCACTGGCACAAAGGAAATAGATGTAGTTCAGCAATGGGCAAAATTAGGCTGAAAAGGAGGAGGGCTTTATGTATCTGTGTTCTGCCCATAGTTTAGTAGTGAGGAAAAGCAGTTCTACTGTAGTTCTGAGGACGACATCTGCACCACTGCTCTGCTCTAGTCTGGGCATGGCAAGATTATGGAAGGAAAATACATCATCTCTGTCCACCTAAGCAGTGGGTCTATGTGTGAGACATCCAAAGGGAGCTCTGCCACTGCTGAGGAAGGAGGTGTTTTCACTTGACAGCATCCACTTGAATGTAATTTTCCATGTCCTGAGGAGAATGAAGACAGGTGCTGGTTTCCATGCTGCTCATTTTCCCAGCCACTGACCCTCTCATCTGCTGGGTGATCTGACCATGACAGATTCCCGTTCTTGGAGAGAGTCAGTTAGGGCAGCAGAATAATTCCAATCTTGACATGTGCAAGTGGTGCTGATGCTCAGCACAGCAGTCTTTAAGAAAACCAAGCCCAGTTTGTGCATACACACAGCACTGCGGAGTCCTTCGTTACCAATCGCCACCAGTCCCGTCAGCTCAAACCAAGTGAAAAAACTCCTCTATCACGTCTGGAAAGGTTAAATCATTAATCATCATCTCACTTCCCTGGGGAGCCAGAGTAGTCACAGTGGGGGAAGAAAAGTAGTCTAATGTATTTGTTCGACCTTGAGCTACATCAAACCAGACTGAGGCTCAGAACTAAAGATCCTGGGCTCACTCCTAGGGCTGGACAGCCAATACTCTCATACCCTGGGGAAGGAAAGGATTTTTTTCTCTTTTATTGCCTTCCAGCTACACCAAGAAAGGAAACTTTCCCACACTGAAAATCTCAATTCTTCAGTATTGTTTTCTGCAGAAAGGAAGTATAAACCTGAGCCTTCAAAACCAAGCACCCAGGAGAAGCACTTCACCAACTTAAAGCAATCAACAGGACAGTCACTGCTAGGGAGTCATTCACTTGAGATGCTGAAAAATGAGGTTTAATTTTCCTTGCACAGGGCTGTGACCTTTGCCAGCTCTCAGTGTCCCAGGGACCCAAGGCTCCTCTGCATCATAACCTTGGCTCAGTCTGCTGAGGAAATGATTAAGCTGTGAGAAACAATGGTGAGAAATTCTTAGAGTCACACATGATAGGAAAAAAATTAGAGCAGTAAGCACTGAGATGGGATATATTTTAAAAGGAAAAATGGAACCAGCCTTGTGACGGTCACACAAATAGATAGAGGAACCTCACTAAGAGATGTGTGTAGGTGCATGGATGACCAAGGCAAAGCGCATGCTGAATTGTATCAGAAAGAGTAGGGGAGTCACTGTGCCCCTGTAGAGGGTACAGGTGAGGCCACATCTCAAGTGCTGGGTTCAGTTTTGGGAACCTCAATACAGGAAAGACATTGAGGTGCTGGAGTGGTCCCGAGAAGGGCAACAAGGTTGGGGAAGGGATTGGAGAGCAAACCTTGTGAGGAGAGGCTGTGGGAGTTTGGGTTGTTTAACCTGAAGAAAAGGAGGTGGAGGGGAGACCTTATTGCTGTCTAGAACTTCTCGAAAAGAGATTGTAGAGAGTTGGGGGTTGGTTCTTCTTGCAAGACACTGGGACAAGAGGAAATGGCCTCAAGCTGCACCAGGGGAAGTTTAGACTGGACGTTAGGAGAAACTTCATGCTGGAGAGGGTCCTCAGGCCTTGGAACAGGCTGCCCAGGTAGGGTGCTGAATCACCATCCCAAGACATGTTAAAAAGTAGTGGAGATCTGGAACTCAGGGACAGGGTTTATGCTGGACTTGGGACAGTTTGGTTAGTGGGTGGATTCAATGATCTTAAAGATCTTTTCCAATCTAAATGATTCTGTTCTATCTTCTCCAAGGACCTGCCTCACACAGCACCAACTCGTTGCAAATGTACCTGAGCTACAACTGAGCTACAGCACAGGTGTAGACTGGATATCACCACCACACTTGCTGTGGCTCTATCAACCTTGCCACCACAGCTGCAATTCTTTTTGCTAAAGTTGAAGGGAAGAGCAGACTTGTTTCAAACCCTCCTTTATCTGTACATCTCCCTGTCCTACCTGTGCACACTCACGCTGCCGCTGAGCTCGGGCACAGATTCTTTCTGTGAATCCACTTAGCCAAACCAAAAAAGATAACAGATCTCAAGAAAGGACAGCTGCATTATTTTTCTAAGTGGGACATTCAACACAGGATATTAAACACAACGCTGGTTTGACCTTTCAAGCATGAGTGCAATAAGTTATAGGTGTTATTAAGCAAGAGACTGTCTGGGTGATTAAAGTTAGAGGGAGAAGAAAAATGTCTTTTTTCTTTTAAATATCTGAAGACCAGTTTGCACCCCAAAGTTTTCTCTGGTTTTCCCAGTCAGCCTTAGGAAGGTCACCAGGCACTTCCTTCTTATGCTTAGAACTAAAGTTTCAGAAAAATAACGAACAGTGACTTTACAGCAAATGTTTTTCCTGTGTGATGAGGAATCTGGCATCTGCCGGTGCCATGTGAATTTCACTGCTCCTGAGTGACCAGCAGGACTGGATTGGCCTCAGCTCTCAGATCAATTTGCACTCTGCTGCAAAGCTCTGCAAGATTCTCTAAGTATCGCTTGCCCTGTGGGTGGAATTCATTCCTCAGTTGGAGATCTAATAGAGCCACTCTTTTTCCTTGCACATTGTACCACACCAAACACTTTTTCACCCCCCCAAAAAATACCCACATTGTTTGGAAGAAAAACAATCTGAGAAGCATCTTCTCATGACTTTCGAAGAAAATCTATTGTAGCTACCCATGTCTCAGTCTGGAGCAAATTCTGGAGGCTCAAAGGATTCACCACATGTGCTCTCCCAGCCTGGAAGAGAAGTGATGCTGCAGGGAATTGTTTATTTGTTTTTATACAAAATTCACACTGCAGTGGGCAGTTCACAAAGCCCCTGTTTCCCTCTCCAGTGAGGCTGTTGCTTTATAACTTAGGCAATACCCAGCCTCTTTGGTTGAAGAACATTTTCTACCTCTTAAATCGCAACAGAGGATGGATGAAATGCTGCTGTTCCTGGGACCAACCAGCTCTTTGAGGCAGTGAATTTGGGACAAACCTCTCCAAAATATTTGGAGAAAGCTTGAGCCTGACCTCAGAGCAGCTCCTGCAGCCTCAGGCTCAGAGTCACAAACATTTTGTATATTAAATGAGTTTCAGCATGTCGCATTGAGACTACCTAGTGTAGATGGCAGAGCCTGGCTATGGGCAACAGTAAATGCTCAAAAATCATGAGATTATCTGCTTTTTAAAAAAAGAATCCGACATGTAAATGAGCATCCTGAGGGAAGTGGAGACAGCTGTTTGGCAATGGCGAATTTAAAACCTATTTAAGGGCATAAAATACTGCAAAGGGGATGCAACTTTAGCTTGTCTCTTTCAAGACCCTGTCACTATTTAAATTGCTTTTATGTAAATATTTTGTCTAGCGTGAGCAAAGTTACTGCTTCTCCGGGAAAAAAAAAAAAAAGAAATAATTTCTCATTAGCCACTGAAACCAGTGAAATCCCACTGCCTGCATTCCTCAGGAGAGCTGGAATTAATACTGCGGTTGTCCGAGGTTCGGAGGGCTCCGAGCTGGAGCCCTCAGGGAGATGCTAGTCCCAGTGGCTCCTGCAGCCCCCGGATCAGGGGCGAAGCTCTGAGCGCCCACCCGCTGCTCCTTCCGGGGCACGGCTGGGGTCTCTCTGGGTGACGATTTTTCTTCACATCACCTGAAATAACCGGCAGCGCTGCCCTGCGAAGCCATGTTCCGCGGTCTCGGAGGGTCCTTGTGAGGACCACCTGGATGGGGTGGCGAGTCCCGGCCCCCGCCTCGGCGCAGCGCAGCCCCGCGCCCACCTTCGTAGCCGGGACCCCCTGCTCTGGGGTCGGTGTTCGTGGGGCTGGGCGACCCCTCGCTGCCACGGCCCGGCCCCACGAGCGAGACCCCCGGCCCGGCCCCGGGCGGAGCGCAGCAGGACGAGCGGCGGCGGCGCAGCCGAGCCTGGGGCCGCCGGTATTTAGGGCGGGCGCTGCCAGAGCGGGAGAGCGGGACGGCGGGGACGGAGTGAGTGAGGGAGTGCGGGGCAACGGCGGGGCCATGGCGGGGGGACGGCGGGACGGCGGGGGAATGCCGGGGCGATGCTATGCAGGGGGGATGCTCAGGCGATGCCGGGGCTTGAGGGGGTGATGCTGGGGCTCGGGGGAGCGATGCCCGATACCGCCTCCGCGTCGACGGGACGGGCTCGGTCCCGTTTGGTCCGGCCGGGTCGGGGGCAGCCGCGGCACCTGGTTGAAGTTGCTCTCCACGGCGGAGCCCGCCGGGCCGATGCCCCGTGCTGCTGGTGCCGCAGCCGAGGGGGCCCCGCACCCCTCCCGCGGCTGTGTCGAGCCCCGACGACCTGGGGGACAATCCGGCCTCGGCCCGGGACCCGCCGGAGGAGGTCGAGGGCTGTAGAGCCCCGCGGGTGCATCGCTCCTCCGAGCCCCCGGCTGAGACGCGAGCGGCGGTTCCAGTGGCACCGGTCTCGGGCGGTTGTCGGGCAGGTTTTCCTGGAAGGAACTTCGAGCTCACAGACCATTTAGAGTCTTAAACGGTCACTGGAGGTCCCTCCCTGAGATGTAGGGTGGTGGTGGGTAGATCAAGGGACCACCTGAAAAATGTAGTAATTACATGGATTCTCCTGTGGGGAAGCTGTAAGCGACAGGAGCTCTGAGATTCATGTTGTTATGGCTGTCCCAGCATTGCCCCACACCATCCTGGTTTGTACAACACTAATGACTCTGCTGCCTAGCCTCTGCCTCACTGCCACTTTAGTTGTGACAGTGACAAGATGTCATCTCCACTGAGGTGCCTGTGCAAAGGCAGGAGTCTCTGGTATAAGGCTGAGCTCCTGGAATCCTCACCCATCCCTCCTTCTGGAATCCTCACCCATCCCTCCTTATGTGCCAGCTTGGATGCCAGCCAGCATTTCTAGGGCAAAACCCACTCTCTCTTGGAGCCAATGGATTGCACCACCTCACGTGCTGCAGCACATGATGCATGTGAATCACTTTTGGGATAAGCGAAGAGCTGGAGCCAGCCTGCTGGCTTTTTACTTACAGTAAAGAGCAGGAGCCAGCCAGGGATGAGGACTGCGAGTATTGCCCTGCAATCTCAAGATGGTCCTGATTTTCCCAGGATACTGTGAGCAGCTATGCAAGAGACTTGAAAAAGGACTTTGAGGAGAGTAACGTAGCCCCAGAAGGACAGTCCTTTTCGCAGTTGTGAGCTTGACATAAACCTCAAGGAAGAGGCTTTCTTTGCAAAGCTAAGCGGACAATTGACTTCAGAGTGGTGGGAATTGCTTTGACAGTAAGTTCCTCATCGAAGTCAATGGAGTGTTGAACAGATTACTCCAGGAAGCAATGGCTAGCATCTGTGAAGTTTCTCAAGACAGATTTGCTTTTGTTTTTCAGTTTTCCCAAATTTCATTCACCATCCAAACAAATTATTTAAGCTGTGCATTTAGCATGATTCTCAAATATTAAAATGAACACATATCAAACACATTATTAATGTTATTTTTTTGTCTTGCCTACAATACTGTTGGGTTTTTCCATTTACTCCCAGAACCTGGTGGTCTCAGAACAGCACCCTCACCAGCCAACGCTCGGCATTTTTGCCTGAAATTGCAGCCTGTTGTCTCCTTTGGAGCTGACGGTCACTCCCTACATCGCACTTTGGATGGGCTGTGAGGAGATCGAAACTGAGCACATGTAATGCAGGCACGTGTGAGCAAATGTCAAAGAATAAGAATATAAAGTCAGACCTTCTGTGTGGTGTTAACAGTGCTGCTTTACAGCTTTGTAGACATCTGGGAAGTATATTTCTCAAACTGAGATTTCAAAATGCAGGAAGACATGAGGGCCCTGGCTACTGTCAGTGTTTAATGCAGAGTAAGCAAGACAATGATCACTGTCCTCAACTAAATGCAGACAAGAAACAACAGCAAAGTTAACGCTCTTCCGGGCAGGGACACAACAAGGTCCCACAGTCATCTTGGAGCCACTTGCTTACCTAGAGCCGTCCTGCTTACAGCTCTGAGGAGTTGAAACAATCCGTATAAGACGCATAAAAATTTGATTGGTCTTTCCTCTGACATGTGAGTAAAGATTCCTTTCTGCCTCCTTGGTGATGCACTCAGAGATAGACCCTTCAGAGTGCACGCAAGTTATGATCCACCTACTATGACACTCTACTAGCCACTATGTGGCTAGGTAGGATCACCCAAGGAGTTCCTTCTGTCCCACCAGTTTCCAGCCTGCCTGTTACTGACCCTGTGTGAGCACAGAGGAATTGTGCAAGGAGAATTCAGAAATTTTATCATCTCTGAGCTCACTGAAATTGGAGTGGAATGGAGAGCTTACTCATGAATACTATACTTGGAGCAACAGCAGTTCAGCTTCTAGTCTGCTGAGGTTTCTATACCTGAAGAGCTCATATATGGAATTGTGATCTCATAGTGCCTTGCATAATAGGAGCAAGCATTGTATGTCAAGAGACCTTGTATCTGTCTCCTAGAAAGTGAGTAAGGCAGCAGTGAAGTATAAGAAAGGTCACTGCATTGAGAGAGGAGGCTAGAGGATCAGTAGGGAGCGACACTCAGACTGCCAGGCCCATACAGAAAACACTGCTGGTGCTGTTGCAGCTGTCTGCCAGGATGTTCCACTTCCGTAAAGTCATGGGGAGTTCCTCCGGTCCATGCTCTGAGCTTACACTGTCTTGCAGTAAAAAAAAAGGATTCTTGTTTTCCACCATTTTACACAGAGTAGATTTTAATCCATTTTGCTTCCTAAATTGGTTAGTGGGAATCACATTCCCAAAAGGTTGTTTGACTTGTCCTTGAAGACTTCCTATAAATGAGATATCACAGTGTCCCCAAGCAATCCTGTTAAGAGTGTCACTCAGTACCTTTACTCAATCTTCCTTGTTGCACTTTAGTGTTTCTCCTTCCAGTGATACTGGTGACAGCCATGGGGGACAGACTATTCCTGTTCTACAGGAGGCTTCTACGTGTGTAAAGACGCTTGAACATCTCATTTAGCTCTGTCATTTCTAGCCCAGACACCCCTGTTCATTCAGTTTATTCCTACACTTTCACTTTTCTGAGGAGCCTCACTGCTTTCCTCTTATTTCTCTATGTGCTCTGTAACTTCTTGGGAACAGCACTCAAACCCGAACACTGGGCTTCCATTTGATCTTGTCCAAGATGAGCAGAACAAGATCTGTTTGAGGTCTTATTCCCAGTTACGTGCCTGCTGAGGTCTTTGCCATTTTGCTGGAGTACAATATCACAGACATCACTGACAGTGCAGGTTGATCCTACAGAGCTTTTACCTTGCTGGTTGCTCGCCATCACACAGTAGGACCGCTGTTCATTTCTACCTGAACTCAGACCTTGCACTTGTTCTTAAATGCAGGCTTAACCTTCTTAAAATCCAGTTCTTTAGTGTGTTGGGATCCCTCCAAGACCCGCCTGGATACGTTCCTGCGCGATTTGATCCTGCTGTGGTGGGGGTATTGGACTGGACGATCTTTTGAGATCCCTTCCAATCCCTAATGTTCTGTGATTCTGTTTCCATCACCCAAACCATTACTGAAATGCCAACAACTGGGCCTCCATATTCCCATCATGGTGGAATTTCTGTGTGTTTCTCTTTGTACACGTGTCTGTTCAATACCTCTGTGCTCTCTGATACTTCCAGCTTCCAGGTCAAGGTCATGTGAGCAAAAGCTGTTCCCAGTTTCTTCCTGAATTTCCTCCAGAACACAGGGTAAGGGGAAGTGGGAAGGATGAGTGCTTCTTCCAAGGAGTGCAAGACTGTGTTCTGCCAATGTGCATTTGGAATGTATTGACTGGCTGAGGAAGTGCTGCATGACATCTCTGTGGTAGCAGTAAGAGGGCATGTTCTGATTAAATGTTTGGCAGATCAATTCACCCATCACCAGTTTTATTTTTAAGTCTTGTCTGTTTATTAAAGTACAAGTATTAGCACATCAACCATTGATTTCCTAATCCCTCTGGATAAGTCCCAGAGTCTGAAAACATTCTAGCGGCTGAAGAGGGAGACTGTGATTTGCCTTCTGCAGCAGTTAGACCATCCAGGTCAAAGCCAATGTGACTTTGTTTGTCCCAGATCCCACCTTGCAGACAGGGAGATCTTTATGGGAGGGTCTGCATTGTGCATGTTTGCCATCAGAGAGAGACTTCATGACTGAGAGAGTCTAGATAATGTCAGAGCTAAGAGCTCCAGGTCCCTCCAAAGAAATTATTGCTAACACACAGCAGAGTAAGGATGCATTTGTCAGCATCACAGCCCACTAAATCCCAAACTTCCTCTCTGCTAAGTTATATTTAGTTATAAAGTGTAGCAGTAGTTACCCCTCTAACTGCTGCAACTTTCCTGTGCCCTTGAGGGTTGCTGCTTCATAGAATCATAGAATCGTAGAATCACTATGGATTGGAAGGGACCAAAGATCATCCAGTCCAATCCCCCTGCAACAGCAGGATCACCTAAACCAAGTCACACAGGAACCTGTCCAGTCGGGTCTTGAATATCTCCAGTGAGGGAGACTCCACAACCTCCCTGGGCAGCCTGTTCCAGTGCTCTGTCACTCTCACCGTGAAGAAGTTCCTTCTCAGGTTGATGTGGAACCTCCTGTGTTCCAGCTTACAACCATTGCCCCTCGTCCTATCACTACATGACACCGAGAACAGCCCACAAAAATGGGGATGTCCTTCCAGCTTGTGATCATTGCTTAAGCAGAGAACAAATAGGCAAACACAGTAGTGCTCATCCCTCTTTCCCAAGGAGTCAGCAGCTTGCCCAGGGCAACAGGGATGCTGTCACATTTTCCTCTTGTTTGGCTCTGTGTTTAACCTGTGTAGCTAATTCATTTAAATAACCTCCTGATCATACAAGGACACTTCTATATTACTCTGTTTTCTTTTCAAGGTGCTCACTCTAAGTACAAAAGGCTGTTCTGCTTTAAAAACTGAGCAGAGTCTGTCAGTCTAATTAGTGTGTTTTCTGCAGAAAGGCTTAAAGTTTGGGTTTAAAAGACTGAAAAGTGTCTGCCCTCCCACTTCCCCAACTACTTCTCCCTTCTTGGTGACTTATGTGTGGTGTGGGCAGTGAATTAAAATGTCTTGATGCCTTTCTTCCCCAAGTGGAGCCTGTTGTTTTACTGCCTGCAGATTCATCAGTGGTTTTGTTAAACCCTCCCTTTGTGCCTGATGCTTTAGGTAAAAGCTCTCAGTTACAGCAGAGTCCGGGTTTCTGACCCACAATGTTAACGGTGATCCAGGTGGGATGCAGGGGCATCCAGACAAGGACCCACGGCACTACTACCACAACAATGGCACAGTATGTTGTGCACAACAGACTGCAAAGAGCCAAGCTCCCACTTCAGTGCTTAAACTAAACTCCCCAATTAGTTGGGATGGCAATGTGGCAGTTCTCAGTATAGTGCTGCCTGATTGCACTTCACTGTATAAGGTACATCGATATTTTATTTCTATCAGGTTTATTCTGTCTTACTCTTAGCTTTTTACAGATGTTATGTGCTTCAGGCTGCTTAATCCCAAACTAGAAAACTAATGAGGACTGTGGGTATTTTTGCAGCATACCCACTCTTTTATACTGCTCATGTGAACCTGCTCACACTACATTTTACAGGTTTTACCCATTTTTAAATTTCACACAGACTCTACCTTTTCTGTGGCTCTCACTTTTCATTGCAGTACATTATGGCATCGCCTTGTTTTTCTCTCAGAAGCTGCATCATGATTTTATTATGATCAGTGGGCTGTCAAATTCCTGTAACTTACTCTAAATGCACTTCGTGATGTTGAAGCAGACTTCTCACCTCCAAGCTGCACTGCACAGATAGTCGTATGCTGCCTGCATGAGCCAATTGTCCCAAATAAGCACAAACCTACTGAAAACCAATTAGTTCTTTTGACTTCTGTGCCACGTGTCTGTCAATGGTGCTTCTCCTGTCTGGCGTTGGTCAGTTGACACAAGGAGGAGCTTGATCCCTCACCAAGGTTTCAGCATGGTAGAACATACCTGGTTTAAAAGACTCGACATGAAAATGAAAAATTAAAAACTGTTACCAAAAAATGGGAGTGCAAAGGGATTTTGAAACTCAGCTCTGTCCTCAGCCACCCCTTTGCAATTCCCCTGATTGTGACCAGCTACAATGGAGTTGAATGAATTCTCCAGTTCCTCTAACTTCAATGTGAATTTAAAGGAAGTGTTCAACTTGTTAAAAGACATTCCACCTTTTTGTCTCCTATTCTGTTCAGTGATGGAGCAAAAACCTGCTCTTATGCACTGTTTCCTTCAGTGCTTATGCATTCCCTCTGCAGCCGAGGGTTGTCACAATCTGTTATCAGCTGCAGCAGAGCATTGCTGTCTGCGAGTTACCCTGCTCTCCAGGCATGGTGGTTGTGTTCCAGAAGGGACAAAAATGCATTGTGACTTTGTTCGTGCTCTGGCCAAGTGTCTTTGGCAATCCCCAGTGCAGCTGCAGGGCCCACATGATGGCACTCTGGCAATGAGCTGCCAGGGCCATGCAGCTCCTGCATTGTCACACTTGGTTTCTCCTCCAGCTTAACCAGGCTGGAGCCTCTGTCCTGGAGCCTCTGCTCTGCTGCCATGCCACTGCTGTGTGTGCCAAGACTGCACAGCTAGAACACAAAGGGTTTTTTCCAAAGAAGTGTCTGGTTTTAAGTAACAACCTTGAACTGTGAAGCCATCCCAGCGATTATCACCAACAGCTAAAGCGTGGTCTCTGCTAACAGTGAATATGTGCCTCAGCTGAGTCTTCTGCCAGGATAAATAGCACTGCACTGTCTAAAATGCTGTTTCTGTTTAAATACTGTTTCCTGTGAGGAAATTATCTTTCATTCTTTTGTATGAATGAGAAAGAATCTCCCCAAATCTCTCCATTTTATCAATACATTCTAACATACTTCCTCACCTCCTGGACTTTCCCAAGAACCACTGAATGACTGGATGCCCTGCATGACAGGAATGTTGGAGGTCTGTAAATGAGGGACAGATGCATCTTGAGTGAAGAGTGATGTGACTGCAGAAGACAGTCCTGGTCTCTGGTGGCCCCACAGTCAGAAAATGCTCTTCTCCCCTCTCTGGCTACAGAAGAGGCTCTCATGTCTTTGCTGCTCACTGTGGTTGTGTCTTCACCATCAAATATCTTCATGCCAGGGTCACTCTGTGCCTTGGTTTCCCATCCTCACTGCACAGGTCTGTTTGCCTCCCTCAGCTGTCAAACCCACATGCCACAATGGGAACAACAGTGTGGACAAGCCAAAGACAGGTCTGGCTTCCTTTGTTCTCTGGTATTGCTGTCTTGTAGGCTCACGTAGGAAGCCTTGCCTAGAAGGATTCAATGCCACCCCTGCCCCAAGCATTGTACCTCACATGTGATGTGCTGTGAAAAACCTCAGTCTCATAGGTTATGGCATCATCTTCAATTTATTTCAGGCACTTTGAACTGACCCAAGGCCAAGGGCACCAGGTGAGGAAGTGATGGGCTAAGGATAGTTGCTGATGCAGCCAACCCACTGGAGAGAACTTCTGTCTTGAGACGTGTGGGTGAAAACCCTACTGTGTCCTGTCTGCTGAGGGACCAGAGGGATCATGAAGGCTGATGCCTTCTGGACTGTAAACATAACTTTATGGACCACAGCTAATGACCTGCAGTTCCCTAGACTGTAAATTGCATGTTCTGAAGGTGAGTGTGCTGTCTAGAGGTGATAAATCACCGGGCTCTACTCAGTACTCCTGATGTTCCAGAGATCATGTAAACACTGTCCAGGCAATGGTCCCACAGGCTGCTCTCTGATGAATGTGGTGGACGTCCTCTTCCTGCCTCTGGGCTCCCAGTGTGTCAGGATGCATATCTCTAAGCACCTGAGCTGTGTGTTCCTTAATACACAGTTATAGGTGTAACCTTGTGCTTGACTTAATTCAAGGACTGCTTGGGATTTAACGTCACTTTTCTTCCACCCGTGTAGTTTAAACAAACAAATATATTTTAATTTGTTTTAAATGGGAAAGTAATTTACCTCTGTTCAGGACTTCTTGAGTAAAAGGTAAATTAACAGAAACATTATTGAGAGGGCGTTCTTTTTAGCTAGATGATAACAAAATGCATTCTGTCCTTACGAGAACTCCCGTTACTAATTCTTTTAATTGTGTACATTGTAGAGATTGCCCACTCACACAAATTAAATATTCAGAGGCTCTGAAACAGGCATCGTGGGGAAGTGCATTCAAAGTACCTTTTAATGTAGATTCAGAGCCCCTGGTTCCCAAACACGTAGGAAAGCGTGTCGCTTTGTGTTTCCAGCACTGCAGTGAACCTAGTGGTTATAGCACATGAAGTTACATCACGAAGCAGATGCACAAGTCATTGCAACAGAAGGGCTGTAGTTTTTAAGGAATGTTTATGGCCATCCTGCCTGACCTCGTGCACACTTCCGAGCCTCTCAAGAGCTTACAGCCAGCTGAAGTTGGTTCATGGTTCCATGTGGATACTGCACCACATTTGGTTTGCTTTTCAATTTTACATTTTAAAATGTTTGATTTTCACTCTGTACGTTACAGTTCTGTGCATTAGGCTGCAGGGTGACACCCTACTGCTTGTAAGGGAAGACTGACTAGTTATTCTGCAGAAACCTGTAGCCCCACTGATAATTTAGCACTGGGGCTATAGACTTCTGAGAATATATTTTAGTTTCAGCACAGTGATTGCCCGG
This sequence comes from Rhinopomastus cyanomelas, assembly GCA_013400115.1. Taxonomy (NCBI): domain Eukaryota; kingdom Metazoa; phylum Chordata; class Aves; order Bucerotiformes; family Rhinopomastidae; genus Rhinopomastus; species Rhinopomastus cyanomelas. Next base: position 219,661 of record VXBP01001175.1, read on the forward strand.
GATAAAACTCTTAAGTAGGGAACAAAAATTCTGTCAGGCCCATGTGGTTCTCATAATCTGTTTTAATCTGAAACCAATAAATACAACTGACAGTTAGTGACACCTCTCTGGTAGATGCTGCCCTGCCAATGGATAAAAGCTGCTCAAAGGTCTATCTGCATTGCTTGGTGAAACATTCAAAATCCTAAGTCTTTCTATGCACAAATGTAGACTTTCATTAAACTTAAAAATACCAAAACCTACTTGAGGTGTTGAGGACCCCAGCAGAAATCCTACGAGATGTCGCAGGGTTCTAGTGTTACTTTTGAAAATTACTTTCAGTCGTGATAGTCTTGTTTGTGGGGCAGGGATGAGCCAAAGCACTCTTTCTGAGTACCTGACAAACACCTGGCTTGGAGCTCTTCTGCAAAAATTGTTCTTTTCCTGTGGTGATCACATCAGCGCGAAACACAACTGATTTGCAACACCCCATTCAGTAACTCGGTACCTGGTGAGGCTGTTGTTTGGTTTCAGTAAGATTTTCTCCCAGCGTCAGGCTGGCTGTTTACATGTTTGCAGAAGATTAACAATTCATCCCAACTCTAGCCCGTGTTTCACATCAGATTTTTTTCTCCACAGTGACTGACAGCTGTTGGAAGCCGTAGGACTGCTACTCTGCTTGTTCACGTACAGGTGGGTGGGTGATATGTGCTTCATTTATTTTCACATCGTTGGAATTGTTCTAACGCTGAACAGTGGCTGCTACCTGAAATATGGGAGAGCTCAAGCTCTGAAGTCCAATGGTATCAGCAGGGTGGTTCAGCCTCTACTTAAAACCAGATCTGCTAGCTGCAAGATAGCTGCTGTGGTACCAGTTGGCAACTGCTCATCCACAAGCTGGGTGTTTGTACCTTGCCAGTTGCAGAAGTTACATGGACACCGGTGTTGCTGTTCGCAGAGTAAAGTCAGTGTTTGGCCAAACAGTCAAAATGGCTTCTGCAAAGGGAAGTTCACCTTGCAAGTCTACTGAGGATAAGAAGAGCTGATGGCTGTAGGGTTTGGGTGAAGACCAAGCTACACTTGGGCTGCCATGCTAGCATAGTGCAGGGATTACTAGGACTCCAAGAGACTTTTGACAAAGGCCCTTTTCCAGAGACTCTTAACGAAGGTAAGTGAAGACGGCTCGGACCACCCAACGCATTAAGTGAGCTGGACAATACATGAATAGTAGAGTGATGACATCTGCTGATGAAACAAAGCTCTTTGCTGGGTTAACAACTGGCTGGATGACGGGCACAGAGAGTGGCTGTGAATGGTGCTGCATCCAGCTGGTAGCCCCTAGCAGTCAGTACTGGGGCCAGCTCTATTGATGACCTGGATGAGGGGATCAAGTCTGCCCTTAGTAAATTTGCAGATGACACCAAGTTGGCAGGGGGGAGTGTTGATCTGCTGGAGGGGAGGAAGGTGCTGCAGAGAGATCTGGACATGCTGGGTTAATGAGCAGAGGCCAATGGGATGAGGTTTAACAGGGCCAAGGGAAGGATCCTACACTTTGGCCACAATAACCCCCTGCAGCTACAGACTGGGGGATGAGTGGCTGGAGAGCAGCCTGTCAGAGAGGGACCTGGCAGTACTGGGTGACAACTGGCTGAACAGGAGCCAGCAGGGTGCCCAGGTGGCCTGGAAGGCAAATGGCATCCTGGCTTGGATCAGCAATAGTGTGGCCAGCAGGGCTAGGGATGTCATTCTCCCCCTATTTTGGGCACTGGTGAGGCCTCCCCTCCAGTACTGGGGGCAGTGCTGGGCCCCTCACTTTGCTAAAGAGATTGAAGGGCTGGAGTGGGAGCAGAGGAGCAACAAGGCTGGGGAAGAGACTGGAGGGAAACTCTAATGGGGAGAGGTTGAGGGAGCCAGCAGTGTTCAGCCTGGACAAGAGGAGACTCAGGAGGGACCTTCTCCCTCTTTAGCTCCCTGAAGGGACGTTGTAGTCAGGTCGGGGATGGGCTTTTCCCCCAGGCAACCAGGACTGGAACAAGAGGGCATGGCCTGAGGCTGCCAGGGGAGGGTTAGACTGGATGTCAGGAAGCCCTTCCTCATGGAAGGGGTGATCGGACCCCGAAAAGCACTGCCCAGGGCAGTGGTGGAGTCCCCATCCCTGGAGGTGTTGAAGGCCAGCCTGGCTGTGGCTCTTAGTGCCCTGGTCTGGCTACTGGGGTGATGTTAGGTCCTGGGCTGGGCTGGCTGAGCTCAGCCTCCATCATTCTATGATTCAGGGTAGTAGCGACAAGGACTAACTGTGCAGAGTTGCAAGGAGCCTCAGTTAAAAAGGTCAAGAAGGACAACAATACAGAGAGATGCAAAACGTGAGCACCCAGGAAAAACTGCTGACGTTGCCAGTCGTGGCTTTGAAATGCCATTAACTGTGGCAGTTCTGTGCCATGTAGTGATTAACACAGCAAAGTCAATCTCAGGAATCTTTAGGGCAGAAGTTGAGAAGAGTACAGGCAATACCATTATTTTCTAGACTTGGAAGGGATGCAAAGGCAAATGGAGAGGCTTCTACAGGTATGTGAACCGAAAAAGGAAGATTAAAGAAAGCGATCCTGCCCTGAGGAGTGACAGTGGTAACAACAAAGGAGAAAGCTGAGACCCTCAACCATTGTTTTGCCTCAGTCTTCACTGGCAACCTCTCTCCTCGCAGCTTTCAAGTCAGTAGCCCACAAGACTGATATCAGGGAGACAAAATCCCTCCCACTGTAAGTGAAGATAAGGTTCACAACCATCCGAGGAACCTAAATAAACACAAGTCTGTGGGACCTGATGAGATGCATCCTGAGGCAATTGGCTGATGCCGTTGCCAAGCCACTGTCTGTGATATTTGAAGTCAATGGCAGTCAGGTGAAGTCCCTAGTGACTGGTAGAAGGGAAACATTACACCTTTACATTACATTTTCAAAAAGAGTAGAAAGGAGAACCCTGGGGACTACCAACCTGTCAGTCTCACCCCTGTGCCTGGGACGATCATGGAACAGATCCTACTAGAAGCGATGCTAAGGCACATGGATGACAGAGAGGTAATTCAGGACAGCTAGCAGGGTTTGCTAAGGGCAAGTCCTGCCTGACTAAGCTCCTGGCTGTCTACGATGGGGTGACTGCATCAGTGGACAAAAGAAAAGCTATGGATGTCATCTACCTGGACTTCTGGAAGGCCTTTGACATTGTGCCATATAACATCCTTCTCTCTAAATGGAGAGATACAAATTTGATCAGTGGATGGTAGCATCCAGAGAGTAGTGGTCAATGGCTCAATGTCCAGATGGAAAACAGGACAGGTGGTGTCACTCAGGGGTCCTTACTGGGACAAGTTTAGTTTAATATCTTCATTAATGATATCGACAGTGGCATCAAGTGCACCCTCAGCAAGTTTGCAGATGACCCTGAGCCGGGTGGTACAGTTGATAGGCCAGAGGGACAGGAGGCCATCGACAGGGATCTGGACAGACTGATAAGTGGGCCCAGGCCAACCTCATGAGGTTGACTTTTGGAGGTCACTTCAGTTCAGTAATTCTATGATTATGCTGCAGTATGAACCTATGATGCATCCACATATTCAGCACTGTTTGTGGTCCTGGTCCCTCTGTCTCAAAAAAAATCTAGCAGTGCTGGGAAAGTGTCAGAAAAAGGTTGAGCTGAACCTATGTGTCATTGTCAGAGACAGACAACTGTGTTTGATGGACTGTGGTCACTGTGGCCACTCTTATGTTCAAAAATTGTTACTAGGAAGAGAGGTCAGCCTTCCTGCAAAGAAAAAATCAAGAAAGCACTAGTGTGAAATGTGAGATTCTTCTACATCCCCTCCTTGGAAATATACACCTCAGAAGAAAAGCTTCTCCAGGAATAAGTCTGTCTCCCAGATGGTGGATGTTTACAAAAAACCCCAGACGTGCCAACCCAAAAAGTGTTGTTTTCTTTGTTAGGATTTCTGAGTTAAAGAGAGGGTGTTTGACACCAGCACGTCCATTGTTGGTGTCAAATATAGAATAGATGATGCTTGTGCTCCACAGATTCCTCACCGAGCAGCTCTCAGTTGTGTGTCAGATGGCGTGTTTCTCCTGGATGGCTGGGAGGAGGCTGATTTGGTGAGTATCTTCTTGGGAAAAACTGGCATCTCTCTTTTTAGCCCTCAGAGAATGCTTCAAAGCCATTCATGACCCATACTCAGGATTTCTTTCAAGAAAGCTTGGACATAAGACAAGTGACATTCTGGGCCTTGTGTGTGGTTCTGAGCAAACTGTCTCAAGGAAATCTGTCCTACAGTGCTTCATTGAGGTTTGTAGATACTTCAGATTATAGCAAGTGAATCTAGAGAGAAGCCTGTCGATCCCTCACTTCCACAAGGTTTGTACACCACCCCAGATTAAAACATTTACTTGCTTTTCCAGATTCCCATAACTGATCCGTCCTTACTCTTTTGAGGGAATCACCACTCCACAAGTCATTGCAATCATCCACCATGTGCAAGATCAGGAACAGCTCACTACTTGGAACATGCTGTGGACTTCAGCACCAACACATTGACTTCTGGTACCCAACACTTGACTCCAGCACTTGAAGACTGAATGTTGAAGGGAAACCTGAATGGTCTGGAGGAATGAGTGAAAATAGGGTTCTGCATTTTTGAAAAAGAGGTCTTGATTTACAAATCTGGTAGAAATTATGGTCACAGGAGGAATCCAGAGGGTATTGTTTTATATCTTGGGTACTCTGCTAATGAAGTGTCCCCTAGAAAGATAAAAAAATGTGACATGTCCCAAGCACAGGGGCATCAATTACATGCCCAGATGTTTGTTCTTCTGCCTCTCACTCTTCAGTGTTGATTTATGCAGCCTTGGAGAAGATTAGTTCAGAAAGCAAGCATGAACTAAAGATAAAAAGGAATGATTTAGTCATCACATTTGGAAAATGATGTTAACACTTGCTTTAACACAGATGTCATGGATGTGATGTGATGGAGAACCTACATAATAATATGAGAGTGCCTCGTCTCCTGTAAGCTCAAGTTTTCAACACATGGGTATTTCTTTGGTGTTGGACTCTAGTAAGTTTCAGCTAAAGGTAAGCATCTTTCTTCACCATCCCTGATTCACCACCCCTGAAAGGTTACGCTGGAGAGCAAAAAGTGGAAACAGAGCATGACTCAGTATAACCATTCAGCAGAGCTCTCTCTTCAGAGCTCAGCAAGTAAGTCATTAAACTTCACTGAAACATCACTGGCTTTGGATGAAAGGACACTCTTAGGGCTGAAGATCTCACTTTCAGTCCTTCTGTCTGTTATAACTTTGGCAACGATCCTTGCAAACATTTTTGTTGTTATTACAATTTTCCTGACTAGAAAGCTCCACACACCTGCAAATTACCTCATCGGCTCCTTGGCAGTGACTGACCTGCTGGTGTCTGTCCTGGTCATGCCCATCAGTATTGCTTACACTGTCACCCACACGTGGGCCTTCGGCCAAGTGCTATGTGATATCTGGTTATCATCAGACATCACGTGTTGCACAGCCTCAATCCTGCACCTCTGTGTTATTGCACTGGACAGATACTGGGCTATCACTGATGCTTTGGAATATGCCAAACGCCGGACCACTAGCCGAGCAGCATTCATGATTGCAGTGGCCTGGATGATATCTATCAGTATCTCTGTGCCACCGTTTTTCTGGAGGCAAGTGAAAGCTCATGAAGAAATTGCTAAGTGTACTGTAAATACAGATCAGATTTCCTACACAATTTATTCCACTTGTGGAGCTTTCTACATCCCAACAGTGCTTCTCCTGATATTGTACGGTAGAATTTACGTAGCAGCTCGGTCCAGGATTGTAAATTCACCCTCACTGCATGGGAAACGTTTCACTACCGCACACCTCATCACCGGCTCTGCGGGCTCTTCCCTCTGCTCCATTAACACTAGCCTTCACGAAGGGCATTCCCATTCGGGTGGATCCCCGTTATTTATCAATCATGTTAAAATAAAACTTGCAGATAGCATCCTGGAAAGGAAAAGAATTTCTGCTGCAAGAGAAAGGAAAGCCACCAAAACTTTAGGCATTATCCTGGGAGCTTTCATTTTCTGCTGGCTTCCTTTTTTTGTCATGTCCCTAGTCCTACCAATCTGCCAGGATGCTTGCTGGGTTCATCCCATCCTACTGGACTTCTTTACGTGGTTGGGTTACTTAAACTCGTTGATAAATCCAGTCATTTACACAGCTTTTAATGAAGAATTTAAACAAGCTTTCCAAAAGCTAATACATTTCAGAAAGTGTTGATTTTGAGCCTCTCCTGTTGCCTCGCTAACCCTTGCACAAGCCCTCAGCCTACCCAGAACCTTTCTGTGCTTTGATTCCTAGGCTGTGGGGTGGTGACTGCCACCTCTGCTGCTGCCCTGTGCTGTGCATGTAACAGGGAACTTCTTGCCAATCGGGTACTTTCTGTCTGGAATTTATGTCCTGTAACAGAACTTGTCCGTGGTCTCTGCAGTGATTATGTGTGCAAGATCAAAACGTGAAGTGAGCTCTGTGACCGGGGAAGGAGCATGAACCACAGAGCTGAGTCTGTACAACGCGACGACACCACATTATCCAGTTCTGCTGTGCCTTTGTAACCTGGTGGGAGGAACACGTGGGCGTATTTTCAGGGTGCCAGTATTTCTGCTGTACGCTATTAACAATTCCTGTAGGCTGAGAACATCTCAGGATAATAGGATCTGGTGTCTAAAGTTGCTGTGGCATGTGTCCTACCCATTTGAAATTGGTAAAACGTGTCACTTTCTCAGAAGCTGTGTGACACAGACGGAGGACAAGCAGCACAGCACAGAAGGTGCAGAGTGTGTGTAAGTTCTGTTGATGTTTCATAAATACTGCATTTGAAGCTTTGCTTTTGGTGAACTACAGAAATAAATTTTATCCTGACTAGAATAGCTGGTACAGAAATACCACAAAATAAATAGCATGCAGATCGTTGGAAAGTACCTCGGTTTTATCTTTCTGTTGTTTCACATTTTGTGTGTGCGCACTGAAATAGGAAAATACTCCCAGCGCCAGTGTGGAATGACTGAGACCTCAAAAGAGAACCAGAAGGTTCACTCCTTGCTGACAAGGAGTGGGAAGACAGCAAGGAGAGAATGAAGTGACATAGCAAGGGAAACCGTTAACACTTTTTGCTAAGGACAGGACCTTGAAGTAACTGCCCAGGATCACCAGCATGCTGCAGGATCAGGTGGAGAAGTTGGGTAGGTCAGACAATTGTAGTCCTCCCTCTCATAGCTCATGCCAAAGGTAATCAAGGTTGTCCTCACCTTCCCCAGAGCGAGCTGATCCAGCTCAGCACATGTGAAGAGATGTTGATGGTGGCACTACCTGACTATGTCTCACAGTCTGCTTCCAGAGTGTGGTCAAAGTGCCTACTGGCAGTGCTGGTTTTCTGTGCTTCCTCCTGAACTGAGCGAGCACATTCCCTGGAACCATGTCTTGTTGCTGTCTACAAGTACCTTAAAGAAAGTTTTAGAGAGGTGTTGGTCTCTTCTCACAAGTAACAAGTGAGAGGACAAGAGCAAATGGCCTATTAATTTGCTGTTGTAACCTATGTTATAACCTCACATAGGTCACAACAGCAGGGAGGTAGTGTACAACCTACTTTTTGGACTTCCTTCCCTGTGTCCAGCTCACTCACAGTTTCTACTAGTGTGGGACAGGTGGTACAGCACCTCGAGTCTTGTGTTGGCCTGGTGGTAGCTGAGGTTTATAGGCAGGGCAAAAGACTGGTATAAACTCCTCTGCTAGAATGATGGGATGTACAATGGGCACCTCTGTGACTACATGAATTCAAAGAGAGGAGTCTGTGTTATTTTAGAATAAGCACTGTTTATCACGGGGCTGGGTGACTACAGGTCTTCCTGAACAGGAGTGTCCCACATTAGAGTTTCAAGTCAGCCATGTGTTTAAAGAGTTAAGGCTTCAAGCCCTTGGGTCCACATCACTGGACCTCTTTACATTCTCTGCAAGCTGTACAAAGATTTAGAGAAGCCTTTCTGTTTGGCATTGATACAGCTAGACATGACTGATTTTAGAATAACCCAGCAATGCTACAAGCAGAGGCTGACCTTCAGAACAAAGAGCATCTGTAGATTCCTGTAGCCATACAGCACAAGCACTATGAGGATGCTCATGATGTGACATCCGTTTGTTCCGTCAGGAATTCTTTCTTGTTCCCCGATGATTTAACCTAGGAGACAGTCACAGCATAAAGAGTGTGTACTTCCAGAAGTCATAGGATATCTGAAGCCTTATTTTTCATAGTACAGGCAAAGACTTAGGGATCTCTGGAGTTTCCTCTCCTTCTTCCCAGATGCCCTTCTGATGCTGTCCATCCTGCCTGCACCCTGTGCTTTCTGGACTCTTCTGTTGCTTGGCTCATCTGACACCACCCTGTGTCTTGAGGGACAGCTTTAACTGCATAAACTGTAGCTGTTTTACAGCTTGAAAACAAACCAAAAAAACCCCACAACCAAAAAAAAAGACTCAAGTGTGTAAAGGACAAACCAAGTAAACAACGGACAAAGGCTGGAACCCAGAATGAAAGTCAAAGTTCCTCACGGAGAGAGAATCAAAGATTATTTCTCCAACTCTGATCCAGCAGCCCAGCCAGAATAGTGCTGGTGCCTCCAGCTTCATACTAGCCTCTTCTAAGAGCTGTGGATTTGCCTTCCCACCGTATGGCTTTATGCTGCCTAAGGCAGGACCCACCTTTAGTTAGGTCCCTTGTGAATTTGTTTCCTATCTCATGTCTTAGAACGTATGTGACACTTGGGTCACAGTGTACCTGCAAAAGCTTGGCAGCAAGGTTGCCACTAGGTTGTCCAAATGTTGCTGAATTTTGGCTGGCATTTCACTTAGGGAGCTTCTCCACAGTGTCCTTCAGGTGGCCTCATGCCTGATTCTAACCTTGAGATCAGAGCCTCAGATCACTCGATGTCAACATCTCATTAGGAATACTGATAAGAGGCAATGATAGCAAGCAAGTCAGTCCTTGCTCAGATCTGGGCTTATGCAATACATATAATCAGAATAATTCAGGTTGGAAGGGACCTCTGAATGTGTCTAGTCTGAAATCCTACTCAAAGCAGGCCCAGGTGTGACATCATATCAGGTCGTTCAAGGCTTACTTCAGCCATCCAAGGATAAGGATGCACAACCTCCCTGGGTAACATGTTCCACTGCCTGAATGTCCTCACGATGAAAAAGATTTGCCTTATAGAGAGTTTGAACCTTTCTTTTTTCTTTAGAGTTTATATCTATTGTCTCTCAGTCACTCTGTCACTTTCTCATAGGTCCTGGGGGAGCTGCTGTCAGGTTCCCTCACAGCATTCTCCTCTCCAGACTGAGAAGCCTTATTCATTCCATTTCTGCCTCTGCATTCCTGGGGCAAGTTCTCCTCAGCGTTTTGGTTTCCATGTATTGTCCTTGCTGCTGTTTTTGTACTAAGACACTCAAAATGGACACAGCATTCTAGATGTGGTCTACCAAGGGCTGAGTGGTGTAGGATAATCCCTCCCCTTGATCTATTAGCTATGCTTCTGCTAATACAGCCTTCTCTGCTGCCAGGGCACACTGCTGGCTCCCATTCACCTTGCTCTCCACTGAGATTATCAGGTCCTTTCCAGCAGGGCTGTTACTCAGTCCATCAGTCCTCAGCCCGTGTTGCTGCAAAGTTTCTTCCTCCTCCAGTTCAGGATTTGGCATTTCTCTTTGTTGAACTTTATAAGGTTCCTGTTAGCCCTTTCCTCCAGCCTGAAAGGTCTGAATAGTGGCTCTGCTCCTGAGAGCACCCCAGCTCAGTGTCCTGTTCAGACCTGAGTGCACCCTATCACATCCTCCAGGCCATTGCTAAAGGTGTTAAACAAAGACAGGTCTAGTATTCTTCTTGTTATCAGCCTGTCCACCCACCCACAACATTCCACACTGGAAACAAGGATGCTGTGGGTGTTGGTGTTGAAAGCCTTGCTGACGTCAAGGTAAATTAGATTCCTCTTTGCTCCTGCACAAATCCAGTAAATGGACCACACAAGGCAATCAAACTGGTCAGGCATGACCTACCCTTTGCAAATCCGTGTGGACTGCTCCCCTTCTTCTTGCTCAGCTCTAGCCTCCCAAGAAGCACAATCTAAGGCTGCAACTTTGGCATTTTTTTGGTCAGACTGTTTTGCAGGATTGGTCAGAGAAAATCTCCGGGCAGGATGACACAGACGCGGGAGCCTGAAAAAGGTTGGTCTGAGTGACTTTTGCAGCAGACCACAGACTGCAGAGAAAAGGGTCACAAAGTAGGAGGGAACACATGGTTTATGTCTGCTGTGTGTGGAATTCCAGTAAATAATATTTCCCTGCTGTATCTTTGTATCTGGTTGGAAGGGGTCAGTGATTTGAGATTCCTTTGCTATTGCAAATGGATTAAAACCAAAACCAATGGGCAAATGGAGAGAGAGAGTTTGCAGAAATTCAAGTCTTACGAAGCCTCCTCTTCACCTCACCACCTTGGATTCAGTGATATTGTCTCTATTTCCATACTAATGTTCTGAGCCACCTCTTTGTGATGGAGCTGGTATCTGTTTCTTCCCACTATTCAAATGAGCATCAGGAACCATTCTACCCACCATTTTTCTCATAACTCCTGGATCACGAGCTGCTTTGACTTTCCCCAGCCCTGTAATAGTTTCTGGCTAGAAAATTGCATCCTATTTTTACACATACAAATAAAGCTGAGAAGAGGAAAGGAAAGCAAGACCTTGACAGTGGTTAGAACACAGGATCAAGTCTAATGGTTTGTACACAAGAGAATTACTTCAGCCAGCAAAGCTGTGCCCTAGGGATTGACATTGTTGAAGAACAGGCTTCTCAGAACAGTATTTTGGTCATTGATTTAGGGGGTTGTCATTTCCAGGAAAAGAACTGGGTTGACATTAGCACCCAAAGCTATGGCAAGTTTCCAGCTGAAAATCCTGGGAGAGTAAGTACTTGTGCACAGGGATCCGGAGTCCAAATGTCTCCACAGAATTTCTCCTAGTGGCTCACCTGCCCCATGTGCCTCAACGGCAATGGTCCAGGAAGGACCTTTGCAGTTCCCATTGTGTGGTCTGGATCAGTTATGGCTTTGTCCTTCTCCTGCCTCGCCTACTGTAGAAGATTTTCAACGATGAACAAAACAGCAAAATACAGCATAGGAAGATGACCCACTATTATTCTTTGGGCTTCTATAAACATGAATTCGAGACCAAAGAAGCCAGGCTCTTTCTGTGACTACATTGCAGGCAAGTTTAAAAAGGCCTGTGGTCTAATGACACCATTCTTACTGCTGGTCAGTATTTGACACAATGGTCCAGGAAGTCATATCGGAAAAAACAGGAACATGGAGCTGGCACAGGAAAACACAAACTACGGATCAGCAAGGAAAGCCACGTAACGCTCCATCTCAGGTCACAGAGATCAATGTCCGTATTTGCCATGTCGTTAACACTCCGCGGGGCACAGTCAAGAGTACACTAATGCACTTCACAGAAGATACCTGAGGGCTGTAAATTTCTAAGTGTCTCTTTGGTGAAACTTTCGCAATATGGGGCTCAGAGAATAGTTAAGACATATTTCTATTTGTATAAGAGTACATGTTGTTGTTGAAGCAGCAGTTATTTCAAAGATAACAAGGGATTTATTGAAAAGAGAAGAAATAACTACATGAAAGTCCAAGCACGTGTGTTCACTGCAGCACCCTGCAGATACATTTCAGCACAGGTTATTCCTACAACTCCGGAAAAGGACGTGTCAGCAATGAGAAGTCACCATGACTGAAGCAAGACAGTGAAACAGAAGCTGATCAGCTCTCCCAGGACACAACTGAGGTTTGCAACGTGAAGGGAAGATAGCAATAGAAATGTGTGAGTTGAATACTGTTATGCTTCTAGGTGGTTCCTTATGAGTGGGGTGGGAAGGAACAAATGTAAGACTACTCCCTCTGCAGTGAACCTTGAGAGCCCTTGGAGCAATGTCAGGAGGAACAGCTGTAGTGATGGCTCCCATGCAATTTCCATTATGATAATCTGGCTACAGGTGCTCAGTAGCTCTTGGCACTCAGAGGTGAGGAATTCCCAACAGCTTCAGTAAAATTAATACAACTTTTCTGAATTCTGCTTCAGTGATGCTTCTGGTGAAAACGCCAATGAGGAGACACATTATCACTAACAGATTTTTCATTTGGGTTTCATCACTAGCGAAACGGAAGAAATGTAGGTTAGTAGGTAGTGAAGAACCCTCTCAGACAGATTTCCTCTGAGCTGCCTTGCTCATGTACACACCACCTCCAGCTTCTGTGGCAACAGTCACATTTTCACAGCAGTTGTGTTGCCAGCGTCTATTACTGAGTGAGAGGCCTTTCCAGTAGCCTGCCAAGGTCCCTCTGCGTAGCAGCAGGGCTCTGTAGCACAGCAGTAGTTCTACCCTATTTGGTATTATCTGCAAACTTGCTGAGAGTGCAAGACAGCTCATTGTCCAGACCATTACTAAAGATTTGAAACTCCATTGACCTGTCAGTGTGCATCTGCAAAGGATGCCACTAGTATCTGCTAGCAAGTTGGACTTCATCGTGTTGATACACTGACCCCTTCAGCACAACTGTCCACATCGTCTTTTCATTCACTTCCCAATCTACTTACCCAGTCCAAACCTCACCAACTTGCCTACAAGTAGACTGGGAGAGATCATGTCAGAGGCCTCAATAAAGTCAATCCTTCAATACCCAGCGCCATTCCGTTGCCCACAGAGACTGCTGTCTCATTGCAGAAGGTAAGGAGTTTGGTCAGGTGCAACTGGTCCTTGGTGAATCCCTGCTGGCTGCTCCCAATACTTTCTTGTCCTTCATGCACTTGGACATAGCTTCTACAAATACGTGCTGTCCAGTCTTTCCAGGGACTGATCTGAGGTGGATCAGCTCATACTTCTGGTCATTCTTGATGACAGGTAGGACATTTATCTTTTTCAGTGATCAGGAACTTTTTCCCTTCACTAAGACCTTTCAGCTTTTTGTCTTGGCTCCTTATGAAGCTGGTGAAGATGGACCCCTTTGGTCTGAGGAGGACACAGCATCCACACTGTAATGCCACAACATGTGCTTTTTGACCACTAGAAAGGTGGCAGCATATGAACTAGGATCCTGACCTGCTGCTGATACTGGTGCCTGCCTCTCAGTACTTTCCTTATTGAACCTTGATATGGCTGCAGGCTTCTTGGGGAGGTAATGATGGTATCCTGCTCATCCTAGAAGCAAGAAACAATAACACACACAAAAAACCCTGCCCTAAACCAAACATAATCCATGTGGACTGCCATACATAGTGCTGGTAATGAAGTAAGTTCAGCAAGCTATGCAGCACTGATGCCCACAAAAACATACTCCTGTTTCTTTTTTCCTGCTTATGCTGATTCATACAATTCCTAAACCCTGTGCGGTACCCAGCACAGCCAAGGCTCTAGCTCTGTCAGGAGTTTTGAGGAACTAATTCAATAAATATCAGGATCTTATACTGACTCTGATATTATAAACATGCAAAGCCTCAATACCTGGAATCAGGTAATAAAAGTAGAATTTCTACTCTAATTTGAAAAAATCTAGACTTCGTTTCAGAGAGAAGCAAGCAATTTTGATTTGAAGGGTACCACTGGCTCAGCAAACAATGGGCAGATTCAACTCACTGAACTGGCAGGAAAATACTCACTCTGTGTTAATTTTCTGTCAGTTTAATGAACTGAACCAATGCCAGAACTGGTTCAGCAGCAGCACAGCCTCACAAGTAGTTTCAGAAGGAGCAAAGCAGAACTCCATGTGTCATCATCAGCAACTGTTAGATCAACTTAGACACCTCATTTAAATTCACCATAGAAACAAAGCAAGTACAGAATAGCAAGAATATCTGAAGAGTCAGTTCAGAGACTTCATGAACTGGAAGATGACTCAGATAGACATTTTAATAGCCACTGAGAAATCTGTTCTCTACGAGCTTGTCTAATCCTTTTTCAACTTCATGCCTCTGGTGTTCGTGGCATCCTGCAGCCATCCACTTCTCACGTTATCAGGCCGTGCATAAACCGCGTGAACTACTTTTGTTTGTTTAAGCCTGCTACACCCATATGGGTCCTCTGTTGTCAGACATGCTGACAACTTCTGTTGTTTACCCATACTGTCCATGGATGTTCTTTGTTTATGGATGTGTGTCATCTCCCCTACCCCATCGTTTCTTGTCACATCTACCCATATTGCTTACACCCTGTGCCCTTGGAACTAGATAACCTATTCTATCAAGTACCTTAAGAACAAGAGGCTGCCATTCCATAGTGGTAGCCTTCTAGGTAAGGGACTGCTGCTTCCTCCACCTGTAACCCACTCTGCTATTCATATTTGCCCACAAGCAGAGCACTCTTATCCAGCCCACCCTAAGCAAGTACACAACTCCAGCAGTGTAACCTCTGGCATACCTGCTTTTCTGCACCTCTGTCTACTCTCGTCCTGTTCCTGCCCCTGTGTAGCTTCCCCTGCTTCTGGTCCCCTTTCATCTTCAGGGGAGTTTGGCTCCCCTGTTTTATTCCCATCTTCCCAGCCAAATGTAAACACCAGCCAGATATTTTTAAGTTCAGCACCAAACATTTTTATGTTCAGCACCAGCCAGGAGCTGGATCTGCCTCCTCCTCTTATCATATCCCCCTTCCACTTGTCCCTTTCTGTCCTTTTGTGTGGTCCTTCCATTGACCACACATTGAATTACAAACTAAAAAAACTGCTCCTTATCCTCAGAACACCTACAAATTCCTTATTTCTCCTATTTTCCTCTATGTCATGTATCACATTTCCTTTCTGGGACAGAACTTTCTAATTCTCTAGCCTCACAACACTAAGCTTTTTTCTCGGAGGTATCTGTCACCATCCACAGAGGTCAAGGTGGCTCCCATGTGGATCCAGAGGTCTGACAATTATTATTCCCTGGTTTTTCACTCATTGTTTCTTTGTCCTCCACACCTCCCTTGTCTGCCCTCAATACGCTGGGTGTAAGAACTTTACCCTCTACCTTGTGCCTTCCTTCCAGTATCAGCTCGTTGTCCAAATGCTGCTGGCATCTTGTGGCACAGGAGACTGAGGAGCATCCTTCACAGTCTATAGTGAATGTTCCACTCTTGACTGCATTACTGCATGATGAGGACTTGCCGAGGCCTAAGGCATAGTTGCAATGGTTGTCAGTTGGATTAAAAGGATGAGTTCTGGGTTTTCAAAACCCAAAGTAGAGTGGCAGAAATTTGTCCCAGGATGTCCCCTCAGTGGCTGCTAAGCAGCCCACCTGAGTGCCAGGAAACACCCTACACAGACTGCTTCAGCCAGCAAGATCCAGGATACAATGACCAGGCAAGACCTATCCAAACAGTATGAAGGATCACCAAGGAGAGGGCCTGCCTTGGAAAGACAGATTCTTCCCATCCTTCTTGTTTCATTTTCTCCTGAATGTCCCCTGAAACCTGTGTCCACCTCAGCACCCAAACTTCTGTGCTGATAATGAGAGGGGTTTAACTATGAACAAGCACATCTTGATGAATGCACATCTTGAGACTCATGACTCCCTTCTGCTCTGGGATGGGGCTTCCTCCACAGTGTAACAGAGGAATGAAGTGGTAAGGAAGTCACTGTTCTTGTCCTCCTAGAGGCCATGGCACTGGAGGTCTCAAAATCCTTGGGCACTGCTGGAACGCGGACCACAAAAGAATCTTCTTCAAACTTAGATGCCATTTCTGAAGTCAGATAGCAGTCAGACAGTGCCTCCAGATAGCAGCAGGCACACAGCTTCCCCAGCGACATCTCTGCCTTTGGGCAGCAGTTCAGGTGGCTGAATGGTTTTCCTGGTTGCATGAAATGCCAAAACCCATCATCATGAAACATCTTGAGATCTCGGGCAACTCTTTGTACCAACAAGATACTATCATGTTCTTAGCATTGCATTCCTGTAGGACACTAATGTTGGTGCAGCCTCCTGAGTTTATGAGGCAGAGAGGGCTAGAGAAGGGAGGCTAGAGACCGAGAGAAGCCTCTTCCAATAAATGCTCTGTGAGGAAGTGAAGAATACGTTTTCCTCATCCCTTGGAACAAAGGCGTGCTGTTATCTACACACACCTCACCCCGGTGCTAGGCCCAGGGTATGCGCACCTCAGCAAGAGTCCATCTCCCACAGGTGTCTGGATCCATGTGGAATCTGCACAGGGGTTTTACCACGGTGAGTCAGCAGGACTGCACCAGGGGAGAAATGTTTGGCCACTGCACACACAGCATCTGTGACAGGTGACTGCTCTTTGGGGCTTATCAGCCTACCTAGACTTCCACACCTCTATTTGAGTGGAGAGAAAACCAGCAATTTTCTACCCATGGGATTATATTTAAATTTTAAATGTCTTGTGAGATGTTTAAAGCATTCTAGTGCAAGAGTGGCTTGTTTCATGGGCGCTACCTTGGCCCACAGAGCCTGCTGTAACCTTGGAACAGAAAAATGCCATCTCTTGACACTTAAAGCCATTGACAATCACAGGCTTATTGCAGTGCTCTCTCTACTCAGAAATGCTGGATTTTTTCAGACCTGGGCTCATTAAGGTTGTGTTTGCAGCCACCAGCACACTGCCACACCATCACACACTGCCACAATTATCTAGCTACTGCAGAGATGCTGGTTTTTCTTTCTTTAACCACATGCTAGATACTGGCATCTGTTTTGGATCCACTTAAAGACCTGTCCCAAGAACACACACTTTCAAACCTCTTCAGAATGCTGAAGTACTCTTCACATCCAGTTTTGCTCTAGCCACAAAATTGGATGATTTTCTTGAAGAATCCCCATTATAAAATCCAACCTTCATACAAAAGTGGTGGTTGTCACCAGAAGACTGACCTGGCCCATGTCATCAACATCGGGCACTTCCTGAACTACAGTCAGGAAGATCAAGTAGGTCTCATTATGCTGACTTTGCACATGGAGTAGTTGAACCACAGCATCTCCCAACTAATTGATTCAGGAGATGAGTGTGTCCCACATCCCCCTTTGATCCTACTGTGAGCAGGTTCTGCAGGAGCTATGCCATGTAAGTCACCTTCACCTCTGGCCTCATAACCAGATGTTTTGACCTCCAAACACCTTGATGTTCTAAACAACTCTCTATATGGAGAACCTGACACCCAATCTGGAATTGGATTGGATCTATTTTGCTGCATCCATCCACACTCTGGGATGCACTTAGGCTTTTGATACACTGTCAGGTCTTTTCACTATAGAAAAAGACCACCACTGAGTAGATTACACCACAGGAAGGGTATAAAATATGCCAAATATGTAGCACTAATTTCTCAGTACCTTTTCAGGTTCTAGTCAGATTGTCATTCTGATACTCTGGCAGCACCTGACAGAATTTTCTTCCCCTAATTTGTTTCACACTTTTTTGAAAGACATGCCAGTTTGGAAATTAGATGTCGGATCTGTAAAGCAGAGAGCCAAAAATATGCTGAACATGGCTGCACCACGGTGCACAAGCAACACATTCCAGTGGTGCTCAACACTGGTATACAGGTACAAACTCAGGAAAGCAAACTTTCCCCTTGTTAGAACAATTGTACACAAGTCCTCTTCAGTTTGCGTACAAGTCTCGTATATTTTCATCTAAAACTAGAAAATTAACTCTAAAGTACTAATACTCCATTCAGAACAGTTTTATTTCCGACTGTGCTACAGAAACAGGACCAAACGTAACGGACACCACTTTATCAGACTGTTGCAAGCCAAGTCATCCAGCACTCCAAGCATCTTCCTTCACAGTGTCTGAAATTCGGCAGCGTTGGAAATTCTTGCACCAGTACTAGTGCGGCCAGCAAGACTGGGCCAGTGATTACCCCTCTGTACTGAGGCTGCACCTCGAATCCTGGGTTCAGTATCCTCACTCCCAAGACACTGAGGTGCTGGAGTGTGTTCAGAGAAGGGCAACGACGCTGGGGAAGCCTCTCTGAGGGTACTATGGTTATTTAGCCTGGAGAAACAAAGGCTCTGGGGAGACCTTCTTGCTCTTGACAACTCCCTGAAATTCAGGAGGTTAAAGCAAGGTGGGGGTTGGTCTTCTCCTAAGGAGTAAGTGATAGAATGAAATGCCTTTAAGTTGTACCAGTGGTGGTTTAACTTGCACATGAGGAAAAAATTCTTTTCTGTAAGGGGTAAAGCCTGGAATAAGCTGCCCAGACTAGTGGTGGAGTCACTAAACCTGGAGGGATTTAGAAAATACAGAGGTGTGACGCTGAAGGGACACGGTTTTAGTGGTGCCCTAAGGGTGTTTTCCAACCTAAATGATTCCACACAATTTTAGCTAACATAACGACTGGCACAAGGCAAAGACACATTCTAAGGCTGCCACTTCCAGCTGCCATCGGGAGGCTGGACGCGCTCTGCAGCTGCTAACCTGACCCAATGTTGTCTCGGTGGGGTCGTCAGCCCAGTGCTGTGCTCCAGCAAGTGCCATCGTGCCTTCGTGACCCTACGGGACCCTCAGCATCGTCACCCAAATCGTGGAGCTCTGGCTACACCTACGTAACACTCTGAGCAACTTTTCTGCTACTGGCAGATCTCGTGTCTGATTCCAGCTCAACAGCTCTGGGCCGCACACAGCGTGAGAGAAACAGACAGCAGGTCCGGCCAGGACCCAGTCCCAGAGTCTCCCCGAGGCAGACACAGCACGGGAGCAGCATCGGAGACCGCGGACGCCGGGTTCCTCCGAGTCCCCGGTTTAGGGGCACGGCCCTCCGGATCGGAAGCCGGTGGTGGAGCTGGCGGAGCCCCCACGGCGTTCCAGGGCACGAACTCGCCTGACCTCGCGCTCCGACCGACCGCACTCGGCTCGGCCCTCCACGAGCTCTCGGGACCCTTCAGAGTGAAGCGGCTCCTCCGCTAACACCGGGACACGGCTCCCCGCCCGCGGGCGCGCCCCGGCCCTGCCCCTTCCCCCCAAAATGGCGTCGCGGCCGGTCCGGTCCCGCACCCCCCGCCCCGCTCCCGCTGACGTCAGGCCCCGCCCGGTCCCGCGTCCCTCCCCTCATTGTCAGCACCCGCACCCGCAGTCCGAGACCGTAGCCCCCCGCGGGCTGCGGCTGCCCCAGCCCGGGCCGTGGCCGCAGCGCGGGGTGGGAGGATCCGCCGGCTGCTGCTGCCCAGGTAGGCGGAGGTGGGCGGGCGAATGGTTCGGGGGTGCCGCAGTCCCGCGGGCGGGGTGGAACTCGCCGCATCCGCTTTTGTCCCGGGCGGCCCCGCGCCCCTCGCGCTGCTCGGGCCGAGGTCCCCAGCGGGGTGAGGATGGAGGCGAGGTGGGGGTCTCTGCAGACACCCACAGCTGCTGACCCGGCCCTCCGCGGCCTCGGCCCGCGCTCGGAAATGGAGCCGCCGTCGGGCTCTTTCCGACGTGACCGGAACAGCCGCTTTCCGGAGCGGAGCGCGGCCCCGCCGGTCCCGGTCCCGCCCGGGAAGGGCTCGGTCCCTCGGGGCAACGCCGGCAGAGGAGCACTGGCACCCACCGACGCACCGCGGGCTCCCGCCCGGGGTGGGACCCGGGGGCTTTCCCGACGCCCATTGCGGGGGACTCTGAATAACCATTTTTTCCTCTCGCCCTGCCACGCTCTTCCTTTCCTGTTGCTTTTTTTTCCTTCCGAGTTCCCCCTTTTCCCAGCCCACCCACGTCTGTTCAGTAATTAACACTGTGCTCCCTTTTAGATGTGAGTTTTCCCAACGCTCTGCCTTTGTTAGTCACTTTAACTTTTCTTTGCTCCTCGTTCGTGAGGGAATTCATTGACGGAATGTTATGAAACCTTTCTTCTCTTCATAAAATCTCTTAAAAGTTCTTCATTGCCTTATCTGTGTGTCCCACGTGCTGGCACACACAGCCAGTGGGACAGTAGAGGAGAGCTGCTTGTCCTTGGTGACTGCACTTTTGGTGCAGATCTGCCGTGTTTTTCTCTCCTAAAGCTACAGCTGAAGCCTTTAAGCCAATTAGACACAAGTTCAAGTGACTAGCCCAACTAATCAGCACAGTGGGATTTGATTTTAATTGGTGCCTAAATTTTCTTAAAATCTTCCATGAGAATCAGAGAGGAATGCTCAGCACTGCAGTGGGCATTAGGGTTTTCTCTTTGCTGAGAGCCTCCTGGACAGGTGAGCACCTTTCCAAGTGGTACCATACAGTGATGGTGGTGTAAGGGTTTACAACCCTGGAGAGCATTCAGAGTTTTATGGGAAAAATGCAGTTCCTTGCCACATGCCTGCAGTCTCTTGGCAGGTACACTTCTCCAGGGCTGTTGGATAGTGAGAAGGGACAGTGTTCCTTGGTGTTTCTGCTCTCTGTGAGTACAAAACCAACAGCTGTGATTCTGCTCAGTTAATGTGATGCGTTTCAGCAGGGCCAGCCCTTTTCTGTCCACAGCAGTGATAAGGAAAGCAGAAATCAGCTGGTGCTGCCTGTGAGGCTGACCTCCCCATCCTCAGGGCTGTACTGGGAGCAATGGCTGTACTGGGTCCTGGAGTGCTGGACACCTCCTGGGCATGAGGATGCCTCCAGGGTGTGCGGGCCCCCTTGCTGGGGCAGCCAGCCCTCTCTACCAGACCAGGCATTGTGGGGAAGAGCATGACATGGTGGGATGGTGGCTGTGTTTCCTTTGGACATGTGGCTGAAAGCTCCTGTGGGCAGGAGTGAATCGGAGTAAGGTGATGTGGGAGAACTGAGCAACTCAAAGGGAGGCAGGTCCGTATTAACTAACCCCCTGTGTCTTTGTTCTAGTCTGAGGAGCCCTTTAACCTCAGTTTTTCCATAATCCTATAAATGGTAAAGTTTCTTCCCTCCAGTGTGGGGTAGGCTGACCGGTTACTACTTTCTAGGAAGTCAAAATAAACTAATGGCAATGTTGGCTCTTCACTGGCTCCATGGCTTTCTTTTGTGCTCTGAAACTTTGGCCCAACTGAGAAAGAGTTACTGAATTTATTTGTTTAACACAAGTTAGAAAATGTACTTAAAAATAACTCTTGTTAAAAAAGAGTAGTCTCAGATGCGGCCGTAGCCAGAAATGGTAATGTTTAAATGTCTTAGACTCTAGACCACATGACTTTGTTAAAATGGGTTGGTGATTGTATCTGAGCATGACCCTACCATGGTGTTGCACACGGGTTCTCCGGGGTTACGCTTATCCTCTGAAAAACCAAGGGTTGTAGTCTTTGAGGAACCAGATGGTATGGGCCTCCTTCCTCTTGGAAGCTTTTTAGAAAGAGTGGCTGACATGACTAAGGAAAATGACAAAATAGGACAAATACACTAAAATGAAGCAAATACTCTGTTTAGGAGACCATTTAGATGGGGAGAGTCGCATTGTGTGATTACTACTAGTGCAATGCAGGTCACAGGAACCCTTAAAACTTACTGGAAGGGAGACCACAAGTTGTGGTGGCTGTGGCTTTGTGATCCGTGTCTTCTCTAGCTAGAGCCTTGTTGTATCAGTCTTTTGCCTTGGGTAATGTTTAATTTGCACATGTGAAGTAGAAAGCCAGAGGTGTTTTCCAGTACTTGGTGACAGCTGATAGGCAGGTACTGGTGGTCTGCTTCAGCCTTGCATACTGTTTTTGGAGGGCTTTGAGTCCTTTAGTGTGATCTTCTTTCCATAGTCACCAAAGGTGGGATTAATCTACCTGTCCAAGCTCAGCTGTATGCCCAGGTGCCTTCCCTAGTGGTGACTGTGGCCACCCACAGGGGGCATTGGGGGTAGTCACATTTCTCTGGATTTGAGGGTTTAGAGTTGACAACAGAATCAGTTTGGTGGAAAACTCACAAACCATTTGCCTTTCATTGTCTAGATTTAGGAGCTTTCGTAACCATCCTGGCTCTGAGAAGGCACCATGGGCAGGCCATTCCCATTGAGCTGGTGGGGTTTGGGTAGATTCAGCAGCCTGAATATCAGAGCATGTTTTGAGGTGGTCAGATAGGAAGTGTGGTGCTGGACATCAGCCTAAATGCAGCGGTACAGTCATTAATCTTTTTGTGTCTCTGGCTTTGCTTTCTTGGGTTTTGGCAATGATGGCTCTAATCTGGCAGATTAGGGTGCTGGGGCACTGCTCAGCCCTGTGTTCTTTAACCCTGACCAGGGTAGGGCAAGATATGCAGGTGCAACAAGCAGCAGTGTGCACGGCAGCACAAACACCATGCAGAGGCACTTGCAGTGTCCTTCTCTGTAAAACACATCTCAGGCTATTTCAGCGCTTTCTCACACTGGTTGTGCACAAAATTCAGTGTTTGCATTCCTGAACATTTGAGATTCTCATAGAAACACAATCCAGAAAAGTGCAGGCAATGTTGCAGTAAAGGGCTGGAAAGAGAGAGAGCAACTTTCACTGGAAGAGACGAATTTTAATGTTGTGCTTTGCAGTCACTCTGCTGTGTAGTCTTTTGCCATGAGAGCTGGATAAGCTCTGCTGGTGGTGGAACCCATTAGGATCCACACCAGTAGCCCCAGGGACAAAATGGATCATTTATTCACTTAGGAATGAAGTTGCCGAAATCCAGAGCTATTAAGTGTAAGGAAACTGAGGAATGGTGGGCAGAGAAGAACTGGTCCGCCCTGCAACTCTGATTAGAGGAGAGATGGATTTTCCTGCCTTCTGCAGTCACAGTTTAGAGAAGCACGGTGTCAGTGCAGGTGGGCTCTGTGGCATCAGGAGGTGAGTTTGCCTTTCCCCTTCAGGTGCCCTTCCCAACTCGCACAAGCTTTGTGCAGCCATGTGAAGGGAGCTGAGCTGGGTGAAAATTAACTATTCACTGACTCACTCCCCTCTTTATCCCTGCCTAATTCCGGGCCTGGCTTCAGGGTTGCTTTTGCCTGGCCAGGAGAGGGGAGTGCAGGGCTAGAAGGGGGCAGATGTAGGGTGGGGCCACCTAAAAGTGGCTGTAACATTTTGGTCTAAGAATCTGGTCCAAAGTCTGGGAGGTTGCTTGTGCAGTGGTAGCATCGCCTGAGCATACTGCGCATCTCTGCCTGCGTGTGTATCTCTAGCATCACTTTGCTTTTGTGGCAACTTTGCAAAGTTCCTGCTTGCACAAGCCGCTGCTCAGGTTTGGGCAGCTAGAGAACAAGCACAATGTTTGGAAGACTTCAGTGGAAACTGTATTTACTAAGCCCCAACAACTTCATCTCTGTTTGTCAGAGTTCCACTGCATTGGGCAAACGTCAAATGTCTTCTCAAAATAACTTCTGAGTTGTATCAACTGGTGTTTGATCACTGGTCTCACAAGCGTAAATACTTTCTGTGAGGTGGAAACTTCTTTGTTGCTACTCCTTGGCCTGGTGCAGCATAACACTAGCCTTCCTGAGCTGCCTTATTCCGTGCACTGCCTTTGCCTTTAGTGGTCCACAGCCCAGCCTTGTTTGTTGTCTGTCCTTATCCTCCCTTGGCATCAGGCACGGGCGGGCTGGCCTGGCTCTGCGAGCAGATCCTGCTTATCACAGGGGCTTCTGGGTGCTGCAGGATCAAGTAGGGGTGCCATGAATTGTGTTGCCAGTTGCAGGAACTTCCTTACCATCTGCCCAGGTTTGGGAAGAATGTGTGGTGGTTTGGCCCCTTTCAGTCACAAAGGGGAAAGTGTAGGCTTCAACAATTTTAATCAGTACTGCATGGACTAGCCCCTGCATGTACACGTTTAAAGTTCTGGATTTACTTAGCTAATTGGTTTTTAAGCATAGGTTAATTCATAGTTTGACCTGCCGTACAGCCCAGTCTGTAGTAGCAAACCTCACTTACTGTCAAATTAACTCACTAACTTTTGAGGTATACGATTTCAAATTGCAGACTTGATGGTTGAGGGGACAGTGGTGAATATAAATAAACCTCTTTTGCTATGAAAATCCATGTGGCTTGGTTAGAGTTGTGTTCATCTGGCTCAGAAGTAGCAGGACCGATTTCATTTGGACATCCTGCAGACACTGTGGTGGCTAATAGCAGACACGCGTCCTTGAGCGCGCACTGCACAGCAGGGGATGAGAACCGAGGCTTTCTTAGCCCTGGTAGGAATCGGCTTTGGTGGTTTATATTACAAAACCCCTGAAGCTTGTGGCTCATGTGTCAGGCTGCACCAAAGGAGAGAAAGCAATCTGTTTCTGTAGGCAGGTGATGCCAGAGAGCTGCCTGACCTGTAGCTCAGCACAGCCATCCTACCTGGTGCTGAGTAACATTCCAAGGGCATACCATGTCTGCTGCAGGATGGCACTGTCTGCCCTGGGAGGCAGAAAGCATCATGTAGCAAGTCATCCCTCCATCCCATCAACTGCTCCATCTATCCCAAAGGTGTAGGAGCAGGCAACAGCAAGAAAAGGTGGAGTAGGGGCAAAATAGTGAGCATGTTGTGTGACGTGGGCAGACCCATGTCTGCACATCTCATATACGTGTTGCAGTGTTGTAACAGACCTCTGAAGCCACAGCTTCATTCTAAGCTGAAGTTGTGCTTTGCTACGTGACTTGCAGCAAATGTAAGCTCAAGCAACTCTTTACCCCAACACCTTTCTGTTTTCCTTGAACGTTTACTTGTCACAGTGTCCTCTGTTGTGGCATGCAACCCAGACACTCACAGAAGGGTAGAGTGGCTTAGGGCTGTGTGCAGGGTCCTGCTGTCCTCAGCTCTGCCACGCTGTGCTGGATGCAGCACTGCACGGTACAACTAGGAATGACAGGTTCTGCTGCAGTGCTGCACCCTTGTTCATGAGGCAGCAAGAATCTGTCAGATTTTGTGTTTTGTGCTCGTTTTCCCCAAATCGCTTTTATAGAAAATGCTTTTATACTCATTGTCTGAGTTTTAAGCTGCAGCCCTGTCTTGTGGCTTCCCCACTGGGTTGTTTTAAAAATTGCAGGGTATGTTTCCAAAGCTGAAAGGAGGCTGCAGAGGCTCCAGGCTTTTGCTGATCATCTGATTCCACTGCAGCACTTTCAGCTGCTCATGCCTTTGAGGTGCCTGTGCCTCACGTGGGAGTGCAGTGGGTTACCTTAAAGGGAAAAATGTGATGAAACTACTTCAAAAACTTGTTATTACATGTGATATCTTAGTGGAATTTACCAGAATAGAAAGGAGATTTCTGACCTAGGATCTGGAACGGACCTTCAAAGACACAAATTCCTCAGGTAGTATGAATAATTTGGAAATAATGTCTTTGCTTTTCCTGTTACAATAAATGTTATTACTGCACTGTGGTGGGAATTTGATCTTGGGGCTATCTAGAAAGCCTAATGAAGCTGCTCAGTCTGTTGTTTGTACCCTGTTCTATATAGCTGCTCTTTGGGATTGTTCTCAGTGTTGTTGAATGTGATTAATACCTCAGCATAAAGGCATCCTGCCTGACACACAGGCAGTGATGTTTCTGTGTGACATTTGGCTGTAGTGTTTTATGTGCTTTTAAATCCTCTGGATATTACTTCAGGTAGCTTTTTGCATTGGGCAGAGGGTAGCAGCAAGAAGCACTGTTTGGAACAGAGAGTTCCTTTTTGTCTGAAACGAACTGTCACAGAGGTACTGTGAAGGGTAGAGCAAATGTCACCAGTGTTTCAGGACAGCTACGAAGCTCTGTGTGAAGTTGAATGTGAGAGCAATGCTGTGAGGCAGAGAGGGCGGTTTCCTACCCATTGGAAAGTGGGAAGGGCTCTTTGGGTGCTACATCTCTGCAGAATGCAGGCCAGTGAGGCACAGTCACAGTAAAACAGCAGCTGCTGAGTGTGAAGAAACACTTGTGTCCTGTTTACTTCTGAGGTGCCCTGTAGCACCTTGATCACCTCCTGATTCTATGATCGTGGGTCACTTTCCTTGCCTCTCCCTCAGTAGTGATATTGACAAGCCCCATCCCCTACCTTTCTTTCCTTGACTGCTTTAACAACAGAAGTGTGCACCCAAGCCCTTATCCACTGATTGTTTCTATCCACTTTTTCCTCTGCTGTGTTTGGAGCAGATTTGCAGAGCCTTTTTTTCCCTCTTTTTCTCTTCCTTTCTTCTTTCTGCTTCTCCAGTGACTACTATAGCATGTAGTGAGAGTGTCTGGCACAGTCCTTGGCTCGGAGCCCAGCTGTGTATGAGCCAGTATGGCACACAGAATGCCTTTCCTCAGTAAAAGCAGGTCTGGATGCGGCAGCGCGCTGGACAGGTCAGCAATGCATCGGTGGCATGGCAATGTTTGCGTGTGGGGCTGTGTAAGTAACAGCACAGGGGACAGGTCAGGGTAAGGTGGTGTCTGAAATGTCATGAGAGATGGATATTTTACTATATCAGGTTTCTGAAAGCCGTATCCAACCTGAATCTTGAACCTGACCAGTGATGGGGCATCCACAGCTTCTCTGGGCAGCCTGTGTCCATCATAAAACCTCTTCCTTACATCTACTCTAAGCATGCCTGCTTTTAGTTTGAAACTGTCGCCCTTTATCCTGTAGCTAGATCATGGTAAAGATGTCTTTCTTTATAAACCCCGTTTAAGTATTAAAAGACCATGATAAGATCCTCCCAAAGCCTTTTCTTCTTCAGGTTCAACAGCCCCAACTGTCTCAGCCTTTCTTCAGAGGAAATGTGTCCCAGCCCTTGTATCATTTTTGTGGCAACCTGTGGACCTGCTGTAGTCTTCTTGAAGACAGCTGAACATAGGACTCCAGCTGGGTCTCATGAGGGTGGAGCAGATGGGGGTGAATCACCTCCCTCAACCTGCTGATGCAGCCCAGGACATGGTTGTCTTTCTGGGCTGCAAGCACGCATTCATAGAATCACAGAATTAGCTTGGGAGGGACCTTAAAGATACCTGGTTCCAACCCCCTTGCCATGAGCAGGGACACCTCTAACTATCGCAGGTTGCTGGGTCATGTCTGATTTTTCATCCACCAGTTCCCCCAGATTGTATCTGAAGAGCTGCTTCTAGTATCTTCATGCCCCAGTCTACCAGTGCTTGGGATTGCCTTGACCCAGGTGCAGGAAGTTGCAACGTGGTGAATTTTGACTGGACATAAAGGAAAATAATTTTCACTAAAAGATTAGTCTAACCCAGGAACAGCCTCGCAGGGGCTATAGCAACTCTGATGCTGGAGGTTTTTACAACTTAATATTGTGTGAGTAGTTGTGAGCCATTTATCACTGCTTTAACACTAACCACCTTGCTTGGAGCAGGAGGTTCTGTAACACTTGGGGTTAACTTCATCCCCTTACTGGCAACCAAAATGAGATAAACCAGGTGGGTTTCCCACTCCTTCCTTGCCTTGTAGAAAGGACAGTGTGGTGGGGCAAGTGGTGTGGTCCTGTACAGCTAAGCCAGTTCCCTTCCCCAGAGCAGTAGGATTTTGTCCTTAATCCCTGTTGCTCACTGTCCATTAGATAGCAATGGATTTAGAAGCAAGTGCTGGGTGCCATGTAGAACTCAGTTTTCTAGCAGCATGAAAAGAATTTGGAACAAAGTTTTCCCGTGATAGTTCATTGACATTTTTAACCTTTTCATGCCCTATGAACAAAAGGCTGGTAGAAGTTGCATGAAGATTGAAGTTTGTGTTTCATCCTGTCTGTGGGAGAAGTCCTGCTCAGGGCCTTTCTGCTGGAAATCCTGTTCCACACTTCTGCCCAAACAGCATCTTAGCAGCTAGGAAGCTGCGTGCTGAAGGAGGCAGCTGGATGCTCAGGATTACCTTCTCCTTGATAAGTGATGGCTCCTCTGCTGCTCTGCCCAGTGCCCAGTCTGGTCAAAGGAGATCTTCATGCAAGTGGATGGGGAATAACTTCAGCTCATTTCTGGGAAGTGTGATGTGAGCAGAGGCCAGGTATCACTGTTGTTTCTTCTGCATTAAGGAGAATCCAAACAATGGCAGCTGACCAGTCACCAGACCTTGAACCTCTATGTTGTTGGGAGGATTGAGTCTTCCATCATCTCTTAGCCTAGTTGGTACATCGATGTGGCTTGTCTCTGCCTGCCAGAGCAGCAAAACACACCTTTTTGGCCCTTTTTCTCAGCTTTGGCACAATGCTGGATGGTCCTGTGTGTGAAATGCCCATTGTCCTTTTGAAATATTGAAAATAGTTGAAAATGTTTTTCCTATAGGAAACATTCTGTCCATAAGTTTACCAATGGTTTGAGAGGGCTGTTTTCAGTGACAGCTACAGCCGTGTCGATAGCACCATGCTGGCAGCTTCTCTTTGGAGCCTTCCCGTTGTCCATGGAAGTCTTGAGGTTCCTGTGTTGAAGTTCCCACAGCCACAAGTGTACTCTCACAAAGGCAGTGTGTTCTTTGTAAGCTCCAGCCTGTGATCTGTTTGTAAATGTTATTTTATTTACATTTTTGTTACCTGAGGATATTTTCAGCAATTAATTCAACACAAAAGACTCCTTTTAGAGTCTTTCAATCCACTCAACTGTTTTCATTGAGTAAATCACATTTAAGAATGACATAAGCTCCTGAATACCTCCTTTCATTTGAATTCTCACTTGCTAGTGAATAAAAGAGATACATTCTGAAGATGCAGGGTGGGAGCTCAGAGGGGGAAAACACTTGTCCTTACAAGGGAGTCAAAGATACCCGTTGAAGGCACAATCAGGGGACAATATTACCGACAGTTTGTGCTGCAACACTGTGAAGGATTTGGAGATGACTTGCAGTAGTAGCCAGCCTCCACTTTGCTGTGCAGGTTATCTTGAAACACTGGACCTGAGGTCATCTAGTTTAGATGCCTTAATGGAGAAATCACACTGGCTTTGTCACTGCCTGCCTTACTTGGTGCCAGCACTGGGTGGGCTGTCTGCTGTTCTTGTTCCTAATGTCACGCCTTGTCCTGCTGGCTCCCAGCTCATGAGAGCCTCAGCTGGCTGCTCCTGAAGGAACAACCTGGACACCTCTGCAAAGGACCTTATACCGGTAGTGGAGTCTGGGCTTAGTAACAGCACCCAAGATCCTGCTTTAGAGTAGAACATAAAGTTCATGGATTGCAGAAGAAGCAGATAGGAGACAGTCTCCTCCCCACCCTGAAAGGTTTTCGTTGAGCTTGCTGCAATGATGCCAGTGCAGGAGAGTCCTGCAAGTGGGCTGCATGGTGTGGCCAAGCCAGGCAACCTTCATGGCAGAGGCTTTTCACATGGCTGACAACCTCCTCCTGAGCTCTTGGAGCCAAAGTGAAGCCCTAGTCTTCCCCAGGCAGCTGAACTGGTCTCTCCCTCTGTAACAGATGCTTGTCCAGAAGCTGTCTGTCCCACAGCAGTTATGGGGCCACTCCCATGAGGACACAGCCCTGCCACTGCAAGTTTACACTTCCTGGAGCAACAGCAGTGGCATCTGCAACTTGATCTCCCCGGGTTTCCTAAAGGGGCCCTTCCATAAGTGTGATTTGCTACTAACTGCAGCCTTCATTCAGCCCTAAGCACGGGCAGGCAGACTGCTGGGCACACTCACAGAAGCACTGCTTTCAGTATGTAGTGTCCTAAAACAGTGCCTGTGATTTATCTGCATCTGCACTAAGCAGGGCCAGTGTGGAGCCTGCATCAGGGAGGCTGTGCTGGATGTCAGACTTCTTGCAGATGATGGAAAGAGCAGTGTACCAAACGATCCCTTATGATGGTGATCATGTTTTTCTCTAGTGGCCAGTGATCAGTGGGTAGATAGCAATGCTGATGATTTACAAAGTGAATCTACAAGAGAGCAGTTAACACTGGGCTTGGATATTTATTTTTATCAGAGTAGTTAGTCCTAGACATCTGCTGCGACTTAATGAGTTAAAGGGCTCTTAATGAAGATTAATGACAAATTAAAATGCATACATTTATTTAAAAGTTAAATTCAGGTCATGTTTTATTTGCTTGTGCTGCTGTACTGTCTGTCTGAGGATCTGTGTGGTGCCTGCCAGGGCTGCTCAGAACAAATTCCCATGTACAGGCAGTGGAAGAGAAGAGTAAGCTGTGCAGAGAGGACAGGGCACTGTTCCCAAAATGTAGCTGAAAGTTTGTTGTGGTCCCCAAAGGGTTTTCCATACCTGTACCAGTGAGTGCTGGAGGACAGTAGTGAGCCACGGATCACTGTCTTCAGTGGTGCTTTGTGTGTGTGTGTGTGGTTCTTGATGTGGCTTGGCCTAGACCTCCTAGACATTTCCTGGAGATGGCTCAGGAGTTAGCAAGGACTCTCCTGTTTGGAATCAAAGTAGGTTCAATAGATCAGAGGGTCTCAGTCTGTACTAGTTGGCCTTGGGACAGAGGCCAGAGCTAAGCAAGGCTCACTTACTGATATAGGTGTAGCCCTACATGTTCGCTTTGGTCAACAGGATAAGAATGCAATCTCCAAGAAGCCATTCATCCACCCAGCCTTGAGCAGTAATCTGGGATCAGGTCAACAATTCGCTGACAGTGGTGCCCATGTCCTTTTTTTTTTCTTACATTGAAGGAACAGATTTAGAAAGCTGAGTCTCAGGAGCACCGGACCTGTCCAAGGAGATGGACTGTTCAAGCAAGAGCTATGCCAGGGTCATTTCTCAAACCATACACAAGTATGGCTGGGAAGGACCTTGAGGTCAGTCAGTTGTATTTCCTAGTGTTGGAATGCTGAGGGGATGCCAGAGCACTGCCCTGCTCACCGTTGGGTTTCAGCAGCCTGTGGTGCCTGTGGACACTGGCTGGGCTGTGCTGTCGTTGCTGAGGTGGCGGTCCATGCCGTTGGTGGTTCAGCCCTGTGTGCATTTGAGTGAGCAAGCTGGGAGCAGCACAGGCAGCTTGGGAGGAGCTGTGCCTTCAGTGCCACATGTTGCTGCCTGCTGTCTCTGGCCAGCTCTTGGATAATGTGGAGATGCCTTGCTGATCCCTGGCTGTGTACTCTAGAGTGCTGCCCTGGAGTCAAGTCCCAAAGAGAGGATCACCTCTCAGATTGCAGAGTCCTCAATAAAATAAAAAAATTGCTTTACCTGCTGTGTGTACAGCTCTTGTTCTAATGTGTCTAGAGCACAACTTGACTTTTTCCCAACAGATGGCCTTCTAGGTAGGTGGAAGTTCACTCTTACCTCTGTATTTGCTTCCTGCTATGAGTCTACCCAATTTCTCTTTAGGTGGTTCACTTGTCTGTGGTGTAGAACTTGGCCTGGAGTGAGTTTTGGCTTGGGTTCTCAAGTACTTCTGTATATCAACTTTATTCTTGGTTCTGGGCTCACTATTGCCCTCAGTTATGTGGCTTCTTTATGCTATCTCAGACTCCTTTCCCCATCCATCTCCTTGCTCTTTCCACCCCATCACCAATGCTGCTAAGAGACAGCTCAACAGATGTAGGAGTTGTGCTGAGAAAACACCAGAGAGGAAAGTTCACTGTTTGTTATATTTACTATAGTCTTCCTCCAACACCCATTGCTGGAGATATTTCAGAGACCTTTGACCTCCTGCAGGAATTCTTACCATCTCTCTTTTTACTATTGAAAAGGCTTTCATTTTCACAGTGAAACAGGACAGTTTGAGAGAGTCCTGGACTTTCTGGTTTGCTGTGGTTTCTTCTAAATAGGTGTTTCCCTACTCTGCTTATGGTAGTCCTTATGGGGAGGCAGTGCCAAAAGGCTTAGTAAGGTGAGAGTACCTTTCCATCTACTGCTGCTTCAGCTATTCAGTGCAACCACTGCCCAGTTTAACAAGGGTTAAAGTAGTTACCAGCATAGCTGTGAATTTATATGGCCCCATTCTTTCTCCATTTGCACAAACTTACATTGTTCATACTTTAGACTCTGCCTTCAGCTTGGTTTTAGAGATGAGAACCTCCCTAACCTGGTCTCCGCTGTCAGAGTTTAGGATGGTTAGCAAGATTTTGTGTTGGTCTTCACAGTGAGCAGAGTCTTGTTCAGTAAGGCTGGCACAAAGTTACCTACTTAAAAAAATATGCAAATTAGGTTGTTAAATAATCTGTTGACAGCTCTACCTTGGGTTGTGACATGAGACCAGAACATTCCCCGTGTGAAACTGTGTGTTATTGCCTCCACCTCCAGGCAAGTGTTATGTCAAAGCCTTACTGAAACAGCAGATGGTGAACAACACGGAAACAAGCGTGGAGTTTGCTGCCCATGACCAGCCCCAGACACCATGTATGTGAGTTCTGCACACTCTTCTTGGGATTTAAAACACCAAGGACAGGAGCAGGTCACCTTTGTTCACCTTGTGTGTCAGCTTGGAGGATTTACCAGCAGAACTGGATGCTTGGTTTGCTTTGGCTTCACCTTGTTGCTCTTTGCGCCTCCAGGAGTGTGCCGAAGGCCAGCGTGGATGACATGAACCCATTCTTTACTCCTAGTTGTGCTGCTGTGGAATGCCAGGGCTTTACATCTGGTTGAAGCCACAAAGCAGAGCAGGGCTGCTGCCCTGCCTGGCCTGACAGGAGGCAGAAACCTCTTGATGAAGAGCTGTTACCCGTGGTTTCCAAATGTGCTCTAATCCTTGTTTCATCCAGCTCATGATGCAAATCTAGCAGGACAGGTCTTTTCTTTCTTTTGCACGTATAAGCTGCGCTTGATTTTCCTACCCAAAGCCATTTTGTTTGTTCTGTATCAGGCCACAAGTGTGTCTAGCCCAGTGTTTTTACAGTGGCCAGGAAGAGAAAAGCAGAAATGGGGAAAATGTGTGGTGAGTAGCTCCTGTGTGCTCTCCCAGCCTCTGGCCCCTTGTGGCACAGGCACTTGCAGAGCTGGGTGTTGCTTCTGTGGGTTTGCTAACCCTCAAAAGACATCTGTGGTGTTAGCTTATCTGTTTGCCTCAAACCTGTGGGAACATCTAGCTCCGACAGCATCCTGTGCCAGAGTCGAACGGTTTATTTGTATGTCGTGAGCAGCATCTCTCCTTGTTTGCTGGGACCGCAGAGACATTTGATCATATCCCTCTTCTCCCAACCATTCATAATTTTATAGGTCTATCCTTTTCCTCCTGAGTAAGTTAATTTTCCAGATTAAGCAGCTTTTATTTGTCAGTGATTTCCACTGCAGAAATTACTGGCTTTTGATGATTTTTTTTTTGCAGCTGGCAGCAAAGACTGAGGTGGGGCTCGAAACAGCTTTGAAGACAGTGGCATACTGTGGGTTGGTACAGTGGCAAATGAATGCTGCCTCGGTTTTGGTGTGCTCTACTTATTCCCTAGTAACCCGTAGTACTGGACCTTACTTTTTTGCCCCTGTGGAATGCTGAGCTGGTATTTTCTGAATGGTTGCAGTAAGTGAGAGTTTGTGATTTTACATGTGAAGTGAGAATGCCTTTTTTCCATATCTGTAACTTAATGCTAATCTACACTTAATGTCGTCTGGCACTTCCCTGGTGACACTTGGAATGTCCTTCTGTCCATCTTCAGAGTTAGTCTTGCCTCTGTGACCCTGAGCTTAGAGTATCTTCAGCTGCTTTTACTAACAGAGTGGAGGAATGCATTGATGTAATGGGCAGGTCCTGCTTTGCTCGTGTTCCATACGTCTCCAAGAAGGTTCAAGTTCAAAGCTGAAGTGTAGATCCAGAAGCCTTCTGGTGGTCACAAACTGGAGCATGAGAGGTTCCATGTAAGGAAACACTTTTTCCTGCTGAGGTTAACAGGGTGCCCAGAGAGATTGTGGAGTCTCTTGACTTAGTTACTTGACAAGTGGCAACAGACGCAGTACTTGTTGAAATGGCTGAAGCAGAACAAAGTAGTAATCCAAAGTATAACACAAGAAAGGAAACTTGTGTTTGACAGAGCAGGGACCTCAGGAACGGTGACTTGTAATAAACCTCATGACAAATGGGCAGCAGAAGAAAGATTTTAATCAAACTATCAGAAGGCACCCTTCTTAGATGGAATGGCTCAAAAAAAACCCTGGAAAGCATCAGTTTCCTCCTGGAGTGTTATTGGGTTTATTCAGTGGGGTGTCCAAACCAGTGCTGATAATAGGCCCTGGGACTAGCTGTGCAACAGGGCAAAAACCAGCCAGGACAGCTGGGGAAGGCCAGTAGCAGTAGGTTTGAGTTCAGTGTGATGCCCCACAGTGTTTTTTGACTGTGGCTTTTGGAGTTGCCTCGTGGGACCCTGAACTTCAGGATGCTGCTTTCTTCTGAAATAGCTTCAAACTATGCAGACAGCAGTCTGCTGGTCCAGGAAAAGAAGGAAAGTGTGTGTACTGGAGAGCTTGGAGCCTGTCCTGTCACCACAAATACTGGGAGTAGCTAGGACTGCTGAGTGAGGACAAGAGGTGCATCCTCTGTTCTCTAATCCCATTCTAGACCAGCAAGTACACTGGGAGACGTTAAGTGGGTTTTTTTCTGCTCAGTCTTCCCCAGAGCTTTGTCCTGCAGCCACAGTGCTGCTTGGCCTCCAGACAATGGTGTGGGTGTGAAGTGTGTCTGCTTCTGGGACTGTGTGCTTCCGTTTTCCAAGGAAAACGCTCTGTCATAGCTTCCGAGTTCTCCAGGGAGTTTGCTGAATTGTGTTGCTGTCAAGGCCGGGCAGGCACCCACGCTCAGGCTGGGCATTAATATCTTTCGTTTCTGTTCAAGGCAAAAGCTTGGACAAGGCTTAGTAGCTGCACTGGATCAGGGACAGCAGTAGCGATGGCAGCTCCCCAAGCTGTTCTTGTGGCATGTGTGAGGGCGTACAGTGCTTTCATTTCAGTGCTTCCAAACTTCAGTGGTTGAGTTCTTCCAGGAAGAAGTCAAGGAAGAAAAAAAACCGTTCTTCTGTGCTGCTAGGTCCGTGAACTCATTTTTATGGAAGGGCTGTGGAGCATTCCCCATTTTCTGCAGGCTTTGTAGGGATCTGTGTGGAAACATCTGAATGGCTGAGCCAGGCTTTTGGCCAGGAAAGCTCACACAGCCTCACAGAACCTCTTTGGTTGGAAGAGATCTCCAAGATCATCTAGTCCAACTGTTAACACAGCCACCAACGGAGTGTTCCCGCAAAGGAGCTGGCTCAGATGTCCTTCCACCGCTCCGTAGGAGGTTGGGGTTTACCCTGCACTGGACAGGGTAAAGAGACACGTACTGTACCCTGTAACTTTCATGATATAGTAGTGCCTGTGCATCTCTCCAGTGTAATGTTAGGTAGACTGTGAAGGTTAAAGCTTTCTGTGCCTAATGAGCAAGATGATTCAGAGATGGTTATGAGTGGCTTATGGTTTTGGGTACTTGGCCCATTTGTAGTGTGACACTTATCATAAGGGATACTGCGGTATCCCTTAAGGACTCTAAAGCCCCTCTTCTTGAAAGGGCAGTGATGGAGCATTGTGGATTAGAACTAGTAAACAGCTGAGTACAAAGCAGACAACAGTAACAATTCTGGCTAAATGTTGGCCTCGTGGCAGGACAACTGGGAAACTTCAGTGAGACTGGTGCTTTCTTTCCAGAAGTTTGGATCCTGTGGCTCTCAACCAGCCTATGGGTGGTTCAGTTCCAGGCAGCACCTTGATTCTGGCACATGTTATAGGGGTGAAGAGCAGTAATGGTGACAGCCATGGGCCCTGCAGTTATTGTAGTGCTGAGCCTGATGAGTGTGGGAAGGAAGGATGGAGTCACCCCTCCGTGTCCACTAAGTATTACAAAGGCACCTCTGAGCTGGGACTGCCTTTCCCATGCTATCCACAGGATGCTGCCAAGTTTGTGACTCGCTAGAAAGATGCCTGCATAGTGTTTGTGAAATCAAATGTGACAGTAAAATCTGTTTCTGAGGATGGTACAAGTAGCAGCATGGGACACTAAGTCAGAGGAGAAAAACATCTTCCTCATTCAACACCTCATGCCAGTGCAGAATGGTGCATTTTTCTTGAAACAGCATAAAGGTATCCTGAAGGTAGGTTTTGAGGTCTGTATTGTGATGAGATCCTCACCTGTCCCATCAACTCCTTTGTTTGCCCACAGTACATTAAAATGTGTTGCTAAATTCAAATACAATGCAAATTGAGAGCTTGTCAACATAGGAAGCTTGTCTGCTGCATGTCCAAGGCACTCTGTGATACCTGACAGGTAGGAGCAGCATGCCAAGGGGCTTTGAAAGTATCAGTCCACTTCTGATCAAGAGCTTCAGAGCCCAGGGAATGTCTCCTTGCCATGACATTCCCAGGGCAAGGACAGCATCAGGTGCAGGGCTCTGCTTGGTGCTTATGCAGCTTAACATCATTGTATGTTTCTGGGAGGAGGATTCTGCACGGGGTGCTCAGACGTGTTCTCAGTCAGCCTTGACTTGCAAGGCTCTCCAGCACAAGGGCAAGCAGCAATTTTGAATGGTAGCCAAAGGGGAACAGTAGCGGCTTTGCAGAGAAAAGCAAAATCTCTGCCAGTGCCCAGTAAAGCAACAGTGGCTGTGTCTGCTCAAACCTCAGTACTGCTCAGAGCATGTGCTGTGAGCAACTGGAGATGGCTTCGTGCTCTGCTTCCTCTGCAGTGGCCCTGCCAGCTCTGTGTGGAGAAGTTCCTTCCGTAATGCTGGGAACAGGGCAGCACTGGGGAGTTTGGTGGGTGATCAGTGTTAGCTTAGGTTCACTGTGACTTGGGAATGTGTCAGACCATCTGCAGAGCCTGCTGCAGCCTCCCACATTTTCTGTAGATGCTCTTTGGTGTCTTTGTTTTAGTCTTGGCTTAGAGAATTTCCTCTCTCGCTAGATACAGGTGTTTCTGAGGGTTTGTCCCTCAGAACAGACATCCCTAGAAGTCACCTGATGTTTTGCCTTTGTGTTCAGTGGTGCCAGGGTGCCCCTTTCCACACCCTGTGTAAGCAAACATATCATTTGCCACTTCAGCTACCCCAACATGATGTTAGGCAGCTGCAAGTGGCATGTGGGGTGGATGACATGTAGTGGACTCTGATCCTTATTTAGTCTGAATACCTTGGTTTATATACTTTTTTTCCCCTGGAGTATTTTTCCCCTGTTCCCACGATTGTGTGTCATTGTATGGGTTCAAGAACCATAGGCTCATAGTTGCTCATAAAAGGCAAAATCGGCTGAAGATTAACTGTCTTCCTTTTCTCTTTAACTGCCTGGCTCTGGCAGTGGGATCATCATCTGCTGCCATCTGTGACACCCATTTCCTTTTTGTAGATCAGTAGCAGAGAAGTTTTGCTTTACAAATGCAGAATGACATGCAGGACTCCTCCCAGCCCATTCCATCCTGGGGCAGGAAAGAAAAATGCTCCTGATGCTCTCACGGTGTTGAGCTGTGATACAAGCACGAATCATGAACAGCGTTCCTGCGTTTGAGCATTACACGCTCACGCTGCGTTGCGTATGTATGCACGACCAGAAACACTTCAGTTAAAGCTACAGATCTGTGTGTGTACTCAAGGCAGGATCCAAGAAAGACACCTAACCTATAGTTCAGGTGAAAGCATCTGCATTAGAACAAGAGCTTCGTCTAATCAACTCCCCCAAACCTGTTTGGGCATCTGGGAGTGCTGAGAGGAGCCCCCTTAGTAGCCCAGGTTTTGCTGATGTACATCAATCACTAGGGCTGTCTTTAATGCCTGAAGTGACTCTCAGCCTGCCAGTGCAATCTGAATTCACAGTCCAGACACCGGTGTTGCCCTGAGGCTCCCTTTCCCCAGGTATGTACAAACACTCCCAGCACTGTGCTCAGTGCAAAAATACAGCTCCCATGGGTATTCTGAGTAACAATAGGGCAAAACAGAACAGGGAGGATCTAAGATCTTCCCAGCATTTGGGGAGGTAAAGGAGTAGTTAGTGTCAGGGGTATGGCCCATCCACCAGAGCATAGCCAAGAGCCCCATTCTGCTGCTCCCTGTCAGCAGAGGAAGGCAAAACTCAGCCTCTGTGGATTTGACAAGAGTGGAGGACCTCAAGGACTCCAACTACAGTGTGGCAAATTACTCTTCTCTCTGTTTATAGCTGTGTTTGAATCTATTGATTTTCTGTTGCCTGTGATGAATGTTGCTCTCCAGGGCCTACTAGGGACCACAACTGCTTCAAGACAGAAACAGAGATGAATAAAAAGAGAGTGTAGGGCAAGGCATGAGGAGTTGTCATTCATCTTTAGGAGTAAGGAACATGCCATTTACAGTAAGTTTCTTCTGTGCATCTGAAGAGGAACAGCATCATGGTCGTAAGGACTTGTGGCAAAGATTATCTGTGTAGATCCCAAGCAGCAGTCATGCGGCTGCTGTTCCTTAAATAGAAGTTGGTTATCTCCCAGTTCATGAAGTGTTTCAGCCAGCACAGACGGTCCTATCCTCTGTGCACAGCTGTGCACTGTCTTTTGTGCAGACAAGATCATGCAGTCCCCGTGGAATGCTGTGTCCAGGGCTGCTGCCGAAGAAATATTTTCACAAAACTTTAGGTCATGAGCAAAACTGAGGGCATGGAAAATCGTCAAGAACATGAAGGGTAACGGAGAATTATGACAGTACTCCAGTGAGTGATTCTCACAGCCCTTCACCAGGGTGCAGTGCTCAAAACAGTGTAGGATCAGCCCTGAAAGGCAATCTCTGCCAAACAGGGTGGGGATGCACTTGATTGTGATAAACACAGATGAAGTTAGGATATAGGTGCTCTTGCTGAAGAAGACCAGAAAACCCAGTGACAAATCCATGTGGAAAAGTAGAATCGGGACGAGTCATTTAAGTGGTGAAGGGGTTGTGATCTGGTGGCAGTTACAGACACATGGTGGGACAGCTCAGATGACTGCAGTGTGGCCATGGATAGCCATGTCCTTCTCAGGAAAGGCAGGCCAGCAAGGCAAGGTGGTGGAGTTGTTGTTTACATGAGAGAACAACTGGAATGCACGGAGTTCTGTCCAGGGGCGGATGAAGAGAGAGTTGAGAGTTTATGGGTGAGAATTAAGGGGGAGACTGGCTTGGGCGACACGGTTGTGGGTGTCTATTACATAGGCCACCAGATCAGGATGAGGAAGTTGCTGAGGCCTTCTACAGGCAGCTGATAGCAGCATCGCAAAACCAGACCCTGCATCTTGTGGGGGATTGTAAGTCCCCAGGTGTTTGCTAGAAGGCCTCAGCCAGCCGTCCACAGTCCAGGAGGTTCCTTCAGTGCGTTGGTGACAACGTCCTGATGCAAATGGTGGAGGAGCCCACTAGGAGAGGAGTGCTGCTGGATCATCTCACCAACAAGGAGGGTCTGGTTGAAGCAGTGAAGGTTGAGGGCAGCCTTGGACTCCTATGGAGTTCAGAATCTCATGTGGCAGGAACAGAATGCCTAGCAGAATCACAACCCTGGCCTTCAGTAGGACCGACTTTGGCCTTTTCAAGCAATTGCTGGGGAAATCCCCTGGGACAGGGTACTGGCAGGTAAAGGGGCCCAAGATCATTGGTTAACATTCCAGGACCACTTCTTTCAAGCTCAAGATCAGAGCATCCCAACAGATAGGAAGTCAAGGAAAGGAGCCAGAAGACCTGTGTGGTTAAACAGGGAGCTGCTGGGCAAACTCAGTAGGAAGAAGAGAGTCTACAGATTATGGAATGAGGGAATAGCCACTTGGGAGGAAGATAAGACTCTTGTCAGAGGATGTAGGGAGGCAACTAGGAAATCCAAGGCCTCCTTGGAATTCAAACTTGCAGTTGAAGTCAAGGACAACATAAAGGGCTTCTTCAAATATGCAGCAAATAAAACTAACCAGAGAGGCAATGTCGGCCCCCTGCTGAATGAGGTGGCTGCCTCATCCTCATCCCTGGAAACGTGATGGAACAGCTTATCCTCGGCTCTGCCTCTAGGCACATCAAGGACAAGAGGGTTATTAGGAGCAGTCAGCATGGTTTTATCAAGTGGAATTCATGCATGACCAACCTGATAGCCTTTCATGAGGGCAGAACCAGGTGGATAGATCATGGCAGAGCGGTCAGTGTGGTTTCTCTTGAGTTCAGTAAAGCCTTTGACACAGTCTCACACAGCCTCCTGGCAGCTAAACTGAGACAGTGTGGTCTGGACAACTGGGGAGTGGGGTGGGTGGTGAACTGGATGAAGGAAAGAAGGCAAAGTGTTTGGTCAGTGGCACAGAGTCTAGCTGGAGGCCTGGATCCAGTGGAGTTCCCCAAGGGTTGGGACTGGGACTGGTACTATTCAATCTATTCATTAACAACTTGGATGAGGGAACAGAGTGCACTGTCAGCAAGTTTGCTGATGACACAATGCTGGGAGGAGCGGCCAACACCCCAGCAGGCTGAGCTGCCATTCAGTGGGACCTGGACAGGCTGGAGAGCTGGGTGGGGAGAAATGGAATGAAATACAAGGGCAGTGAAGAGTCTGGCATCTGGGCAAGAACAACCCCAGGTACCAGTATAAGTTGGAGACTGACCTATTGGAGAGCAGTGTAGAAGGGGATCTGCTGGTAGCCCACAGGATGACCATGAGCAAGCAATGTGCCCTTGTCGCCAAGAAAGCTAGTGTCACCTTGGGGTGGATTAGAAGGGGGGTGTTTCATAGATCAAGAAAGATCTCCTCTGCCCTGGTGAAATCACATCTGGGGTGTTGTGTTTAGTTCTGGGCTCTTCAGCTGCAGAAGGACAGGAAACTGCTGGGAAGAGCCTAATCCAGAGCCATGAGGATAATGAAGGGAGTGGAGCATCTCCCTGATGAGGAAACGCTGAGGGAGCTGGGTCTCATTAGTGTTTATCAGTCTGGAAAGGATGAGTGTCAGGAGGATGGATCCAGGCTCTACACAGTGGTGTCCAGTGATAGTACAAGGGGCAATGACTACAGGCTGGAGCACAGAAGGTTCCACATAAGGAAGAACTTTTTCACTCCACAGGTTGGTGGAGCACTGGAACAGGCTGCCCAGAGAGGCTGCGGAGTGCCCTTGTCTGGAGACTTTCAGACCTTGCCTGGACGTGTTCCTGTGTGACCTACTGTAGGTGATCCTGCTCTGGCAGGGATGTAGGACTAGATGATCTTTTGAGGTCCCTTCCAACCCCTAATAATTCTGTGATCCTGGTAAGTTCATTGCAGTTCATACTTAAGGTTGGTTAATCATGTGCCATGTTTGTCTTTTGCTGCTGGGTTTTTGGTTTAGTGTGCTATAATAAAGGACCTTTTAGATCAGATCAAATCTTTTCTCTCAAGATATTTATTTGCCATCGTTTTGCCCTGATGCTTGCTCTGACTAGGACATGTTTTAAAAATCCCCAGACTTCCCACATGTCACATCAGAAGGGCGTTTTTTCAGGAACTTTAGCTTTTCAAGGACGTTCAAGTAGCTGTTATTGTGGCTCTTGGCTCAATACAGGATTATCCTTGTGCAGGTGACTACTTAAAGTAGTAAAAAACCACTAACAATTGCTTTGCTGGGCTTTTCCAAAACTTTCCTCTGCTTTTCCCAAACTTTCAGCTTGTGTTTTTGATGTATGGCCTCTAGAGAGACGATGGGCAATGTGCCCAGGGAAGCCACTGGATGTCTGTGCCTGAGCTGTGGGCAGGGTGCAGTCCCTCAAAGGTGGATTTCCTCTCCTCCCGTGCAAAATCCAGTCTCCTGCGTAAGGTCGGATGAAGAGAGTTGAGTATCTTTTTCCTCTTTGAATCTAGAAGGCTCAAGAGCAATTTGTAGGCGTCTGTTTTGTTCCATGTCACTCCTTAAGCAACATGAGATGCATCAGGCTCGAGTGTGTAAGTACCCAGTCCAGTGCTGTGTCCAGAACAGGGTCATCTCTGCTGTTGGACTTTGACTC
Source organism: Rhinopomastus cyanomelas (assembly GCA_013400115.1). Taxonomy (NCBI): domain Eukaryota; kingdom Metazoa; phylum Chordata; class Aves; order Bucerotiformes; family Rhinopomastidae; genus Rhinopomastus; species Rhinopomastus cyanomelas. Next base: position 261,398 of record VXBP01001175.1, read on the forward strand.
AGACTTTACTGGCTGGTGCAGCCGGGAGGCTCTGCCTGAGCTGCAGCAGTACATCAGCTGCCTCAGATGTCTTCTGTGACCATTCCACCCTTTTCAGTGTTTCCAGAATACAGCCCTTCAGAGTATTTGATTTCACTTAAGCAGAGCCATCTGAGTCACTGATGAACTGAACTGCACTTATTTGCAACTGCTGTGGTTTTTTTTGCTGTTTGTGAAAGTTGTCATCCTGTGTTCTTCCTGTTTTATTTTTGCTAAAAATGTAAAATAGGGCTGAGAACTGCTCACTTCCTTGAAAGAGAGAAATATCTGCAGTCCACACCTCCATAGCAGATTATTCTGTACATTTACAAGCGGCGCACGTTATTGTCCTATCAGATTGCTTCAACAAGCCTTGTTTAAACATCCCTCAGTGATATAATTAGCACTTATAATCGTGCCAGTGTTTTAATCTGGACCATTCCTTCTGGTATTTTGGTATCACTGATGGACTGGAGAAGAACACTCATGAAAAGCCAGAGTAATTTAGGTTGGATGCACCCCTGGAGGTGTCCTGTCCAAGCCCTCGCTCAAAGCATGACCATGTTAAAGCAGCCATGATAGCTAAGATAATACTTTATTTTCACTGCTTCCCCTCAATCTTGCAAATATGCACTTTATTTGTAGTACTAACTTGTTTAGGTTCTGTTTCCAAGCACCAGGGTGGGTGGCTGTGACAAGAAGTTAAAGTGCTTTCTGCTAGAAGATATGCCATGGGTACATATTTGGTTGGAGAATATGTCACCTTACATCCCCTTCTTCACCTGCTCAGCCTAATTGGATTGATCCTTCCTTCTCTCTTGCATAAATTACGTCAGCTGGGGAGATACTGGGGTGTTCAGGGCCACCTGGTAGAGTTCTGAGTACCTACAGGGATGGGGGTCCTGCAGCCTCTCTGGGACCCTGTGTCAAGTGTTTGACCACCCTCAAGGTATGTGTGTGGGAAGGGCCTCATGTCTACTTGGAATTTTTCTTACTGCAGCTTGTGTATTTTGCTTCTTTCCCTGTGTGGCCCAGAGGAGGGTCTGTCCCTGTCCAGTTCAGCGCAGCTGCAGGCAGCAAAAGGGCTTATTCAGGCTGAGTAAACTCAGTTCCTTCACTGTCTCCTGTGTGTCCGTTGCTCCGTCCCATGGCCACCTTATTGGCCTTTGCTGGCCTCAGCCCATTACGTCTGTGTCTTTCTTGTACCAGACAGCTCCATACTAGGCACTGTACTCCAGCTGTGGCCTCACAAGAGCTGGACAGTCTACTGGCTGCACACTTTGCTGACAACCCTGTCTGCAGTTGGCCAGGACACCCTGCTGACCTCTGTTCAATTTCTTGCCCTCTATGACTCCTCAGGCCCTTTTCTGTGAAGTTGCTTTCTGGTCATCATGCATCCCTGGCCTGTCCTGGTGCCACAAGAGCAGGACCTAGCCTCCTTGTTTTTTGCTGAGGCTGCTGTCCACCACTTTCTCCAGCCTGTTAAAGCCCCTCTGAATAGCAGCCCTGCCCTCCAGCATCTCAGCCCTACTTGCTCCATCTCCCAGTATGGTATTCTCCATGACCATGACCATGCTCCATCCCATCATGTCTGTCAGTAGTAAAGACTTTAAACATCCTCAACGTCTGAGGGACACCACTAGTATTTCATTCATGCAGTTAATTACTGAGGTACATTTTCTGCTTCATTTGAACATTTGAGTGCTTTCTCCTAAATCAGGTTCTCCTCTGGGCAGCCTCTAACATCTACAGATGAGATCAGTGATTCAGTCCCACATCCTTCTGCTCTTTGTGACTCATGGGCTATGACAATATACAGGGTCTAAAATCTTGACTTATGGTCCTGTGAGGCTCTTCACCCACCTCTGTCCTGTATAGACACAAAGCTGTGATCCAGACACAAGAGTGGTTGGGTTTCTCCACCCAACAAGGTGGGTGCCCTGGAGACAGAGGATGCAGAGAAGGCAGAGATACTTAACACTTTCTTTGCCTCTGTCTATACTGCTAAGGGTTGTGTTGACATTAGACCCCAGACTACAGAGGAGGTTGAGGCAGCAGGTGAGCCTGCCTTGGTTGATGAGGACTGGGTTAGGGATAAGTTGATCGAACTGGATGTGCACAAATCCATGGGCCCAGATGGGATGCGCCCGCGTGTGCTGAGGGAGATGGCAGAAGTCACTGCTAGGCCGCTCTCCAGGTCCTGGGAAACGGGAGAGGTGCCTAGGGACTGGAAAATAGCAAATGTTACCCCAATCTTTAAAAAGGGAAAGAAGGAAGACCCAGGTAACTATAGACCGGTCAGCCTCACCTCCATCCCAGGAAAGGTGATGGAACAGTTTATACTGGAGGCTGTTTCCGGGCACATCAAGGACAGGAGGGTCATCAGGGACAGTCAGCATGGCTTCACAAAGGGAAAGTCATGCTTGACCAACCTGATAGCCTTTTATGAGGGTGTAACCAGGTGGATGGATGAGGGCAGAGCCGTGGATGTCATCTATCTTGACTTAAGAAAGGCATTTGACACGGTCTCTCACAGCATCCTTGCAGACAAACTGAGGCAGTGTGGCCTAGATTTTCGGGTAGTGAGGTGGATTGTAAACTGGCTACAGGGTAGAAGTCAGAGAGTGGTGGTCAATGGGACAGAGTCTAGTTGGAGGCCTGTATCTAGTGGAGTGCCCCAGGGATCGGTGCTGGGACCGGTCCTGTTCAATCTATTCATTGATGACTTGGATGAGGGATTGGCATGCACTGTCAGCAAGTTTGCTGATGACACAAAGCTGGGTGGTGTCGCCGACACCCCCGCAGACTGTGCTGCCATTCAGCGAGATCTGGACAGGCTGGAGAACTGGGCAGAGAAAAATCTAATGAGCTATAACAAGAGTAAGTGCAGAGTCTTGCATCTGGGCAAGAACAACCCCAGGTACCAGTATAGGCTGGGGACTGACCTGTTGGAGTGTAGTGTAGGGGAAAGGGACTTGGGGGTCCTGGTGGACAACAAGATGACTATGAGCCAGCAATGTGCTCTTGTGGCCAAGAGGGCCAACAGCATCCTGGGGTGGATTAGAAGAGGGGTGGTTAGCAGATCAAGAGAGGTTCTTCTCCCCCTCTACTCTGCCCTGGTGAGACCACACCTGGAGTATTGTGTCCAGTTCTGGGCTCCTCAGTACAAGAGGGATGTGGAGCTGCTGGAGAGAGTTCAGCGTAGGGCAACAAAGATGATAAGAGAGGTGGAACACCTCCCTTATGAGGAGAGGTTGAGGGAGCTGGGTCTCTTTAGCTTGGAGAAGAGGAGACTAAGGAGTGACCTCATTAATGTCTACAAATATTTGAGGGGTGGGTGTCAGGAGGATGGCACTGGGCTGTTCTCGGTGTCATGTAGTGATAGGACAAGGGGCAATGGTTGTAAGCTGGAACATAGGAGGTTCCACATCAACCTGAGAAGGAACTTCTTCACGGTGAGGGTGACGGAGCACTGGAACAGGCTGCCCAGGGGGGTTGTGGAGTCTCCTTCTCTGGAGATGTTCAAGACCCGACTGGACGGGTTCCTGTGTGACTTGGTCTAGGTGATCCTGCTGTGGCAGGGGGATTGGACTAGATGATCTTTTGAGGTCCCTTCCAATCCGTAATGATTCTATGATTCTATAATTCTATGATTCTGTGATTCCCTCTGCCTTGGGAACAGGCTATTTTTGGAAACCTTGTGTAACCAAACTAGATGGACTGCAGCTCTTCTCCGCAGAGCTGAGTTCTCATTTCTTCTAATTTAGCACTCCAAAATGTGTTTTAATGAAAATTGATTTCTATAAACAGTTCTCATCTAATGCATGAAGTGAGAATATTTCTATTCTGAGCTTTTATATTGATTTTAAGCATTTTTTCTTTCAGGGTGAGATTGCCTCCATTCAGAGAAACAGTTAACGTACCACGAGTATTCAAGGTGTTAAAGACTACGCCATTCACCTGGACTGAGCAAAGGGTGTCACCTAAAAGGGATAAGGATCAAACATGGCAGAATTTACAGGCTACAAGGAAACCTCAAACAGGCATCTGCGATTCAAATTGCAGAGTCTCAGTCGCCGCCTTGATGAACTGGAGGAAGCAACCAAAAATCTGCAGAAAGCAGAGGATGAGCTGCTTGACCTCCAGGACAAAGTTATCCAGGCAGAAGGCAGCAACTCCAGCATGTTGGCTGACATTGAAGCTCTGCGGAAAAGAGTGCTGAAGATCGAAGGCAAGGATGAGGAGATCAGGAAAGCTGAAGAGCTCTGCCGGTTAATGAAAGAAAAACTGGAACAGGAAGAGAGCCTCACGCGAGAGCTGAAGGCAGAAATCGAACACCTTCAAAGGAGAATGGCAGACCTGGAGAAGCTGGAGGAGGCCTTTGGCCGGAGCAAGAATGACTGCACACAGCTGTGTCTTAGCCTCAATGAAGAAAAGAACTTGACCAAAAAGATATCTACAGAATTAGAAATCCTTAGAGTGAAAGTGAAAGAACTGGAAGCATCTGAGGACAGGCTGGATAAAACCGAGCAGAGCTTAACAGGTGAGTTAGAAAAACTGAAATCGTTAGCGCTGAGCTTTATCACTGAGAGAAAACATTTTAATGAAAGAGAAAAGCAGAATGAAAAAATCATCCAGGAGCTAACACAGAAACTAGAACAGAACAATAAACTAAACAGGGCAGATCAGACTAGAAATGCATCCAATTTGCTAGAAAGGTCATCAAATAGCCTCCTGGACAGAAATGATTTGAGAATTGAGGACGACTTGACTTCTGCATTGCCCTGTAAGGAGACCAGGAGGAAGGGAAGTGTAGACTACCTGAAACACGCAGAAAATGAAACCAGGAATAAGTCAGAAAACCAAAAAAATAAAAATCAAGAAGACAACAAGGTGAAAGATCTCACCCAAGAAATCGAGAAACTTAAAACTCAGATCAAACATTTTGAGTCTCTAGAAGAAGAGCTTAAAAAAATGAAAGCTAAAAACAATGACCTGCAAGACAGTTACTTGAGTGAACAGAACAAGAACAAACTCTTAACAGGTCAGCTAGAAGAAATAAAAATGCAGATAAAGAAACAGAAAGACATGGAGAATGGAGAGGTTGAAAATGAAGATACAGGCTTTTCTAGCAAGGGAAAACATGAAAGACCTAAATACAGAGGCATCACAGCAGATTTGACAGCTGCCAAGCACAAGCCGAGGGAGCTCTCACCGCAGCAGCGCCGGGAAAGAGTAAGGAACAGAGATTTCCCTGTCAGTAATGACAGCTACAGCCACAGCAGTAAGCAGATGCCCAGTCCAAGCCTACTGAACAGAAAAGCAGGAAAAGCATCTGGCGTAGCTGCCCTTTCAGACACTGCTGTGACAGACACTAAAAGACCGGAAGAGAAATGTTTAGTTTCCACTTTTTCCTCCAGTCAGAAGGAAGGCTGCGTCATGCAGAACGAAGGGAAGAGACCCAAAGACCAGCCCTCTGTCCTCAGCCGATATCCTCCTGCTGCACAGGAGCAGAAAGCTTGGAAAGGACATTCCAAACCTGTTGCTGACACATGCCTGAGATCCAAGGCTGAGAAGCCATCTCAGGTGCTCCGTGGCAACTGCAAAACCAGTGCTGAGACACAGGATGAAAAATCAAGCAAAAGAGAATCCGTAGCTTCTTTGGCTGAGAAGCTGAAAACAAGTCAGGCAGAAGCCAGTGACTGCTTGGGGGACTCGCAGCTGTCCAGGGGCAATCACATCTCTTCCAACGGCACAGCTTCAGCATACAGGTACCACCTCGCTTCCCACGGGTCAGCATCCGATTCCACTGGCTCCAAAGCAGACGCAGTGAACACTTTGGCTGGGTCACACAGACAGCCCTCTGAGGGGAGGGCTAAAAGAGCAATAATCTCCCAGGAAAAAGAGTTCACAGACCCAGCACTCGACAGTGCAAAGCCTTCAGCACTGACAAAGTGTTCCCATCGCTCCAGGAGTCAGGAAGACATTCTGCAGATTCTCACAGGTCTTGATAAAGAAGACACAGAGCAGCCTTCAGCTTGTGTAACGGATCATGTCAATGCTGGCTCAAAATCTGACTCCAAACCCCTCCAGAGTAACCAGGAAAAACTTCATTCAGATGAAGAGTCTGGAAGAAGCAAAAAACCAGCCACTCAGTCAGATTCTGAGACAAAAAAGAAGGTCAGTTCCAAGCAGTTCTCCAGTTCCAGGGCAGGGTTTAGAGCATCGCTTTTCGAAGGTGACAAAACCACTGTAAACGAGGAAGATTCCACCAAGTGTATAAAACAATCAGATGCCAGCACTGGAGGGCTTAAATCCAGGAGGTCTTTCAGCCCAAGAGAAGCTCTGAGATCAAAAGCTGTCATTAAACCTGCAATTGTTGAAAAGGACATGAAGGCAGTCATGGGAGGGGCTGTTCCTGAGGCAGAGTTAGAAAAACAGAAGTCTGTTTTTAAAACTGTGACGAATAAAATGACCAGCAGCATCACAATCTTCCCTTCTGAGCCAACAGCTCCAAGGACCAGTGCAGATGCAGCAGCAAAGGAAAGGCATGTGACCGCCAGCAACATCAGAGTTGCTCCAAATGAGCCTTCACCCACAGCAAACAATCTCCCCACACCCTTTGAGATACTATCGATTAATAAAAGTGCTCTGAAAGTATCTGAGACAGACAGGATTGGAGAGGAGGCACAGAGAAGTAAAGCAGAAACAGTGGTGTCCAGAAGCAGCATTGTGATAAAGACTTCTGAACTCATGGAGCGGACCAGTGAGCCACATTCAGAGACAATCAGCTGGAAGAGCCATGGTGCTTCAGATGCAGCTCAGTCTGAAACAAAACATATCACTGTGAGAAGTTCCTGGAGAACAAGGCAAGGCTTGTATTCCTTGGAGGACTCACAAACCAAAGCGGAGAAAAGTGCAGCTTCCAGTTCTGCAAATACATGCAGGCCCTCAGTGGACCTCTTGGAAACGGAAGGGAACAGTGCAAGAGCAAACTCCTTGGAGCAGACCTCAGCGCGGACCAGTGCCACCGCAAACTCCTGGAGTGCCCCTGAACTGGGGTCCCGAAGGACCAAAAGTAACCTAAGTGCATCTGAGCTGCTAACGCGCAGGAGCTACGCAAGTGATCCTGCGGCGGGTTCTGCCTGGCACCAGGCCACACTACCTGTAAGTAGCCACGTTAAACACTTGTCTTTCAGTCAAGCTGAGGTTTTCCAAGTTGCCTGTTAGTTGCAGGGTGCCTGGTTTGAACTTCTTGCAGCTTATCTCCTCGAGTATTGCCCTCTCGCAGATCCTCCTGTCTTCAGTGGAGCATCTCATACATGAAGTTCAGGCTTTGTAAAGTTAGAGCCTGGGTCCTGCAGTGCCGTGTGACTAACTGTATCATAGACTTGGTCTTGCAAAGCTCAGAGGACATGTAGTTAGAGCTTGTGGAGGACACGGTGTGCTTTTCAGAGTGGCTTTACATGTCTCTGTCAATGTGGCAGAGTGCTGAAAAAATGATGGAAAAGAGCAGAGGACTGTACCTCAGGCAGGGCTGTAGCTCTCAGGGCAGCTGTAGACATACCAGCTGAAGGGTTCTCCACTTGCAGCTGGGCTCACAGCTGCTTGGCCATGGAGCCCTGAAGAGTGGGCACTCACACGTTTGTTGCCTGTCTTCCCCACAGCAGCCCACAGGGCTCAGTGTAGTTCCACAGTCCATTTTGTGTGTGGGCTCAGTGGTTGCTCGCTGTGGGGTGTGTTTGTGACAGCGGCTGAAGCACACCTGACAGAGTACCCCAAACTCTTTGTGGTTATCATGGGGCTCCCTGATGCCCAGCCTGGCTTCCAGCATTGCCCACATCTGCAGTGACAGGCGCCTGCAGAGTTAGTTCACCCAGGGCTGTTGAGTATAGAGTTAGGTGTCTGCATCATACCTTGAAATAAAATCACCCTGACACCCCTTAGTCACAAGTGGGAATTTTTGGTCATAAATTAAGTAGATTTTTAGCTTGTAAATGAGCAAAAAGGTTCCCTTGAGGGACTGCAGATACGCAGGCATACCAAACGTGAGGTGTTTTGGTAGCTCAAATCAGTGTGTGTGCCCCTGACAGGGAAGAACCCACGGTGTCTGCCTCTGAGCGGCATCTCCATGACACTGTGGCTGTCAGGGCAGCCTGGGTCTGCAGGGTTCTGTGTTCTGGTTAAAGCTGTGGCTCGTTCTCTGGTACAAGCTTGGTGCTGATCTCTGCTGACTTTGCACGTTCAGGTGTCCTGTGAACTGTCACCTCTTCCCAGCTCCACTCCCCAACATCTGAGGTTGCCTATTTGGGAAGCACAGGGGCGGTGCTGGTTTTGCCAGAAGAGATCATTCTCTCCTCCAGGAGATACTCGTGGTATCGGGCCAAGGCACCAGGTGTAACCTCAGGCTCTGGGTTTGTGCCGCTGACGTAGACAAATGCCCCTAATGAGGCTACGGGAGATGGCAGCAGCTCAGAGCTGCACTTGTGCTCCAGAACTGCACCTCTTCAGAGCGCTGCTGTGAGAGGCCCAGGGAGTGAGGGGTGTTAGGGACACACCAGCTCCCTGCAGTGCTTGCAAACAACTGTCTCGGGCTCCCAGAACAGGGCTGGGGAGTTGCTGGACCTTGACTTCTTCTGTTGGGCTTCAGTAATGAAGCTGGTAGTTCTCTGGTGTCACGCTGAGTGAAAATTTGTGATGCCCCAGTTAGTCCAAAGGTACTGGCAGGCACTACAGTGAGGTGGATGCAGTTCTGTTTTTCTGCTGTTTGGGAGTCAGCACAACTGGTGCTGGGCTGTGTGCTGCTTACATTGGATAACAAACCTAACGGTAGGCGTATCTGGGAGTGAAGCTGCCTGTGCCTTCTTGTGCTGCCTGGGTCTCACGGACAGAGTCCCATCCTGGACAGTCTCCAGGAATGTGCTGTCTCTCGCTCATGCTCTTTGGGGACTGATACAAAGGGCATCCATTAGCAGGCCACCCTTGCTTACTCCACATAAACTTCAACTTAAGCAACAGCCATGCTACAGCAACGTTTTCATCGTTCTTTAGACCTCACTAACTTTGTCCAAGGGTGACTTTATGGTCAGTGTGAATCCTGGGGGTCAGTCTGTTCAGAGCAGCTTCCCAGGTCCCTCTACGTGACTCCTTTGGAGTGTCATGCAGCAGGCTGAGCTCCACTCTGATCTGCTTCTGAGGTGGTGCCACACATGGAGAGTGGCCAGCCCATTGGCCCTGTCTGAGCTCTTCACTTACTAAACACTTTGAGACCACTGTATGTGGGTTGATAGTCATAAATTCGTGCTGCCTGACAGCACAGTTGGACTGACGCTGTTGGATGTCCAAGAGGATGGAGCTACTAAACACTCATCCAACGGTCTCATCTCTAAAGACAGCTATTGCACGTGCAGAGGCTCTCTAAGCTGAACAGATCCATCAGGATGATGCCATTCATTACATTCAAATTACCACCTCACTTTTATAAGTGGCTGGGTCCACCATGGTTATCTCTGGTCCATGGCTGATTGGAGATGCCTGTGTTGTGCCTGTTCACCAAGTTGCTGCTGCTACTCTTTAGGTGTCACTTTTGTTGTGGGGCTTGGCTCACCAAAGGGAGGTGATGAGGCCCAGTGTTCACTGGATTTCATCCACAGCAGAGCCATCTCAAGTCTGGAGGGGCAAACAGCTGACCCGCCAGATGTCACAGCTTCTTTCTGAGAGCCCATCAAACCTTGGTGTCCGTCTCAGAGATGCTTTACTGTCAGGCACGGGAGGCTGCTGCCTCTCTCTTCCCTTCTTTCCCTTTTGCCACAGGGCAGGGGTCAGATTGTTTCTCTCAGTGCTCACAGGCCATTCACAGGGCTGTGCTGGGTGTGCGCTGGTAACCAGTTGCCATTCCCAAAGCAAGGCAGAGCCTTCTGCTGTGCAGTGCAGCTGATGCACTTGGCCCTGAAGCTGATTCTCGTGTTGTGGGTGTTAAGTTCACCACTGTAATGATTTGTTTTGTTTACGGTGGTGATGTGAGGGTGCTTGACAGTGTGCTGGAAGCTGTGGGTAAGAAGCCACAACAGCCCTTGCAGAAAGCATCTTTCTAGGGAGCTGGAGGGTGACAGTGTTGTCTCACCCCCATGACTCACAGCAGGCTGTGTAGCCACAGCCAAACACAGGTATCTGCCTAAGGTAGCCCACAGGTAGTTGAATCTCAGGGTACGATCCTGTAAGTGCCTCTGCAGATGTTAAAGCAGTCAGTGCCACTCGGATGCCTACAGCAGCCAAACAGCATCGAACACTCCCGTCCCACATCCTCATGGCCAAGAATCTGGGAGATTCAGGTTGCCGGCCGTCCCTGCTCGAGGTCGTTCGAGCTCAGAGTTAACACTGAAGAAACTGCTTCAGTCGCTAAACTGAGATTTTCTGTGGTGGGTCCCTCGTGGCTGCCACAGCTTTCCAGGCCATGCAGGCTGGGCAGAGATTTGTGCACCGGTCACCTGGCTGAACAAAACACTTTGAACTTGGGAAGAATTACTGAATGGTTTAAAAAAACCCACTTTATGAAATAGCATCGAAGCCAGGGCATGCCAGTGTTGGCCTGGTGGCCAGAGTTGTTCTGTGTCAGAGGGACTTAAGCTAGCACCTCACACTGCAACCCCAGGACCGGGCAGCAAGTGCTAGTTCAGACCCCTTCATAGTCCCCGAGTCCCAACCCTCTTTATTTTCCTTCACACAGGATGAAAGCAAAGAGTTTGTGCCCAGTTCCAGAAGAAAACAGTATGGCTCCTCCGAGTACCTCTCGCAGGTTGACGCAGCAGGGAAAAGGCCAGGGACCAAGGCAGACCTGCAGGACCCCGAATCCAACCCCCACGCACCACTGGGGCTGCAAGTGGAGGAGCAGGTAGGTGATTTCAAGGACCACCCAGAAAAGAGAGTTACGAAACAAGAAGGCAATTTCTGAACTGATCTCCCAGTAACATGACTTGGAGAACTCACCCAGAATGAATGCAAACCTTTTAGGAGAAAGCCAGTCTTCAGCTGGCACTTGGCACACACTGGACAATCAGGGATGAAAAAAACCATCACGTTTGGAGAAAGAAAATCAGAGCCCTTGACTTAGCTTCTTCAGCTGGCTGCTGTACTAGTAGGGTGCTAACCTCTCGCTACATACCTTCTGTTCTGCCTCCCAAAACAGTGGCAGAGTGGCCCACACCGAGGTGACAGTGACTGCCCCAAACGTGAGGAAAACCCCTATATATTCCAGCCTCTTCACACAGGGCTTCCTTCAGAGGAGACAGGGTTCCGGGCAGATTTTGGTACACAAGACTTTCTCCTGCCAGTCCCCATTTTCCTGTGCATCTGCCCAGAACAGAGTGGATCTGTGATGGATCACCCACAGCAGGAAGTATCTTAAGACCTCAAAACCTGCCTGATGGTTTGAGGAGCATACAAGTTGCTGAGTCTTGATGTGAGCACAGCAGAACTGCAGTGAGGCAGCCAGGAGCCCTGCACATCAAGGACAAGAGGGTACTAGAAGCAGTCAGCATGGTTTTACTAAGTGGAAGTGATACTTAACCAAATTGATAACCTTTTATTAGGGCAGAACCAGATGGCTAGATGATGGCAGAGCGGTCAGTGTGGTTTCTCTTGAGTTCAGTAAAGCCTTTGACACAGTCTCACACAGCCTCCTGGCAGCTAAACTGAGACACTATGGTCTGGACAATCAGGTGGTGGGGTGGACGGTGAACTGGATGAAGGAAAGAAGGCAAAGTGTTTGGTCAGTGGCACAGAGTCTAGTTGGAGGCCTGTTGTCAGACGTGTGCAGAACTTGCACCATCCAAGTGCTGGGTGTGGAAGCTGCAGCATAAGTAAAATACTGTCCCTACCTGTGTGGGGTAGGGCCATGTCCTTCTGCTTTTGGCCAAGATCACCGTGCGTTGGGATGGCTGCCTGAGGGCCAGCACAATACTCTTCCCAGAGCAAAATGCTGCTCAAGGCAGCTGCAGGTCCTGACCAGGCTTGTCTTTTCCAGGGTGCTTCCCGGACCTGCTGGACAACGTCTCGGAGATGAGTGTATTCCCTTCCACTCAATGGACATGCTGCACAGTGGAGGAAGAGACAGGATAGGACCAAGGGCATGGGCATCACATCTGTGTGTAACCTCTCCAGGGGCTTCATCTAGCCTGACACCAGTTTTCTAAAGTGATTTGCAAGGTACAGGAGCTTTAGCAGTGAATTATTTTTCTTCACTGCTGAAGAGGCAGCTGCAGACTTTGCTCAGGGGACTCCCACTTCTCATCACTGTACCTGCCATAGGTCCTCTCCATTTGAAAACCTTGACTGCAGAGCCCCTCAGTGTGCTCCCTGAACCAGAGAGAACTACTTGCTAATCACTTGCATTTAGAAAGAGCCCATGAGATCTGTCCTCCACAGCTTCACAACTTTTCAGTCCTTAGAGAGGTTTGTATTCTCTTCACACACCCTTGTCGGCTTGATTTGTGGTCGCTCAGTTGTCTGCGTTCCCAGTGCCCTGTCTCTGGGCAGGAGGAAATCCACTCCTCACTGCTTGTTCTACACATCAAGAAGGGAGGACAGAAGAAAATGTTGTTTAGCAGCAGTTTCTTCCCTGTAACTGTCAGTCCCTACCACAAGATTTGCACCACATACTCACCACCTGCTGAGACCTTGCACCAAGAAGTCACCCACTGAGCCAAACTAAGAGCAGTTCACACAAGAGTGAAACTTCCTCCTCACTTGGACTGGGGCACTTTTTTAACCTGCAGCTTTGTGTCCACGATGCTCTGCAGGCAGCAGCTCTGCAGGCAGCAGCTCTGCTGCTCGTTCTCAACAGTTCAGCGCTAAGGGAAAAAGGACAACAGCTTTTACTTGCAGAACTGTCCTTGTTCTTTCCCAAACCAGGGTGGAAACAGCAGGACTGGGCACTAAGCTGAGCTCCAGGAGGGTTAGGCTGCCTTTTGCAGTTTTTAGATTATTCCCCAAATTTGTATTTTTAACCTATTTGTTTTATTCTTTTATCTTTGGTGACGCGTGGAAGCGTCGAATTGCGTAACGAGACAAAAAGCTGAAGTGCTTTTAAATTAGTGCTGAGTGGTAGCTCTAATAAGCTTTAAATTAAATTATATTAGATTTTATACACTTCTGCCTGTTACCATTTCATACCAATGGCCCTGCTAGGACAGGGTGGATAAATACACCAAGTATCATAGGAAACAGTTAAAGCTCAAAATCCAAGCTCCAGGTGAAAGGAACTGGACCTGCCCCTGTCCCACCATCTATCAGGAAGTATTGGAAATGATTGCATTTTGCAATTTGGAATCACAGTGGATTTAATTTAACGAGCCTGTGACGTTGCAGTGACCCCCCTGAGAGTCCTCTGCTGTGTGCAGAGGTGACCTGTAGGGCAGGATCACCGCCACACAAACACGTTTCTGCTTGCTTGAGCAGCATCAGCTTCTCCTGCCCTGCCAGGCCATCCCACAGCCGATAAGCAGAACTGGCCAGCAGTGCTCTCGTGGCACTGGCTCGCCTGCCAGCCTCGGCATGCTAGATCTGACTCTGCCCCTTAGTTTCATGCTAAAGAAAGTGTTTCCCTTCAGAACTAAACAGGCGCCCTCAGGTCCTGCGCCATCCGCTGCTGCCAAACCCCTCCAAGCGAGCGCAGCTGCTCTGCACCAAGTGGCCAGGATGCCTCCTGCAGGACCTGTGTACTTAACCTGGGAGCTCACATCTTGAAGGCATCTTGGCACGTGTGTGCTTCTTCAGACATCACAGCAATTCCTTACCTCCAGTCACTTTCCCAAACCTGCTGCCAAGCCACTCTCCAGCCTCAAACACCCAGTTACAGTCACCATGGAAGAACCACTGCTGAGGATCTGCTTGGCACTGCAGTCCAGGTTCTCAGAGAAGCAGTAGATTTAGGAGGGGCTCTCCTCCACCCTGTGTCGCTGCTGCACAGCTGTAACTTCATTTGACCAACAGCTGCACAGCACAGATGCACTGAAGAGATCACTTTGAGCAGCAACTGCCTGGCTTTCTTCCCCATAATGAGCCCTCATGACAGTAGCCATATCCTACCAGACACATAGGTGCCTGTACACCTCCAGCAGTCCTCTCTTGATGTTATTGACATAAATCCTTGTGAAGGGATTAACACAGGCTTCCCTAGACCTCCCCAGGAAATTCTGGCTTCTCCATCAGCTTTTCAACTCCACAGCTGACTCCAGTGGTACCACCCCATGCCTGAAGCGCAAGGGAAGAAACGCCAGCAGCAATGCCTGGTGGCTTTCCCCTTCTGCCAGCCAGGAGCAGGATTCTCCTTAGCCACAGGCAACTGGAGCTCCACCCTGCTGCTCAGTCAGCCCAGCCTGCAGCAGGAGCCCCAGCAGTGCAGCTCTTCTGGCACTGCCTGCTCTCTTCAGGTGCCTCTCACTGGTGACATCTGTCCTTCCTCCAGCTGCCTCAGTCGTTTGTGAGCTATCTCACCACACATACCTTGAACTCTTGCATTAGGCTCAGTTTCACTTGCTTGTACATAATGAACACAGGTGTCACCCAGTCACTGCCACTGGGTTGCTTTTACCACCACAGGATAAATCTGGGAAAGAAAAACCCTCGTTAAAATGGAAAGGGGCCCTGCCCTCCCTCTAATCATGAGTGCAATACGAGCTGATTGTAATATTAACCTTGTCGCAATGACTTCAGGAAACACAATGTGTTTTTACTCCAATTGCACACTTTGTTTTGAACATCTGTAAAATAGAGTATTATCTGTAAATACTGCCGGCGCTGAAGAAGCATTTGTAATTTTAGCATATAAATAGGACAGGCCTGTCGGTGGGTTTGCTGATGCCACGAGGCTGCGCGTCAAGCACTCGGGGAATTGCAAAGTTGTATATGTGTTTGCTGTACAGAGGAAGTGCGTCGGTGCTCGCTTCTCCCGAGGAACTGAAGATGCTCGTCCCTTCTGGAGCGTTAGCAGCTTTCCCCAGACTAGCTGGCACCCACAAGGGTCAGCAGCTTGCTGCTTCATGTCCAGCCCCCCACTGCAGCCCATCTCCAGCTGCTCAGGCAGCACAGAGGGGTGACCCTTCATGGTGCAACCACCAGCCCCATCCGTGGTCCCAATGCAGCTCAGTGGAGAGCCCTGCAGACGGTGCCACCGGGAACAGAAAAGAGCAGGACGCTTGGGCAGAGGGAGCACCTTGCTGCTTCAAGAGACACTTGACATAAGCAATGAACTAGCTCCAGATCAAAGCAATAGCCACATTTAGTGTCACCTCTAATCTAGAAGACCTCATCTCTGCCAGCCTTGCACATCACTGGAGTGGTCAAAGCGCCGCTGTAGCGCCAGCCTCCAGCAGACCATTCCGTATGCAATTAGCCATGAAGCCATTGTTTGCAGATGCCTCTGATGGTCAGTGACCTAAGGACCCAAAGGATCAGCTTCCTGGGCTGCCCAGCATGTGGGGCAGGCATCTGCCTTGGGGAAGCAGCACTCCAGGCTGCGTGGAATGTATTTTTAAAAGAATAATTCTATTTTTTTGTACTTGCAGACATATATTTGGGCTGGGGCAGCTTAGTTAGAAGACAAAGACAAGAAATCTTTCGTAAAATCACAGACTTGTCCAAGTTAGGCAGATTCTCCAGGGTTACAGCATTGCCTCTCTCAAACAAACTTGTGTTCAATAGAGCTCTCAGCACTGGTTCACCCTCTCCAAACTCTCCCTGTCTCAGCATGCTCAGTAGAGGGAAGCCAGCTCTTTGCTCCCCAGGCTGCCCATGCAGTGGATGGTGCTCACCTCCTCCCGGTTACATAGTGCTCTTAGTCTGCATGCCAAATGTAAACACTCACTTTATCTGCATGTTTCTCCTGACTTGAACACTGTCAGCTGTACAGTATATAACCAATAAAAACTCTTCTCTTTTTACTCGTGTGTTGTGGTGTTTGGAGCTCCAGCTGAAGGGTGGGTGTCAGAAGGATGGAGCCAGGCTCTTCCCATTGTCATCTAGTGATAGCCAGTGGTTGTAAGTTGGAACATGGAATGTTCCACATCAACCTGAGAAGGAACTTCTTCAGTGAGGGTGACAGAGCACTGGAACAGGCTGCCCAGGGAGGTTGTGGAGTCTCCTTCACTGAAGACCCACCTGGATGTGTTCCTGTGTGACTTGGTCCAGGTGATCCTGCTGTGGCAGGGGGATTGGACTCGATGGTCTTTCGAGGTCCCTTCCAATCCCTAATGACTCTATGATTCTATGAATCTGCTGGTGCTGAGGCAGCTCCAGGCTGCAGCACTGTCTGTTAGTGCTGAGCCTGGCCACTTTGCTCTCAGGTGTTCTGCTGCATCAAGGCATTTAAGTTGGGTCCACGCTGAAGCTGACTCACTGGCTGCAATTCCATCATCTTGCATTTCAGGTCCTGTCTTGCTGGGCTGAGATCCTTCTCCAGACCCAGGGCCTCTATAACTGGCACTAGAGACTAGATTGAGGATTATCTCTCCCAGCAGCTCCAGTTTAAAGCTGTCTGTACTAATCTGGCCAGCCTGTGGACAGAGCTGCTCTCCTGCTCTTCCCTGAGAGATGGGCCCCGTCAGCTTCCAGGAGACCAGGCTTCTCCAAGTGAACCCCTTGGTCTAGACAGCCAAAGTCCAGGCTGCCACCACTCCCATATCCATTTAATTGATTTTCCCACTTCAGTTGGCCCTTTCTCTTCAGCCAAAGACTCCCTACACCCTTCACCACTACTCCCAGGGCTCTGCAGTCCCTCTTAACAAGCTTCAGGTTGCTCCTAGCTGTATCTCTGGTGACCACAGACAATGGCAGCAGCAGACAGCAGTTGGTGGAAGGTAAGAGGTGCCACAGTCTCTGTGACAGCTGCCCCTCTGCAGGCAGAAGCCCTCTCTAGACAGATTTAGCTCTGCAAAGCTCCCTGGGTCAGCCTCTACCTTTTGGAAGGTAACAGAAGCAGTCACCCTACTGCTTTTTCCCCTGCATTTATTTTTATGAAGTGTGCACTAAACCAGACAGCGTTTGCACAGAAACTACACAAGTTATTCCAAGTACATTGGTGCAAGAACAGGCCCATCCATAACATCACTGACGTGAGGCCACTCCAGGGGTCAGCTCTCCTTACTGCTCCACGGGGCAGAACAGAAAGGCTGAGCCTGCAGCTACAGCAACATGTCTGCTCTCCGCACTTCGCGTTCCTCTGAAACGTGGTCACATCTCATGTGACCAAAAGGCTCCTGATACCACATCACCACCATCTTTGGTTGGCTGGAAATGGGGAAGAACCACATGTGCCAGAGCACTTTGGCAGCAGCTCTGCCCTGTGTCCACATGTGTACGAGAGAACGTGATGGTGCTGCCACACCTACGTGCAGGACACTGGCTTCTGCTCCTGACCAGAGTAAGTGCTTTGGGTTTCTACTGCATTTCTCAGCCTCTGTGATTGCTCTTTACCAGGGAGTTTCTAACCACCACATTGACTCTATGCCTATTAGCACCTGGAAGGAACAGCCAGACTCCCCAAGCCCTGGAGGAGCTTTGCTAGTACGAGCCAACAGACTGCAGAAAAGCAACAACTTTTAGCACACAAATCATTAAATCTGGAGAAACCTCATTTTATGACAGTTTGGTCTTCAGTTAAGAATTCTAAGGCTGACCTGTGCAGTTAATTCACGGGATAATTCCACTCTGCTGACCTTCTGAAGGTGACTTCCTCTGGTTTCCTTGGGTCTTGGTCCAGCTGATGCTGGCAACATCCCAAGCATAAGGTCTGGCAACAGCCTACGGTCCTGTAATGTCCATGTGCTCTGGGGAGGAGCATCAGCATTTCCTGCAAGTTTCAAGATTCCTTCCAAATGAGCAAGAAATTACAACTTCAGAAATCTGAGACATGGGAACTAGGGAAAAAAACCCATTAGTAAAAGCAGCAAACTTGGAAACAAACCAGCCCACGGCATCCACTTATGCTCTCGTCGACATCTGTTTGAAAAGTCACCTGTGGAGCTGTCCCTGACTTCAAAAGGAACCTGAAGCACACAAAAACTGTACTTCACAGAGCCACTTCATGGCCTAAGGACTACAGGATGAACTCTAGCACCTTGCTGACCACAGCACCCTCAGCTGAACTGGTTCAGAAATCCAAGAGACTTTGGCAGATGGAAAGATTGATAATAAAGAAAGGAACTGGAGATCTCCAGCCAAGTGCTGCTTTGGGTTCATGATCCAGTCAATGACAACACCACAGGACAAACCCAAACTCTGGAAACGATTTGCACTGCTGATGAGACCACAGCTCTCAATTAACACAAAGACCCTGAGCTAACAGTATTTTATTGCAGAGCACATGCTAGCACCTGACAGAGCCACAGGCAACTGGAGAGCCCAGAAATTCCAATCTTCCCCTATTCAGGAAGATTTCACCCAGCCCCAAATCCCCACCTGACCAGTGAAGGCAGAACCCCACGGCACATCACTGCGGGCCTTCGTCTTCAGTACTGAAGGGAGCTTCAGCCAGGGAAGAACACTCTTCTTTCCAAAATGGGCACCAGTCAATGTAGTTGTCAGAAAGGCAACTCGCCTGCCCCCAGCACAGCGTGAGAAGGGGCAGGTCCCTGAGAACAGGTGGGAAGGTAACTACAGAGGGTGCAACCAGAGCTGATCACAAGGCTTTGTGACTGTGCCCAGACTCAAATGAAGAAGGTCATCCATGAAGTGCTCAACAGATCTGGCAATCCCTACAGGGAAGGGAAGGCAAGCAAACAGCAGCAAAAGGGGAGGAATGGCTCTACTCCACAGAAGGAGTCCTGAGATGAAGAGGCTCATCTCCTCAGCAGGTCAGAGTGACAGGAAGAATGCACAGGCAGCACTTCAGTCAGACCAAGTGCTGCAGGGCAGAGCAAAGGTCCATCTATCAGATGCTGGCACAGGCAGCCATGAGGGATACGCTCTGACACACACACACACACTGACGCATGTTTTGGGGCCCAGCAGAAGGCACCTCCTGCAATTACAGCACCAGTGGGGCAAGAGCTGCTAACTGCTGAGTACTTGCTGAAGGAGCATCACACACTGGTGGTGCTACAGTCTGAGACCATCCTGCCCCTGCACAAACAACAGAAGCTTCACCTGGTGGCCAGGCAGTGCTGAACACCAGCCGTAAGCTGACAGTGCTTCTGACCAAGCTCCTCCATCCCAGCAATTTCACAGGACACAACCTGAACAAAGGGAGCAGTTTTAGATCTTTACCACTGCTCCACTCTTAGGGTGCAACCAATGCCAGTGACCATGAGAAAGTGGGCCATGCAGCTCTGAGGTGTCCAGCAACCAGCTTTACAGATTTATCTGTGTCCTTGCTGAGCCTTAAACACCTCTAGAAGTACTCCGAGCTGTTAATTCTCTAGTACCTACCAGGGCTTGTTAGCATGGATGGGCTGAGGAACAGGGCCAGAGACAATGGAAAAGGCAGGATGCCAGACCATGGTCTTGATCCTCCAACAAATACAATGAAAACCACAAACCAGCCACATCAAGTCATGGGCCTCTTCACCTCCTCCTGGCATTGACCTTCCTTTGTTTATGTCCATCACCACCACCAGCTATCACCCATCAACTACTTGCACCCTTCAGAAAGGACGGGAATTGCTGGGGCTTCATCTCCACCTTCTTATTTCACTGCTCACCTTAGTTTTCAGAGATCTTTTTGAAAAGGGGGAATGGGCCAGTTTGGTCACCAGGTGGATTAGCCCCACTCAATCAAATCAAAGGTAACAGGCAAAAGTGATTTTTTTTTTCCATTTGAATCTATTCTTCAACAAATGACAGCACCTTGTTTGACAGAATCAGCTGAATCAGCTGCTGAACGATCTGCAAATCTTCAGTCAGACCAAACATTCAGGAGAACAAGCAGCTGAAAATAACATCAACAGGCTGGTGCAGAAGTGGTTTGATATTTGTCTGGGGAAGACACCATCTGTCCTTGTTAAGTCGAAGACTATTTCATTTTCCAGCAGGCCAGCAGAACTTTTGTTAATTTCTGTCACCTTGCTAGAGCCACTGGGATGACAGCCCTCACAGCAAGACAGCACCACCACTGATCCCAGCAGCAAAGCATTACACAAGTGCCCGAGACCCAAAGACCCTGGAAGCTGGGTTACAGAACAGAACACCCCAATCCTCAGACCTTTTTCCCCATCTTCAGTCAGACCAGTCAAGAGACCTGATCAGCTGCTGGTGCATTTTAAAGGCCTGTCGGAATTCTCACTCTGGAATGTGATCCCTCTGGGCAGTGGGCTGAGAGGCTTTCAAGTGCAAACAAGGCAGGAGTCTCTAATTACTTCTTATTAACTCCCAGTCATCCCCGTGACACCCCTCCTCTACTCTGGACCTTTTGTGCCACTTGATCATCATCTGTCTGACCAACCATCACACAGCCCGGCCTGTCCCCGGAAGGGAAGGCAAAGCTGAGTAATGCTCCTGTCAGTAAAGGGCTCCAGTAAGAACATTTGTTAGAGACATGGGGAAGGCAGCACTAACTCAGAGAGACGTTCAAGACAGAGCATCCCCCGTGGCACCAAATCCAGCCACTTCAGATGCACTTAGCTCTTGACACCTCCAGTCTCTGCACCCTCACAGACCATTACACCAGTCTCCTCTCCTTTCTCACAGCTTGTCAGAAGGGCTGCCTGTGGAGATAGCCCCTCAGAGACATCTACAACTGATGAGGCAGCAACCAGAACGTGACTGACATTGTTAGGAGTAAGAACAACCCAGCTACTACAAAGATGCAGAAGACAGTAGATCAACGATGCTGGAAGGTGGAGAACCTGTGGCCCAAGACAACAGAGCTACCTACACGTAGGGGCTGTGGTTGTGTTTGTGTGCATTTTCTTCAGAAAGAATTGTAGAGGGAAGAGCATGGGACAAGAGTAGGTACTGGTGCTCTACCAGAACAGAAGGAGCAAGGACAGACATGGGCTCACAGAGAGTGGGAACAGAAAAACTGTAGAAGAAAACCCCGCGTGAACAGAGGCCATGGTCAGATGACTTTGTGGTCCTGTGGGAAGGCAGAAGCAAGCTGTAGAAACAGGAGGATGAGGAACGCTGGAAGAAATAATGTAAATCCAGTGCTGAATGGGGAAAGGAGGATCTAAAAGGTTAAATGCAACTGCTCTGTGTGATGAGAGGAGGGCTCTGCGTGCTGTGTTAGTAGGAGGAAAAGCAGCCAAAGTGTTTTTCAGGAGCTGCACCAGCATCAGCCTGGCAGAAGTGACACGTCCAGGTACGTGGAGTGCTGCCCGCAGCGTGCGCAGGTGAGATTGGCTCCTGCTGCTCACTCACTGTCCAGACAACTCTGCTTCTACAGAAATACATATGAGGATTATTCCAGTTTTGAACTACAGACACACAACTCTGGTTATGTCTTTTGCTAGTGTTTAATAGAAGTGTGCTTAGCACACTCTTAGCAACATCAGCTTTCCAAGACTGGGTGCCCGTGGTGTAGCAACCAACAGAACACTTTGGAAGAGTGTGATCTGCTGTTACTGGTAGGGAAACAGATTCTCAGGATGCCAGACAAGAAAAAAATTGGTCAGAAGTACTATTATTCAAAACAAAACAATACAAAAAACCCCAAAGACCTTCACAGAAATTCTCCACTAAGCCACAATTTGTAGCAACCGGCTTCTAGAAGGCCTTTTGCCATTACCTAATTGTCAATACATCTGTAGGTAGAAAAGAGCACTACAAAACTTCCAGTGATAAGCTTGACTTCCAAAAGGTATCTGTGCAGTCAAAAATGTCCCTGGCCAGCGTGGCAGGAAAGGATCCCGTGTGCAGCCACGCTTGGATAGCTACGAGAGATTTTGCACAAGGATGCTGAACCAAAAGTGACGTTTTTGTAAGGCCACTCAGACAGCAGCACTTTTCAGTGACTCACAGCCGAGTCCTCTCAGCAGACACTGTCAGAGCCTACACGAGTATCTTCATCCTGGAGAGTCCACAACAGCAGCACCGTGGTCTTGTCACTCCTCTTCTAATACCTTCTACTTTTCTCACATGCTGGCAGCTTGTTGTGGGGGGACCCCAGGTGTAGGCTGGCGAGGCAAAGTGTACATGGCCCCAAGAAACTGGTCTGCAATGCGACCAGCCTCTCGCAACCCGCTCAGCAAAGCGCCGTGGACGGTCGCGGGGTAGTTGCGGATCGTGTGCTCTCCCGCAAAGAACAGGCGAGGAATAGGCTGGGGGAACAGAGAGCACCGTTAGGGCAGCAAACACAGGCTTCAACAAGAACACCAGGAGGCACCTCAGCCTCTGAGCCACCACAGTCTCCACTGCTACCAGGGAGGTGCAGACAAAACTGTCTACATGGAAATACTAAATATTACTGATAAGGCATTAAAAACTAATGAATATATTAAGATCTTTAACCTGTTCTGCAAATTACCAAGACAGTCGTTACGTACAGCTGTCACTTCGTAGGAGGGTTTAACGTCTGTAGTGACTGTCCTATGAGGAGACACTTCCCAACTATTTGTCAACCTACAAAGGTCTAGATGAGAAACAGTACTTTCAGAAACAGCACTTCAGAAGCAGGTGACATTAAGTGACTAAAACCAGTTCAGCAGGTGAGCAGCTGAACACCAAAAAGGTGTTTTTACATTGTACCTACAACTCTACAGCCCAACTGTTAAACTTGTTGAAGACAAACGATGGTTTCTGACCCTTAATGCAAACAAACACTACAGCAATTCATTTAAATTCGTTTCTCCTTAACCTGACACCTAAACCAACGTTTGCGAGTGCCGTAAAAGTAGGAGAAAAAGAGTTTTACACATCATACTCTGCACAGAATAATTTCATCCACAGTTAAGTTTATCAAGGGCTTGTACCTCTAGATCCCTGGGAAGAGCCAAAGCCCTACATCCGTGTTTGCTACAGCCTCCTGAATGGCTGTTTGTTTCCAAAGGTCCTTATCTCTGGGTGAACTGGAGATGCCTTATAGCTCTGCTGCACTTGCTCTCAGCTTGGGAGAGACACTTTTGATTCCTGCTCTTCTTGCTCTAGCATTCACTCTCAAATCACTACAACTGACTACAAAGGTGGCAGACAATGTCAACATGAAGCACAGAGAACATTTAACACTGCTGTGCGCTGTCCAGGCACCAACGAATGGACTCGTGTAGCCACAAATGAGACATAACCCAGAAGGGCAGAATCACGGAAGGAGAACTCAATTATTTTACAGGCTCTATTACTTCATCACAAGATGCCAGTTATCTGAGCTTCTTATTATATAAATGTGCAAAGGACTTAGGAAACTCCTCCTGTTTTGAGGTTTTTCTAAAGAGAATGGAGACACCTCTCACCTGAGGAGCACCTGGAATGGCTGGCCCTGGAGTAATCGGTTGAGCCATCAAATCATAGTCATTTCCAGAAGATCCAGCTGCTACGTAGGAGTATGATCCCCGGGCCCACGGGTCAGCACGCCAGCGGGACACTACGGTCTCTTTAGGCTGAGAAAAGACAGAAACTTAGTTGCTGATCCAGTACAATTCCACAGTTAGTGCAAAATACTGAAGATGGAAGTGGCAAGAATAAAAGGCACAAAGTCCTCAGGCTAATGTTAACGTGCAGCTCCAAGCTTACACTCCATGTTATCACAAATAACTTGTCTTTTGGCAGCAATACTGGTTCTTTCCAATATATTACTAGAATAATTACTTGTTTCTGCATTGCAGCTCAGCCATTGTGGTCAGCTGTACGCACATGCTGCGTGCTGTTCATTCTGTTTCTTCTTCTACTTCCAACATCATGACAATGCACACTTCTACTGCTTTACTATCAGCTGCAGCTCATCTCAGCATCTCTTCCAATTTCACGACGACGCAGGCCTGCGAAAGGCACTGGCACAAGCACCACTGTTTCTCCAGCCCATCTTTTCACCAAGGTCATGGTCACAATGAAAGATTCCGTTGAAAGAACTAACAGTGAGCATCACCAGAACTCAAACCAGTGTTGCTCTAACAGCAGTCTAGAAAGTGGGAGGACTTCATAAACTTGCAGACATGGCACGGAGAAGTGATGGCTGTGAGTCTGACAACAGCATAGGCTTTGTCCAAATGGAGTTTGGACAGAAATCATACCCTGTAAACATGCAAACAGAGACAGGAACCTCATCTCTTCTTGGGTGTGAAGATACTTCATGGAATTGAGAAAATTCTTCACCACAATTTTCAGCACTTTTTAATGCAAGAGATGATGAGTGATGAGCCAGCCCTCACTGGACAGTGACTACATCTTGACAAAAAAGAAACTGCCCATTTCCCTCCCTGATGGATGGAGACCACTGTAATGCCACTGCAGTTACCATCCCGTGTGTGTCTGGCACCAACATACACATGCTGGTCAGCCACTGGAATGGGCTGCCCGGGGTGGTGGCTGAATCACCATCCCCAGATGAGTTTAAAAGTCACTTAGATGTAGTGTTGGGGGATCTGCTTTAGGGGTGAACATGTAGAGTCAGGTTGATGGTTGGACTCAGTGATCCCAAGGGTCTTTTCCAACCTGAATGATTCTATGATTCTATGACAAAGAGACTTTTGAGATACTTGATGAATTTCATCATTCTCTTCAGCAATCACATGAAGCATTGCAGTCTAACAGGAAACAATTCCAGATTAGAACTTTTTTTCCGCTGAGATCGTTTTGGCAGTCCAGCTAACTCACACACAGCTGCAGAGCAGAATAAAATCACAGGATCACAGAACATTAGGGATTGGAAGGGATGTCAAAAGATCATCTAGTCCAATCCCCCNACATTAATGAGGTCACCCCACCATGAAGCAGCTCCTTCTCATATTGAATGTGGAACCTCCCATGTTCCAGCTGACACCCATTGCCTCTTGTCCTATCATTAGATGACACTGAATGGTAGTGGTTCCCCAATACCGAGACTGCACCAGACCAAACGGCAGTGGTGATGTTCACATGCCTGCACACCCATGTGTGGGTATTGCCACCCTGACAAGTGCAGTGTAATTAGGATTCCCTGTGAACAGGGAGAAGGGTAACACCTA
Source organism: Rhinopomastus cyanomelas (assembly GCA_013400115.1). Taxonomy (NCBI): domain Eukaryota; kingdom Metazoa; phylum Chordata; class Aves; order Bucerotiformes; family Rhinopomastidae; genus Rhinopomastus; species Rhinopomastus cyanomelas. The sequence goes on from VXBP01001175.1 coordinate 286,504, forward strand.
CACTACGACAGAAGGGGTATAAAAATGTATTCCACTCAACAGAGCACACGAAGCTTGCAGAGGTGAGCTGCAGTGCAAAGCTGGAGAAGTTTCCATGTGCTGAAGAACAGCAGGGCAGAAAGTGGCAAGGTCTATCTTCAGGAAACGAAAAACAAACCCCAGAGAGAAAACAAGAGTAACAAGTACCAGCACTGGCACAAAGAGGAGGATTCACATCACAGTGAAGCGTTGCTTTTGTTTAACTTCTCTACTTCTCTGCTCTGGACAGATACAAGGAGCCGCACGCGCAAAGCAAGACCAGCATCACGTACAGTTGCTCCCTCGACACATCAGATGAGAGCGCAGTTCATCCAGACTGATGGAAGGTTGCCTGGAAGACAGCCTCCAGCAAATACTCAACTTTGACCTAGTGCCACTAGGTTAATGGTTGGTCTTGATGACCTTCAAGGTCTCTTGCAATGAAAACTCCTCTGCGGTTCTGTGGATCTCTCCACTATCAAGTTCTCATAACAGACAAGCACCTGAAACATGAGTCTGATAAAATCTGATAGATCTTTCTGAGAACTGCTTTCCCCTTGAATAACTGACCAGATATAGAGCCAGTTCATAACAAGAGACTATCAGTTAATGCACTAAAGCTTTTTGAAAGTTCAAATACGTTCTCTAAAATTGATGTTTATCTGCTGTAGAATCCCTGCTTCTCAAGATTCTGCAGTTTGCCAACAGGGAAAAGTCTACCAGAGAGTAGCCACAGGAAGAGTTTGCTCTTGCATCAGTCTAGTGTGGTTTCTGCATGCTACACCATTCCTACTGCACCTGCAGACATCTTCTCAGAGAGAGACCCCATTAGGAAGTGAAATTGTATCCCAAGAGTTCAGAGAAGGAGCCGTGGCTTTATCCAGCAAGACAAGCCTTCCCTTGTGTTCTCCAGTCTGAGACACAAAATTAAACTGACCATTTCCAAGATATGAGATCTGCTCATCAACTAGAACTTCATGCTCACAGCCATCTGTGAGGATTTGTCCATCGCAAAGAAAGCAGTAAAAACTTTGGGATGGTAAAGCTGTGTTCAGAAACAGATCTACACCTGCTCTCCAATGATGACAATGAAGTGAACTGTAAAGTTCACTTTACACCTGGGCAAATGCTCAGAGACAACTGCTGCACTGACTTTAACTTGCTCATTTTCTATTGCTTTACTTCACAGCTATCCCATGAGAGGAGAAGCTACTCACACACAGCCACTGCCATTTGTAGAACTGCTTCCACATTGCCTGTTAGAACAGATCATATCCACCAAAGCCAAACATGCTGCAGGCTGAACAGCAGGAAGACTTTTCCAAATCAGTGGCCCTAGTACACAAGGCTATTTTTTTTAATGAATTCTTAAGTATTTTCTAAACTCCCATTCACTAACAATCCCTTTTAAACTTACTGTGCCTAAATAACCATGGGTTACCTGTGCAGGGAACTGCCCCAGGTGAAATACTGTCTTTATTACCTTCCTCCCACTTCTTTTCCAGAGAAAACAGTTTCTTTGTGGAATTTATTTGTCATGGGCTTTACTGTACTTGGAGAAGATGCAGAACACAGCAGGGAGTATCTAAGCAGTGCTTTCACTGGCTACGGACAGCTCTACTGCAACCCCAGAAACAAAAAAGGTACAAAATTAATGCAAGTACTCGACAGTCTGGAAAACCTAGACTCCTGCATGGTCTAAAAAACCTTGTCAAAAGTGCAAAAAAAAAAAAAACCCAAACAAAAAACCCAACCCCAGCCAAAAAAACCCCGAAACACCCAAACCCACAGCAACCCCCTCATCATAGAATCATAAGGGATTGGAAGGGACCTTGAAAGATCATCCAGTCCAACCCCCTGACACAGCAGGATCCCCAAGTCCCCAGAACAACTAGAAGGTGGTACCTGTACTGAACAGCCAAGGTGCTGAGAACTGCAGCACACTGACAGGCACCAGCCGAAGCCACTGGCGGTACTCACCTGCGGCACAGCGCTGCTACCAAAGATGCCCTTGAGGATGGCGAGGCACCGCCCAACAATGACGTCGTCACTGATGTTTTCCATGATCCCAGCTGCTTCTCCTGCTACCAAGGCCAGCAAAATTGGTGCTGGGGGTGGGGTGGAGAGACAAAGAAATCAACTGAATCATTGGAATAGACCATTTGAATCAGACAGGCTAGATTTGAATAGGCACAGTGATTATTCACAGTCACGTGGCTAAAGACTAAATGAACCCAACACAAGTAGTCCTTCCACCATCACGTTAAATTACTAAAAGGAAAATGAATTAATGTACACTGTGGGAACCATTCAGACATATCAAGAGAATTGATGTATTACGAATCAAATACACACATCAGGAAGTACAGCATGCAGAGGAGAGGAAAGGTTTTCTTCAGTAAGGACAGCACTCGTTTGACACGGGAGTGAGTTTCCACCATGACTTAAGAGTCCCCTACGCTACGTTTAAGGAAACTCAGTACCTTCCGAACAATCCAGTTCGGTGCAGTTAACACCGGCACAGTAGGTAAGTTACCTGTAGAAGCACTTCACTCATACACAGTGTCTAGATTGCACATTCACATTAAATAATGGCAGTGGTGTGGAAGCTATGAGCAGCAGAACAAAACCCAGACAAGCAGCAGTTCTGAGAAGACTTCAGATACCAAATATCTCAGCTGCCCATGCAATGCTGCGGTGAAGAGTGCTAATGGACTACACAAGCAAATGTTACCTCTGACCAGCTCTGGTAAGACTGCAGTACAGTTTTGGTAGACACAAACACACAGTTACTAGAAGTGATTCAGGCAGGAGTAGGGTTACTTAATGAAAACTCTTGCAGTTGAGTATCTCCAGGAGAAGAAAGATCATAAACTAGATTTAGCAAAGGAAACACTACACCCAGGCCGTAGTGATGTGGGAAATAACGTCAGTGCTAAGCTTTTGTACTTTTGAACACCTTTCAAAAATGATTAGTGAATTCCTCATACCCCGGCACATATTGAGAGCTCCTGGTGTAGACTCCCATCAAATCACTGCTCCTAACAAAAAGCTGGCTGAAGTTCAGGCTGATACACTCGCTAGAAGACCCAGCAACACGTTCTGATTAAACGCAGAAGTCTTGGGAGTTCTGAAGAAGTCAGGACAGAAAAGGGACACTTCACATCGCAGGCGCTCTGGGACTAGAGGCAGCTCAGTACAGAAAAAAGAGCCAGGACTGCGCCTCTGGTGAGATTCCATTTTCTGAAAGATCAATCCTAGTCTTTCACACAACTGAACATGGAAAAAACACTCTGGATTCCTGTCTTCCACAGGTGTCAGGAAGACTTTTTCGTTTGCCATTTCAGCAGCTAAGTTCCTCCTAGTCTGCCATCCTTGGCAGAGTGAGATCCCTGAACTTTTCAGCAATTAACTCAATCAGCATGTTTTTTCTTGAAGGAACAACTGCATCTTGAAAATGCAGCTTCCAGTGAATTTGTTCATGAAAACCTGAATTCAGACAACCCAAGTATTCTTACGGAAATCCTGCTTTTCCAGTCACGAGAGCCCATTTTGCAGGTGTTTATCCAGACCTGCAAATGGTGCTACCCCGTCAGGTGGACTAACAGAGCTGTAACAGAAGGCCAGAAGGCTGCAGCTCAAGGGACTGCTTCACTACGCCAGTACTGAATGCTGCTTGGGCAAGCATCTTGCATGAGAAGCAGGTGTCACAGCTCCAGAAACAATTTTCTCCCCAACACAGTGACACTTACTGAGCCTCAGCACCAGGCAGCAAGCAACGAACGTGGTTTAACCAAAGATCGGTGAACAACCACAAAACTAAGACAAAGTGCCTAATCTTTTTCACCACCTATCTCTAGACAAGCCAGAGGAGCCAGGCAAAGAAACTGAGACTGAAGTGTCATTCAACATTCAGAAAACAATGCACGTTTATGCCAGGAGTTCCTGTGCACTGGGCTGATGGAGACTCTCCATCTCTAAGTGTCTACGTGGCTATGACAACAGCCCAACAGCATAGCCAAGCCTCCTACAGCTCTGGGACACGTGCAGTGTTCCTGAGGCTGCAGGTCTTCCCAGCAATCATTAACTTAACTACAGGTCACCCAACAGCAGTACTAACACACAGTCTTTGAGTTTCACTCCATTTACTCACCTACCTTCAAACAGTTCTCAGAGACCAGCTGGTCTCTGGCAACACAAGACCGTTAAAGACCTTCCACAGAGCTAATACAGCAAGTGCTGTGATACTTCTAGCTTGTTTTGTTTCTGGATTAATAGCTGTTCTCCAATCTGTTCAGTTTAAATAGCCTCTGCCAAAAATGCTACAGCTACAGGAACACAGAATAAGACAACTAAGTCACAGCTTCACAAGTTCAGTCAGGTCTACTTCTGTACTTCACAGTGTGATCACACCAGCTGCCATTTAACTATCCACAAGAAGAGATCATGAGTTTTTGTCTACTGTAGCCATCTGACAGGTGCTTCAGCGTAGGATTTTACTGCATTCCTCTTTTATTTCTGCGTGCTCTGCCTGCTCTCATGAGAAGGAATGTTCTGTTATCTAGCAGCAAAACCTCTGTATGGGAGAGGGTCCTTCCATCGGAACCAAAACCCCAACACTACTTACTGCACGTGGAACAGAGCCACCTTAAAGCCACAAAAGTAGATCTCCAAGGCTCACTACTTGTTTTTCTCCAGTCAAGCCTCATAAAACATTCTAACAATTAAATATCCTAGAAAGGCATCTTCCTTGTGCAGCAAGTTCTTCCCCTTAAAAGAACAACCTGTCCTGCCCACGATAGAATGGAAGAAAATGCACTGGTACTTTAAACAGTCATCCGTAAGAAAAATCACTCATTTAATAGTTCTCACTGCAGATCTGTCTTTCCTTTTAGTATGATAAATGGAATGAAGAACAATGTTATGCTTGCTTAAAATGCCTTCTGACAACCTCTTGTGGCAGACACCAGCTGCACATAAAACTACTAATGGCCAAGTTCAGTTGTAAAAACAGGCAGAGCAGTAATTTTTTGCCTAGATAAGAATTTTCCAAAGAGTTCCAGAATGATCTGTCAGTCTGAGAGCCACGGCTTGTAATTGCAACTGCTGTGCTGCTCGAAACAGGGAACAAAGTGATCCCTTCTGGAGACACCACAGCTTGCCTTCCCACCAGGGAGCACTGCACCTGAACCGTGTCGGTGGGCCAGCAGCTGGAACGCTAGTGCTCTGCCAGAAGAGCGGAGCTGTAACAAAGCATCCGGTCTGCTCCACTGAAATCCAAGTGTTCAACACTACAGAGGGAATCGCCTTTGAAGTTGAAGCAGGATAACCTACAAGCACCAAGTTCTGCCACAGAAGAGAACACACAAGTGAGCAGTACCCCTTACATCTGAAAAAAAATAAATAGCAATTTACCTTGGTTAGCTCCTAGACACTTAAGTTTGAAATCCTGGGCAGCAAAGTCACCTGTACCAGAAAGGATGTGAGGTCACAGATGAAAGGGGCTTCATCTACACTTGTCAAATCACCCCAGATTAGACAGACAGCCCCATGAAAAATGTCTGGCTTCAACTTGAAAGAACATCCAGGAAGCCAAGGCTTTCAAAAATAAGACTGAACTGGATGACAGTTACATTTGCATGAGAAGCTTAATGAATGAGGGGAAGAGCTCAAACAATGTTCAAGGGCTCAGAGAGAAACTCAATTTCCAAGAGCCTTATGAACTAAGAAATGGCTTTTAATCCAGAAATGCTGCAGAGACAAATCACCCTGTTCTTGGAGAACTCAGGATGTCCTCCCAACAAGGTAAACAATTAAGACAACACTGCTCTTCGCATTTCGACACGCATTATTTGCATTTTGGAAATAATGCGACAACGTTTGGGGCTGGGCTCTGCGGGCTCTTTTCTTAATGCAGCACAATAAAAACAAAAAGGTGGAGTTTTTCAGAATACTGGTGGCAACTAAATAGTTGTTTCATAGAAGCAACTGAGATGACAGTAAGTCATGGAACAACTTCACAAACGTGCAAGAGAATAAAGTAGCCTATAAAAACACAAGTGTCACAGTAGATGGGTAGCAATGCAACCGAACAGACGTAGCCTGGGATTCAGCATCAGTGAACATACACTCGTCCATGTTCTGTCCTAATTGACTACAGAACTGTTCACAGGTCTGGTGCTCTCTGCTTCCATTTGTCTTCCCACACATACTACACACTTATCACATCCACTTGTGAATGCTAAGAGCACCGTAAAACGTGCTCTTCTCTAGATCTGAAATGCCACAAACAAGACACTGGCAAAAGTAGATGTGCACCACAGTTACCTTTGTACAGGTTCCAAAACAGGAACAGTTCTCCTCTGCTTGCAGTAGTACTGCCAACATGGCCAAACAAATTGACACTTGGATCCCAGAAGACACGATCAAAACACAACACAACCTAGAGACAACAAGAATCAGCAGTCAGGAAGGGTGCACAGAAGAAATAAAAGCAGTCACAATCATTGAGATTTGTCACTGGAGCTGTCCAAAAAGGAAAATCTGGGTAACAGATCCTGCACACACAGGTGCACATACCTCTACTGCCTTCCACAGCTTAGGGTACTCTCATGTTTCCAAATCTACTGGTTAACAATCTAGAGCAGAAATACTGAGACCAAATACTTCTGAAATAGAACCATTTAAAATGGTGTGGGAAGTAGAGGAGAGGTTCTTATGATTCCCAGGTAATTTTCAGCATCATTGGGAAAAAAATCGTTCCTCTCCATCATCCACAGAACCACAGACTGATTGGGGTTGGAAGGGGCCTCAGAGATGATCCAGTTGCCATGCCTCTACCACAGACCTCTCACCAGACCAGATTGCCAAGAGCCCCATCCAACCTGACCTTGAACACTTCCAGGAGTGGAGCAGCCATAACTTCTCTGGGCAACCTGTTCCAGTGCCTCACCACTCTCACAGGGAGGAATTTCTTCCTAGGATGATTGATTGATTGTGATGGAACAGGAGCCAGCAGTGTGCCCAGGTGGCCAAGAAGGCCAATGACATCGTGGTCTGGCCCTATAATGGGCCCTGGTGACCCTGCAGCTCAAGTACCGGCAGCAGTTTGGGCACCACAGTGTAGGAAGAACAGGGAAGTGCCAAAGACGGGGCAGAGAAGGGCAGCTGGGCTGGTCAGGGGTTTGATGTGAAGAGGCTGAGGGAGCTGAGGCTTTTCAGCCTGGAGAAGAGGAGGCTGAGAGGAGACCTCACTACTCTCTACAAGTACCTGAAAGGAGGCTGTAGTGAGGCAGGGGCTGGCCTCTTCTCTCTAGTGACTAGCAAGAGGACAAGAGGAAAAGGGGTCAGGTTGTGCCAGGAGAGGGTCACATTGGATCCTAGGAAAAGCTTCCTCCCACAAAGACTGGGAAGGCCTTGGAAGAGGCTGCCCAAGGAGGAGGCAGAGGCACCGTTCCTGAAGGCATTCAACAAACAGGTAGACATGGTGTTGCAGGAGACTGTTCAGTGGTTAGGGATTGTAGGGGTGGACTTGATGATCAACAGCTGAGCTGTAGCAGTTCTCACAACAGCAAAGTCACCTTGTTAAGGTTGCCAAATCCCATACGTTGCACCGCAGAGGTTTTCCACTCGGGAAGAGGTGGCACAAACTGCACTGCTGGAGGCTGCTGTTTCAATACTCCCAAGGGAAGAGTACACAGCACAGCATCACATTTGTAAATGAAAGTCTGGCTGGTAGACCGGGTGTTTACAGCTATCACTTCACAGCCTGGAAAGTAGAAAGACAATCATTTCATGGGCTCAGACGCACTAAAATGTGAAGAAACTGCCACAAAACATATCCACATCAGAAAACATCTCATTTGTGGAGAAAGCTTTGCACTAACAACTACTTAACTTGCAGGCAAATTAATGGTACTGGTCACACAGCTCAATTCTAGGAGTAATTTACAGAGCATCTGAAAATAGCCACACTGGCCATAAACCTGATTGTTCATTTAGGCCAGTCAACTATAATATAGGCTGAAGTAAGTAGCAAGCAGAGAGCGAGTCTCTCCTGGAGCTGCTCTCCCAGCTGACAACTGCAGAATCAGAGTGTTAGGGACTGGAAGAGACCTTGAAAGATCATCCAGTCCAATACCCCTGCCACAGCAGGATCACCTAGACCAAGTCACACAGGAACATGTCCAGTTGTGTTTTAAATGTCTCCAGAGAAGGAGACTCTACAACCCCTGCCTGGGCAGCCCGTTCCAGGAACAACTTATCCTCAGCACCGTCTCTAGGCGCATCAAGGACAAGAGGGTTATTAGGAGCAGTCAGCATGGTTTTATCAAGGGGAAGTCATGCTTGACCAATCTGAGAGCCTTTTATGAGGGCAGAACCAGGTAGATAGATGACGGCAGGGCAGTGGTTTCTCTTGAGTTCAGTAAAGCATTTGACACAGTCTCACACAGCCTCCTGGCAGCTAAACTGAGACACTGTGGTCTGGACAATTGGGGAGTGGGGTGGATGGTGAACTGGATGAAGGAAAGAAGGCAAAGTGTTTGGTCAGTGGCACAGAGTCTAGCTGGAGGCCTGGATCCAGTGGAGTTCCCCAAGGGTTGGGACTGGGACTATTCAATCTATTCATTAACAACTTGGATGAGGGAACAGAGTTCACTGTCAGCAAGTTTGCTGATGACACAATGCTGGGAGGAGTGGCCAACAACCCAGCAGGCTGAGCTGCCATTCAGTGGGACCTGGACAGGCTGGAGAGCCGGGTGGGGAGAAATTGAATGAAATACATGGGCAGTGTCTGGCATTTGGGCAAGAACAACCCCAGGTACCAGTATAGGTTGGGGACTGACCTTATTGGAGGGCAATGCAGGAGAAAGGGACCTGAAGGTCCTGATGGCCAGCAGGATGACCACAAGGCAGCAATGTGCCTTTGTGGCCAAGAAAACCTTGTATTTGTTTGAACTCGTATTACATTCTTTCATATTTCTAATTCCACTCCCTGGAGATTAAAGAGTCAATCTGGAGAAAGGAGACTAGGTTGAGGAGGATCTGGTTACAGATCATTTACGCAAGCTGGACACCCACAAATCCATGGGTCCCAGTGGGATGCAAAGCAAAGTGCTGAGGGAGCTGGCAGATTCTCTGGAAACATCCCAAACCAGTCTGGGCACAATCCTGGAAAATCTGCTTTAGGTCACCCTGCTCCAGCAGAGAGGCTGGACTAGATGATCTCCAGAGGTCCCTTCTCACCCCCACCATTCTGTGATTCTGCAACGCCAGATCCTGTGGTACCAAGTCTTAGCCAACCCAAGACATCTGACTGTGAACACTCCAATTAATGAAGCAAAGAAATGGGAGAGTGAGCATAAACTTGGAAATCAGCAAAAACACCTCAAAAGGATGGCATCAAAGCAGCCACAGAAATAAGCAAAACACATTAAAGATGAACTGATCTCTAACAGCCTCCTACACAATCCAACACAGCAAGACTTGTGGCTGTTTATCTAAAATGGGAGGGTTATTAGGAGATCAGTCCCCGCATTTGCTTCCAGAAGCACTCAAATCTAATTTCTATTATTGTATCCCCTCCCTCACAGCATTTTTCTAGAGCAGGTCATTTCATTTACCTGATGCTGTATAGCGAACCTGTCGAACCGCTGTGTTTAATTTAATATCCAACCCTTCTGCCAAGGCAACAGGCACACAAGAGTATCCGTTCCTCACAGTCAAATGACTGCCTGTGAATTCAAAGTCATCATCCTAAAATGAAGATGCATAAGAAGCATGCATTTACAAAGGAATCACAGCACTCAGTATAAGGCAAGCAGCAATACCACACAGTGGCAAACTCTTCCTAAACAAGGGGTTTTTTCCACAGGCACTTGAAAACCTTTCTGTTTATTAGTCAAGTAGTAAGAATGGGAGCTTTCAGTAACAGAGCTTTCGTTTTTGCCAGTAGTTGAAGGAACAGTAATTACCTACCTGGTCCCAGTGCTTCAGTGAAAGTGTAGACAGAGGTGTGGCATTAGCAAATTCTAGGTTTGCAAAATGCCAGTCAAGTATTTGCCTGTCTCTGGATGACAGATAAACATCACTAGGAAAAAAAATTATACAAAAGGCATTTAGTGTGTTAAAGCAGGATGTTGCAATTGCATTGTTTTCGAAATCTTATTCACAAGCTTTTTTAAAATCCTCCTTAGTGGAGATATGATTAAAAAACCACAAGCAGGTCATTTGGACCTCCTTCATGAAAGCAGAGTATCAAAACACTGCAAATTCACATTTTCAAAGTTGAGTTCATGCAAAATACTCTAGGTGAAGCCATAAACTTTAGAAATTAAGAAGTTATATAAATAATGGCTTTAGTAGCATATAAAAAGGCAGCTAGAAGCTAGTAATAATCACCCAAAGCACAAAGTAATCCTATTCTTCAAAAGTAAGCAGGATTGGCCTGCTGTCACTGTCTTATCAATACAGCACCACATTCCTGCAATCAGCCACTGGCTACACTAAGGATTTCTAATGAAATATGTGCTAAGTACAACATTTCTTATCCACCCACCTCTAGAAACGAGAAAGATGACTTCTAAAGCTGAGGGCGCTCAACCTTCCTAACCCTTTGAGTTGCCATAGTTACAAGAAAGTACCCCTTAGTATTTTTGAAACTCAGTTTCAAAACTCAGCAGTAAAAAGCCCCTGCTCTCCTGAGTATTTATTTTTATAGCTTTCATCTTTACCTTGGTGGATTTGCTTCGAGTTCTTGTAACTTCTCTTCTAGCTTTCCTTGTATTTCTGCCAACTCATCATACTCCTAATAAGATTAAGAGCCAACATTAAAATCCATTTACTTGTAAAATGAGTTAAAGACATCATGTACCATCAGACTAGATGAAGTCCCACGAGAAATCAGTGGAAGGTTGTTTTAGTAGAATTTAAATTACATCTTTCATTTTTTCAACAGTTAATCCAGCACACTTTGTCCTTCCACTGTTTGATTACACAGAACTCTACCTACGTCACACTGCAGAAACAGTTAGCATGGTAGTATTTCAGGATTTTAAGCACTTGGATCTGAAGAACATGAAGTTCTGTTACAGTCCAGGTATTTAAGGATTCCTATGGTACTGAGAGATACAGCAAAAAGTATTATCTCTGGTTTTTTTTCCTTTCTGAGAAGATGATAATGAATATTGAACACAGCAAATTCCAAAGCAGGAGCAGCCACACAAAAGACAAAAGTATGATCACACCCCACCTGCTCTGGGTTAACAAGCATCTTTCACTACCACAGAACTAAGAGGTTTTAAGGTTTCCTTGTTAAGGTATACTTCTACATCAAAATACACTGAGAAGTGGGGTCTAACTCTGCTTGTCAAGATAGAAGTCTGTAACTGATAATCTTAGGGAACAAGTCTTTTATTCGGAAAACTACCTTTTTTGTTTTAGAAGAAGAGCATCTATCTTCAATTGTAAATTTTCTTTCCAAACTACTGTCAGAGCCAGCAGAACTAAAGACCAAGTCTGACCTAAAATTTAGTCTTCAAACCACCAAATTGTGTCTGACATGAGCCAACACTGACTGTTACATAAAACTGAGCCTTCAAGATGATGATAGTCTGAACCACGAAGCATGAAGGAGGGGTACCTAATGGTACTTAAACGCAACCCTGTTACCAGTGCTGCAACCCAGACCTGCCACCAATCAATTTTATCTGTGTGATGAAGTCCTCAGTCCTCAGATCCACCGTCTGAAGTGCTGTATGGAAGTTAACCTTTACCTTGCAGAGCGCAGTCAGATCTCTGTGTTTGCTTTTCACCAGGAACTCTGCTGTAATATCGCGAGGCGGCTTCACTTCCGACGCTTCCTTATACTGCTGATGAAGTTCTTTAATCTTCTCTTTTAAGTTCACCATCTTTTTCAGGTGGAGTAGGAGAAGGGAGAAGGAGAAAAAAAAATGAGCGAAGACAGATTTCATGGAAGGTAAGACAGATACTCACCTCAAGCTATATCATTATACCACAGAGAACTCCTGCCTGTGGCAGTTGTTACTTCTACACAAAGTCTACCCCCAAGAAACCAAAACAGACACCACAAACCCCGAAGCAACACGGCCTAAACCAAACACCACTGATTTCATAAAATAATATGTTGTAAGTAACAGTGTATGAGAGCTGTCCTCAGACATTTTTAACTGCAGAAATTTCCATGGAGAAGATGTGATCAACCACAGCAAAAAAACCCAGTAGATAGGCCTGACCCACTGCTTCTATTCTACAAATCAGATTTGTGGTAAAGAAAGTAAACCTTTAAATAAACTCACAGTCATTATTAACATCTCTAAAAGAAGCTATTATTGCACAACACTGCTCATCATCTCTTCTTTGTTTATGTGGATTTACACGACAGGACTTTGATAGCATGGGAAGGGCTGCAGAGGTGGCTTTTGTGAGACCCACAAAGGACAGCAGTCATGGAAGGGACCCACAGTGGAGCAGGTCCTGGGAAAGACTCACACTGGAGAAGTTCATGGAGGACTGTCTCCTGTGGGAGGGACCGCACACTAGAGAAGAGGAGAAGTGTGAGGAGCCCTCACCCTGAGGAGGAAGGAGCAGCAGAGACAGTCTGTGATGAACTGACCACAACTGCCATTTCCTGTCCCCTTTGCTGTTGTGGAGAAGGAAGTAGAGAAAATTCAGGACTGAAGTTGAGTCCAAGAAGAAGGAAGGGATGGGAAGATTTGGGGGTTTCCTCATTATCCTACTACTGTTTGATTGGTAATAAACTCATTTCCCCAAGTCAAGTCTGTTTTGCCAGTGACCATAATTCCTGAGTGTTCCCTCCCCATCTTTGTCTTGCCTTGCATGCCTTTCATTGTATTTTCTCCTACCAGTGGGGAGGAGGGGGCGAGTAGCTCTACACTGGTTAGCTGACAATGGGCCTAACCCATAACAGTCCTCTTTCTTCTCACACCTTTGTTTTGCAGTCTTAAGCCTAAACCAATTAAGTCCACCTCCTCAAAAAAGGCTACTCCTTTGTTCTAACAAGAACTGCTTCCTGGCAGGTCTTAAATGAACAGATGTATCTAAGAACAGCACTAATGGCAACTTCCTGGTGCTCTTCCATTGAAAGTTTTTTTGTACAACTTTCCAAGGAACACAATGCTGTCCTCTGGTTCTAAACGTCATCATCTGACCTTGTTAAGAAGATCTTTCAATTCTTCCTGTGTTTTCACTATTTTCTTCCAGTGTTCAATCTGCTCATCCTTCACATGCTTCTCCTGCAATCTGGAAAGAGTGAGAAGTTAAGGAGTCAGCTCAGCATAAAATCCTCACCTTACTGAGAAAACTTATTCTCACAAAATAATTAGTGTAATGCAATTAAAAACATCTTCATATGTTATGTCAATATTCATGTTGTCAACATGAACATTAGTAAATATTCATACAGCCATCAGAAGGGTAATACACATTTCTGTAAACAAGGGACACATGAGTCTGAAATGATGATTAAGGGGCCTATTACAAATGGCATTAGGCTTCAAAGAGCACAGGAGCACATCCACACATACAAAGTCAACTATTCACTCTCAGTTACCACAGCAGCTATTATCAAGAAGCTTTCAAGAAAATAGGTTTGTTCTTCTTTGGGGTGTTTTGCTTCAATAAACACATACACAAGCAACAGTTCATCAGAGTCCAAATGACTGTATTAAGCATCGTTTCAGGTATCTTTTGGGAAACCCTCTGCCAAATATGAAAGTCTACCACAAAGACAGAAGTCACTTACTGTATGACAACCTCCAGAGCCTGACCTAGAGAAACAGGCTTATTATTGAGAACATTAAAATCCAGCTGGTGACTGAGATAGGATGTGGCTTCCAGCAGACGATTAAATTCTTGTTCCACCATTTCATCTTTTTCTTTTGGAACCTAGGAGTCAAAAGAACAAACCTTCTTCTTAGTAACCTGTTCATAAATAAAAAATAAATTAAAAAAACAGAAAACTAGAGGTCACCAAGGCTCAAAGTCTCAGAGCTGAGACATCTGAGCGCTATGGAAAACATTCTGAAAGGAACTAGAGCAACAACACAGATTTCTCTGCTGCAGTCTGAACTCACACTGTCTTAATACATTCAAAATGCTTCTCTCCCCCAAATCAGAACAACAAGGCAGAGTGCAGAGAAATTCTTAGAGCAGTGCTCAAATAAAAGGGTGTTACATGCCCTAAACTAGTGACACCTCAAGAGCAGAACAAAATAGCAACGGAGGACAGTACCTGTAAAGAGAATTTCTTAGCCGTAGCTCTTTTAAAACAGCCAGACAGCGAGGCACATCACAGAGTCACTTTGCCACGATGTCTGACCACAATGCTACAAGAATAGCTTGCAAATCACAGTGACGACTGACTTCTCTTGTGTGAGGAAAGCACACTAATTTATGGGCACACAAAGAATTTCTTACTGGAAGGTGTGTTCATCAAAGCTCCAGAAGCTTGGCAGCGGAACACAAGACTGATGGTAAGATGGCTCTACACAATCACAAGGCTTTGGAAGGCTTCATGTAGCTTAGTGAAGCGGACAGGTAGTAACTTAAGTTTTGGAAGGGTCAGTGTGACTAAGAACTACCAACCCAGTTTTTCTAGGATGATGGAGGAAGCCCTTGCAGGACATCTCCAGAACAGTGGTGTTTGTCTGTACTGAAGATACTCATTTAAATAGCGCAGCGCTGCTGCCAGCCTGGAAGTAGCTGTTAGGTGGCGACAGCAGCGTGTGCTGGAACGAGCAAGCATCTCGCTGCATTAACATCTGTTAAAACCAGTGAGGGTTAAACAAAGGACTGAGGCTCACAATTAACACTCACTTCACCTCTGGGTAAGTATCGTAAGCACAGACCAACTTTTCCAACTGCCTCTACTACGATGTTGATAGTTGTGATGATGCAAAACTGGGAGCTGTGTCTGACACACTGTTAGGCTGCACTGCCACTTGGCAAAACCCAGACAGGCTGGATTGTTGGGCACAGAGAAATCTAAGGAAGTTCAGTAAGGGCAAGCAGAGGGTTCTCAACCTATCAGGGAATGACCCTCTGCACCAGTACAGGTCAGTTGTTGACTTTCTGGAAAGCAGCTCAGGGGAGAAGGACCTAGGAGTGCTGGTGGACAAGCTCCCCATGAGCCAGTTAGTCGCTCTGGTAGCCAAGAAGGCCAATGGTGTCCTGAAGTATGCTAAGAAATGTGTGGCCAACAGGCTAAAGAAAGTTCTCCTTCCTCTCTACTCTGCCCCTAGTAAGGCTACATCTGGAGCCTTGTGTCCAGTTCTGGGCTCCCCAGCTCAGTAATTCTCTGGAGAAAGTCCAAGGGAGAAAACTGGAACATTTCTGTGCTGAGGAAGGGCTGAGAGAACTAGAGCTGTTCAGCCTGAAGAAGAAAAGGGTGAGAGAGATCTTATCAGTGCTGGTCAACAGCTAATGGGTGGGAATCAAAAGGATAGCCCACATTCTTCTCAGTGGTGCCCAGCAATAGGACAAAGGGCAACTTACTATCACCAAGCAATACCACAAGATTGAACAGAGGCTATTGAACAGACCACACTCAGCAATTAGATTTCTAAGATCTTTGGCATCCTGGCCTGTGTCAGATATATCAGATACAGTGCTTAGGGATTTGGCTTAGTCTAGAGCTTGTCCCTGTTAAGCTCAATGGTCACAGAGGTCTTTTCCAATCTGGGCAATTTAGTGATTCTGTGACTAAGTCTTCCAGGATTAACAGCATTTGAACTAGGGAGTAATCATAAGAAACAGTCATTTTCAGACTAACACTCCACTCCCACTGACTTCTTCTGTAACTACCTATCTGACGAGCAGACACACAAGTGGCTTAGCTGGATATAAGTGATCTGGTTGGTGCATGCTGCAACAGAAAGGAAAGCTTTGTGGTCAAGCTGCAGGCGTCACACTGCTTACTGAGACAGCAGAAGTAGCTGAACTGTGTCTTACTGGGTGGTGTTCATAGAGGGAGTCTCCAAACTGCACAAGGATCTATGTGCCCTGCCACAGGAGACTGAAGCATTAGCTGGAAACAGCTGGGAGTGCATTACATGCAGGACTGGCTTCAAAACACGCAAGCAAACTGACTGTGTTATGGTTTGAAAACTGCCCACATTTTCAAATGTCTGGATTTGTGCTTTCATGAAGATGCATTTCACCTTGAAGATAATTCTCCCATTGACCCCTGGGCAGTTGCCTTTCCTGGGGGTGGGCAAAAGTGACATGATAAATGGGAGATGACTGCTGCTTTTTAGCCCTTTTTCTCTGGAGCTTCTCCCGGGGACATTGCTGCTGATCCCCCAGCAACTCTTGCCTGGGGTCTGCTTCTCAGTCCCTGGGGCACCTGCCCAGCCCCAGCGCTGGCCTGGTCACAGCCCCAACCCAGCTCATCCTAGCCTGGGCTGGATCACCTCAACCAATTCCAGTCCTGCCCACCTGGAGTTGGGCTCTGGTGGTGGCAGAGGACAGTGCCAGCATGTTCTGTCTGCCTCTGGGCAGCTTTGTACCATGCTGACAGAAAGCAAGAACCAGGTGGATACATGATGGCAAAGCAGTGGATGTGGTCTATCTTGGCTTCAGCAAAGCATTTGACACAGTCTCCCACAGCATCCTTGCAGCCAAACTGAGGTTCCACATCAACCTGAGAAGGAACTTCTTCACGGTGAGGGTGACAGAGCACTGGAACGGGCTGCCCAGGGGGGTTGTGGAGTCTCCCTCACTGGAGATATTCAAGACCCGACTGGACGGGTTCCTGTGTGACTTGGTCTAGGTGATCCTGCTGTTGCGGGCGGATTGGACTAGATGATCTTTTGAGGTCCCTTCCAATACGTTATGATTCTATGATTCTATTCTATGATTCTATGGCTCCTCTTTTCTTCTTTTTGATGCAAGGGATGGACAGACTAGACCTTGACGACCCATGCAAGGTGGAAGACTTATGGCAGAGCACTACACCTATTCTGCTTGGGCAAATGGCTAGGTGGGGTAACCACTTAGTGGACGCTATCTGCCATTGTTCCCTGCCCTTCAAATAGCCACATTCAGTGAGATACAACAGATTGTATTCTGTGGACCCTGACTGCAGCGTTTCTTTCCCGGGAGACAGGGAGTGACAGCAAGCATCTATCTCATTCTCACTCTGACAGCCCTCAACCTGCTCACTTCTCTGAGCTCTACCACTAAGTGTCAGAGCTCTGCCACCTGAACACATCTTCCACAGGGGTGCTCATCACTTCTACCTGACACTAGCATGACAGCCAGGCACACCACGCAGCCTAAAATTGGGGTGGCTGCATATTCATACAAGATTCCCATCTGGGTAGCAGCATCAGAGCTGGTGGATGCAGAACTACAGGTTGCCATGGTTTTCTGTTGAGTGGTTACTACTGCTCTAGACTGAGCTGACGGGTTCAACATTCACTTGTACCAGCTGCCACGACCCAGCTGCTGCATCAGTCCCGAGTGTCTGGCCCCCAGTCCAGCCCTGCCACAAGAGTCCTGGATGATGGTCCAGGTCTGTTTGTCACAAATATACCTGAGATACCATTTCTTTTTTAAAAGGTTTGTGAAAACAGTATCACACTTACAGCCTGTCCATTTGCTTCATAAAGTGGGCATTTTTGTTTGATCTTGGCCAATTCCATATTCACTTGTTTGCTGACCACAGCCATGGGATTTCCTCCTGGAAAACAATTTGCATAGTTAATGAGTACTGCTGCAAAGTGTGCCTATGATTAAATACAAATTCCACGATTCATGCTATTCCAGAGTCTAAACACACTAACTCAAGTAGTACAACACTGACAAAGGTCTACTCCTCACAGCAGTTTTTTTTCAACAAGGTCATAAAAGGTCATCAACACTTAAGCAACAGTATGCAAAAAGGGCCAGTTATAAAAGCAGAGTCCTAGGGTGGCAGTGAGCTATGACAGTTCTTTTGTAAAGACCCAGAAGACTTAAATACAACACAGACTTCAGTCTTTCACCAGGCAACATTAAATCTGTTTTTAATTAGTTAGTTAATTAGTAATTTAATTATTAATAGTAATTAAATTAATAGTAATTAGTAATTCAATTAATTAGTTAGTACCAGGACTGGTAACTTCAGCAGTGCTCTTTGCTTGGAAACAGTTTCCTGATGCAAAACTCAGATATATATACAGCTTTTATAATAGTTTATATCATTTGACTGCATTATTAAAGAGTGTTCCACACTAACATCTTCATAGCAGAGTAACCAGTACTAGTAAGTCCTATCTCATAAGCTAGGATTAAACAGGAAGAAATATTGCTTGTTTGCTGTTATTTTGCAACTATTTTTGAAATCATTTAGAAAAAGGACTTTTGGTGCTTAAATCCTAAATTTTTGACCTTGAAAGGAAACAGCCAACCAGCTTCAGATTTTTAACAACTTGTCGCACAGTTTTCCTCCTCACATTTTGTATTCTGAAAAACTCACCAAGTCCTGTTACCACCATTGCTCCTAGATCAGCAACGTAGTTCCCTTTGCGAAAGGTGGCAACTCTTCCTCCTACTCGGTCCTTTTAAAAGCACAACACATTAAACCTCCAGTAACATTTGGCAATACACCTCAAATGTAATCACTGAAACTCCTGCAGAACGTGCTGTAAGTGTTCTCTTATTGAAAGTGTCACTAAATAGAATGAAGGCTTTTCTGAAAACCTCTGAAAATTAACATTTGAGCTCAAATGATTTGCCTAAGTTAAGCAATAATGTGCTTAAGTTGCATTTGGAAAGAAAAAAGCCATGCCTAACCTGACTTGGCCGGATCTAACTACATCTATAGTAGGATCTACTGGAATTCTAAAACCAATTCCTCATTGTCCATGAATAGATTGTTACATACCAGACTTCCTCCTTCCACCCCCTACCCCGAAACCCAACAGCTACATAGGAAGTGATTCAGGTGTACTTGAGAAAACTACATTTTAGGGTATTCTGCACAGAAAAACCCCAGCTATCAAGCAAGACGATAACCACAAAACAGCAGCCCACTTTAGAAGCTGGAAAGTAGTTGTCGATTCTTGTCACATACTACTGACTTAACACTGACATTTTCCTATGACTTTAACTTAGTAAGAAAAACAACAAAGCTGTCTTCCCCTGTTCTTAGTCCAGCTAACAGAAAGAAACACCAATTACAATTGAGCAAAGATCCTGAACAGATACCAACTCACACCAAACGTGAATTTTGAATCTCAGTATTTAAATCAGCAATTCAGAAGCATGTAAACTAAGTCTAAAAGCCACAGAAAAGGAGTGGACACAAAGAAACTATCATATAAATCACTGGAATAATAACACTGGAATAATAACATCAGGCAGTGTTAAAAAAGGAAAGAAATACAGACTACTCCACAGGAGATGTCAGCAGTGTAGTGAGAAGTGATTGGAAAAATTTGGTGCATTATTTTAAAAAAAAAATCTCTTGCCAGATCTAAACGCTGGTTATAACAAAGATGCACAGAACAAACCCCAGGTTGCAGCATAGATCTTTCTTTTAACTTCAAGAAAACCAAAACTAAAAGCACCAAGCAAAAAAATCCCCAAATACAGTTACATGAGTAAGAGACTCCAACGTAATTTCTTTTGTTATGCTCTCCTTTGCTTCAGTGGTTTGGAACCTGCGAAGCACAGAGCCAGCAGCTTCCCGAGAAACAAGGTCAGTATCTAGTAAAATTAAGAGACTGAAACTCTCATAAACTCTTAAAAAAGTTACTTTAATCCATGTTGGAAAAGTGCCAGAAGTAAATGCACAAACAAAACAGACAGGAAGCAAACCATGAGATAAACACCTATTCAACTGGTGGAGGGATTTATTTCTTTCAAATTAGCATCAAGCTGTTCTCCACTGAAAAAGCCTGCAAGTTTAAATAAAAGGAGATTCCACTTAGGGCTGAATGCTTTATTACTAGAAAAACAGTCAGGTAGTCCATGCACAGAATGCAGCTTTCAAACTTTAAAACCTCCTTTAAGTACACAGCTATAAACAAGGAAAGAATTTAAGTAGACATAAAAGGTGCAAGAAAAATAGCCCAGCAATTCCAAACAATGATTCTATCTGATAGGCAAGTTCTTGAAATACAAACTCCCATTTTGCTTTCCAGTGAAGAATCAGTTTCCTGATCATGAATGGGAGAAAATCCATCCCATTACTGGTGTAAGCATATGCCAGTAGCACCTCCCTGTAGAGCACACTCGCAAGCCAGCTCCCAGTGAGAACAGGTAACACCTGTTTCCTAGCAAGACAGGTTTGGCACTCAGCTGCCTGTAACTGCACATAAGCTTACCCATCTCGGGCATGCTGCTGGGATACCTGCCCTTATACTGGTACAGAATGTGATTACTGGTTAAGCATTAACAGGTGAAACTGCACAGAAATTCATACCCTGGCTTCCAGAACCGTGACATCCATTCCAAAACTCTGCAGCTGGCGAGCTGCTGCCAGACCAGACACTCCAGATCCGATAATGATCACCTTTCCAGTCTTCTTGGCTACAGAAGGGGAAAGTAAGGTACATGCTTAGCACATGCATCACTACATTGAAAGCAGTCAAAGTTGCATTTAAAAGACACCAAGAATAAAAATTCAGCTTCCTTCTCATTGGTAGTTCTGGCAGGGCCAACTCTTTAACAAAACAAACAGCCACTAAAACAAAACTCTGTACACAATACAATAACCTCAAAAAACTTTAAGTGAAGGACAACTGTTTGAAGAAACTGATTATTATTAATCACTGTGGCACAAAGTATCACAGCTTTATTTATTTCTGCCCCAGAAGAACAAAACCTAGACAGGCCAGACAAGTTGTAAAGTCCAGGCACCATGTAACAGATGTAAGTACAGCATTGTGCTTCTATCTCTTGTTATTCAAACAAGGGACAAAGATAACTCTTTAAACAGTGACAGTCACCAAATTACCTACAGATTTGCAAACATTCTCCCTTCCCCAGCCCAGTAAAAACCATGAGTACCTATAGCCAGGTAGCCTTCCAGCCTGTTTTTATTTTCTCAGCACTGCAATGCTAGAAACAGCACTGGAACATTTGTCCTGAGAACTCACAGAACAATGAAACAAAACCCCAATTAGAAAAAAAAGTCAAGTTTCTTACTTGGAAGAGGCTTCACTCTTTTGTAGATACCAAAATTGATTAGCCCATGCCGCTCCAGATAGCTGTGCACTCTGTGAACGAGCACCGTATCACCTACAAAAGGTTAGTGTTTTCAAATTACTCTGTATGTCCAGCAGCAAGTATGTACTGCAAACGCAATCACAAGCAAACTTATCAGAGCAACAACCCAGCACAGCCACACTGAACCCTTTCTGCACCCCCTGCTGCCTAACTGAAGGATCCATTTTCTGGAAAAAAGCTGAGGTTGTATTCTTTTTGGAAGTCACAAGCTGTTTTCCATGCTACGTTGCAGGTTTGAACACTGCGTGGAGAGCTGTTTAGGCAATTAAATGCTTCTCTTTGTCTAGTGTGGAAGAAAACCTTTTCTGAAATCCACTGCAAAAATCCAGAGATCTTGGCTCAGAACTGCAATGACAATATTAAACCAACCCATTACTGGAGAACTACATTCTCATTTGTATTTGTACAAACACAGCGACTCACTTTGTTTTGGTACTCGACAGCACACCCACATCTAGGTGATCCTGCTGTGGCAGGGGGATTGGACTAGATGATCTTTCGAGGTCCCTTCCAATCCCTAATGATTCTATGATTTCAGCATTATTTTCTTCTTTAGTCACCTTTGGATTTTTATGGTTCCTCTCTGCTCTTTTCCCATTTATTGGGAGTGGTTTTGAGGAAGGTGGAACAGCCAACATCTGCAGGCAGGAACTCCTCTCTCTCTTAGTGTCAGCTTTCATTATAGCCAGTCTGCTCAAGTTCTATGCATCCTTGTAAAACTTGCCAGAAACCTTATGACTACTAGAATCTCACAGCTCCAAACCACCATGAAGTTGCAAACTTCAGAAGCACTTTAGAAGCTCCGTGTGAATTAACTTGCACAAAATCCCCTCATCTTTTTATCAGAGTTTTTGAATTGTGCTAATGATTTGTTTATCAGTCTAACAAACCAGAACTATGAGCATACTGCAAACATGCCAACACAGACACATTGCTCCACTAACAAAGAGGGCTCACTTGAAGGACTCACGATGAGCATCTTTTACCCCAGGCAAAACCAGGAAAAAATGAACACCAGTGATAGCTACAGGATGGTTTTTACAGTAAAGGAACTGACTTACTGTTATAAGGTGCTTCTAATTGCTGGATAGTCGCCTCGAATGTCAACTGAATCTTAGGGTTATCCAGCCAGAGCTGCAGCTGTATTTAAACAATCAGACATATTAAGCAATGCAAAAGAGGTGTTTCCCACGTGCATATTCAATAACAAATACTGGTAGTAGATAAAACCTTCTAATGAGCTGAACATTGGCAATGCTATCCAGGCTGCACTGAGCTTCACTTTAAGTCCATTTTATCTTCCCGCACCATTCCAAATCAGCAGAAATGCAGCAAGCCAGAAGTCTCCTCAGCACACATGCACTGAAAGAACAAAAGCTACAAAAGACATGTGTACAGCCTTCCTCCCACCTGCACAGAAAGCATGAGGCATTTGATTTTAATACAGCATGCAGTAGCAGGCAGCCTTTGACTTTTTTACTTCCCAGGTCATTAATTCTTGATTCCATTTTTTACCAGGCAAGTATTTACTAAGCATTTTTTACCAAGTCTGGTATTTCGAACTTAAGTTTTCTAACGTCTGAGAAACCTCAGTATTCATGCCACCTTCAATATTTTCAAATCCCTTGGTACAGTGCCAAGCATTTTATTAATGCTTAAACTTCAGGCATGTTTGCTTGAACTCAAGTGAAGAAACTCCCCAGTGTGTCATTTGCATTTGGTCCCTCACTTCTGTAATTTCAGCTGCACAGCAGTTTGGAATTCAGCAAAAACACTGCCAACAAGCAGAAGCAGAGTTTAAGTTCTTTGAGGTTACGCTTTTTTTAGTTAAATCAAAGCTGGCCAAGAAACTGCTCTGAGAAAACAGCTCTAACATTTCAGTCACATAGTTTTGATGGTTGTTACAGCTGTTTTGGAGATTGTAAATATCGTGCAGATTAATGCTGCCTCACTGCACTGCCTCAATCAAGAACCAGGTAACACCTTCCCGAGCAACTCGGAGCATGACAGCACGTCAGAAATGAAAACCTACCATCTCAAACAATTTAACAAGCCAGGAATATACCAGCTGTTAAGACATGGTAACTGCCAAGTCGTCTTTGCAAGGCACAAAAACATCTTATCCTTTTTTCATCTGTATTTTCACAATAAAACTTACGGTGCGGTTCCTGATGTACAGAAACACCTTCTGAGTCTGCTGTGGCCCACTGATTATATCAGGGAAGCAGGCAGCTTCTTGAGATGTCATACGGTCATGTGGAAGTCTACTCTGGAAAGCTGCACCCTCCACACCTACAATAAAAAGACAAGTTGTCTACAGGCACTGCAAAAGGAACTGCTAAGAATTTTTACACTACTCTTGCTAGCCACGACATGATGTGGTGCTTTCATTTGGTCCCTTTATTTACTTCTGTAAGACTTGTGGGTTCCAAAGTCAAGAGTTCTCTGAACTGCAGGAATCATTCTAGGATTTAAAAAGAATTCTATATTATGTGGGCAAGGAGGGGAAACAAAAAAACCCCATGCTGAATCACAACAGGGGGCAGGGGCATGTACCAATACAGTAATTACAGAATATAGTGGCTACGAAACGTAACTGCTTTCCATTATGCCCTTCATTTGCGTGGTTTCCAGTTTCCACCAGAATATGATAAACATTTTAAAACCTGTTCAAAGACAAAAGATCTATACAAGATGAGCACAACATCAACAGTCCCCCTCACCTGCTTTTCAAGGTTTCACTTGCACCCAACTTAGTCAAGGTAGGAGAACCCATCTTAACCTCTCCCTCTGCATATTTTACACACTGACAACAGGCAGGGCAATGAAACACAAACTCTGCTTATGCTTTCCCTGCATCCCCTCCCCGAGTGCTGCCTACGATCAGCAACTATAGATTTCTGATTTTTCCTTTAAAAGCTGCACATATAAAAGACTGAAGTTGAACACAATACAGGAGACATTTTCTCTGTGGAAAGGCTTCATTCATAACAGTCCCTGCAGTTCCACCAAGTCGAACAGTGAAGGCACATAGCCTACACTCCTCAATCTCACTAGTAATTGCTATACTATACATGAAGTAATAAACTAAAGAGAGCTGCATAAACTCTCACAGCACGAGTGCAGAAAGCAAATCCTGCAGGCACAGCAAGCAAAAATAAATACTGAGATGTGAAACACAGCAAGAACAACATAAATCTCACATGCCCTAGGAAGTGACTTTAGATCAAGACAGACAGAGAACAGAACATTCTGCAAAGACGTAAGCCAGTACATCCTAAGGGGGAAAAAATCCTGTAGGTAACACAGTAAGACTGAGATCATTTTTTGAAACTGGAATTGTTTGAAAGATTATAATAAATATCAAAGAAAAGATAAACTTGCAGTGCACTACACTAATCAAGACATTGCCTTGGAGCTTTCGTGTACAGAGGTACAATGCATTGGGGAGGGCTATTTTACTTCAGTTCTGGTGCAACCACACAGTCCTTTAACTCCTGAGCACTTTCCCATCAAGGTGAAGAAAAAAACCCCATTAATCAAGGAACTGACTGTGAAGCCAAAAACACCCATTCACAGGCAAAGATCAGAAGACCTATCTGTGTGATGACTCAAAGTAAAGAAAACTGCCCATCAACATTTTCAGGAATTTTACAAGAAGAAATCAGTAACAGAGGCTGTTAGAGCACTGCAGGAAAGTAAAACGCCAATAACCAGCACATCCATGACACCTCTTGACACTAATATTCAGTTATGAAATAGAAACCCGTGGCTCTGCAAGAACATCAGCTTCTCCAGTACTGACCACCCCAGCCCTTCTGTCACCTAACACTGGGCCCACGGTGCAAACACACACACACGAGGGCACGTGCTACACTATGAACTGCGCACGTACATCAAACCACAGTCAGCACTTCTCAGATACTTCAGTAATGTTCATTAACAAATCTTAATTTAAGCTCAGCAGCACAACACTCGGAGAATGGCCAGTTACAGGTTTGAAATGCCGAAGCTGACTCCCGCTACCCTGACTGTGCCTTCTCCCAACAGCTACTGAAGAACACTGAATGCTACTCAGTCCTAACTACCAGGAAATTCTCAGACCTGGATTTAAGGCAACTCACCAATTTCTTGCAAAGTTCTGCAGTTCACTTCTTCAAATTGAGAAGCCAGAGAAATAGGTGCTGTTGCTCTGAGGGTTTTTTAAGGCCACATTTCTTTTATGGCAATAGGCAAAATAAAAACTGTCAGAATAGCTCTGGATGAGCACTGGTATGTAGGAAGCAAAACACACAACCCATGCACAACAGGGTTTGACACCGTAGTTTAGAAAAAGCCTAGCCATTGTCAATGAAGATGTTGTTTGATTTGGCCTAATCACTGCAAGATCTTACAAGAAATAAATGTCCTTGAATTTACTTCTGCAACTACTCAGGTCAAAGCTAAATCAATTCCAGGTTGATTAACCCCCATCCCTACCCCTTACTGTTTGTTTCGTGAAAGCAACACATTAAAGGGATTACCAGTCCAGAACTACACGCACTTTCCTTGAGGCTGGCATGTCCTGAATGACTGCAGGAATGGTTCTGCCTAGACTGGAGTTGCATCTCCACACACACTCATGCACAAGCCTGACACTTCCTGACATTCAGCAACTCACATGCTAAAGTTTTGATTATCTTCTTCCCTACAGAAGAAATCTTGAGAGATTAAAGACTTACTGAAACACCTCAGATGGAAAAACATGCTGAAAGAAAAGTTATGCAGCTGCTGAACTGGCCAAAAGCTAAAGCATACACTCAGCATAGACATAAAACGCAAAATATGCACTCAGTGTTTCCAAACAGCCAGTGCCACCTAAAAATTAAGCAGGCAGTGTGTCATAGGTGATCCTGCTCTAGCAGGGGGGTTAGACTAAATCATATCCAGAGGTCCCTTCCAACCTCCACCAGTCTGCCATCCTTAAGCCCACAACCTGTAACAGTCAGAAAGTCTGTGCAAGTAGCAAGATCCAAAACATAACTAGGTTCCTTTACTTAGATGCACTCTTGGATGAAGCTGTTGAATCCTGAAGTTGGATTTGCTTCAAAAGAGCAACTCAGAGGTACAGAACAGACTGTGGAGCCTTTCACTTCTTCACTAACACCCTAATCCTCAAATCACAAGTGACAGAGAGCAGAAGTGGCAGTTACAGAGCTAATGAAAAATCTTTTTCCAAGTACTTAAAATATACCAATTACATTAACTAAGCAGTAAGTTCTAGCATCAGGTCACAATCCAGTCCACTGAGAAGCAGACTGTGAATCTCCCCAAGAGATACATGTCCTGAGCTAACCACTAGCGCGCAGCTCAAGCACAAATCCTATCAAAAGGAAAAACAAAAACAAAGGAGCAAAAAGGTGCTCCACACTATTTTTCTTCAGCAAATTAAGAAAAAAGATCTACTGTGATGAAGCCCAGGGCTCAGTATCATTCTAGGCAATAGAAACTGGCTAATAGAAACTGGCTATGTAAAAAAATAGGCTTTTGCACATTTAGACTCCTCTGAACATGGGAGAACAGGAACGGAGGGATGAGAGATCGGCCTGAGACATTTCAACACAGGTTAGCGTCCTTCTCTGCAGCTGGCACACACCTCAACTGATATTGGAAAATGCTTCTTATTTTTTTACAATGGACAGGAACAACTCCTGTGCCCCTCGCTAAGTTCTGGACCACCACACCCATGCGCACTTGCAAGCATCAATGCCTAACTTGGCGGCTCTTGCTACTAAGTGGCAAGCATCAAACGCCACCCTCACCTGATGCTTGGCCGTCTCCATACCCTCCAGAATTGTCGTCTTGAAGTCCTCCTGCTTGCCCTGTGGAAGGAAAGAGGAGAACTCAGGGACCTTACTCCATAAGTTAAACCATACTGGACATAAAGGCCCGGCAGTTGGCGTTTTAGGTATTAAATTCACCAACTAACTAAACCCATGTTCTCAATCCCATCTTCTGGAACCTAGAGCACCAAACCCTGTGGGTCTTCTAAAGTGTTATCCATGTTACTGGAACGCTTAACATCAGACTTTACGGACAAAAGTACACAGTATGCAGCATTCCTGGTGGCCAAATACTTATGATCAACTCCATTAACACCTAGGAAACAAGACCACATTTCTTACTGCCAAGACCCGGTGGAGGGATGCCATCAGATTCTATAGACCTCAAACCATAAGCATTTCATAATCTTGCCTTTGGCAATCCCAAGCCTCCCCATATCCAAGGGGATAGTTTGAACCATTTTGAAAAGCCTCTTACATTCAAGAGGGTCTATTCTTCCCTTTTTATGTATTGGCCATAAAACTCTTCATTGAATCTTGATTACAGAACTTTTTGAAAAGGTTCTGACTACTTATTTTGGCCTCGGTGCCCCTCAAATACCTACATCACTCTAACAGACTACCACCACTTTTGAATCCATGCACATGTCAACACCACTGCTCAATAACGTGATCAATACCCAGCACTGAAAGACATTGGTCTTTCAACGTATGCAAGGCTGGAAACATGAAGAAAGGCAAAGCGCTCATCCAAATGATCTTAAGAAGTCTCAAAATTACCTTAGCCTGTACACAAATCCTCAATAATAGCATGCTGGCAGGACCACAACAATCAAGAGCAGAGCAGCTCTAGACCAGATCTGAATACAGATGTGATGTACGCAGGAATAAAGCCAGTACAGGTCACCTCACACACTGCTGATCTTCACAGGAGATGCTAGCTCTCAGTTCAGCTTGTGGGTGATGTTCTCCCACAGTCAGATGTTTGCCTAACACCTTGTTGCTTCAGAAAGCAGGAAGCTGTAGAACACTAGAGCCACAGGTCTAGTGCTGTTTGGCTAGCTGCTCCCATACTACAGCTACTTCAAATCAAGTGCTTCTTCAGTAGTCAAACTGGGTGATCTCTGAAGTCCAAACAACCCCACCACTCCCCTCACCCATGAAACAAACTGCTGAGGTCGATGTAGCACAGCTGTTAAAGGCATCATCTCTAAACTACTCAGAGCAAGGTCTAACCTGAGGCCAAACATGTAACTGTTAAGGTCACTCTCTCAAGTTTGGGACTGGGTAGACAGTTTTGCCAGGATGTAATTTAAGGCTCTTAGGGGATACGCTAAATTAAAAGCATTTCATCCGAGCTACAAACTCAATCCCTAAAGCAAGACACAGAAAGTGAAGCAAATGTTCTCATACTGCAATAACCTGGACTGGTATCTAGGATGTTGTAACACTACACATCTCCAGACAAGATAAAGCAGGAACTGAAACAGGAAAGCCATTTTCACTCAGCTACAACAGAGTCCACCAGCAGGGAAACACCTTTGATTACAAAACCATCTAAGCCATCTTCAGTGTCAAGACAAAAATTCAAAAAGAAAAGCACTACTGCTTATAAACACTGCCCACCAGGATGTGTGGAAACAAGGTCTGCTAGTGCAGATTGCCTCTCCTTCCCCATGAGGACATTGTATTCCAGCTGCAAAGGAACAAGTAAACTGCTGACCCACATTTGCACCAAAGGACTGCATCTGAACACAGCCTGTTCAGGAGCAGACTCTGCTGAAACTCACAGGCAACAGAAGAACAGACCATGGGCTGAAATGACAGACTTTTCAGTCCACATCACACTATAAGAAAATGCTCAGCAGTCAGGAAGAAGGTTTAGGAAGGAGTCTGCTTCATACAATTATCCACTTTCTTCAGATAAAGAGAAGCGGCTCATAACTGTTACTGAGTACTGAATTTAATCAGGAGAAGAGATAAGTCAGACGAAAGACAGAGGCAGAGCACTGCTAAGTTTGACACTCATATCATACTCAGTCTCACACTTCCTCGGAAAACAGCATCTAGAACCGTAAGACTGTGGAACCAATAAGTATGAACGCTGACAAAGCTTTAAAAACACCAAGCCAGGAGCTGGTAAAGAAAATCTTCAGGAAGCTACAAAAATGAAATTCCAATTTGGTGAGGGCATACAAGAAATATCTTTAGAGGAGAAAAAAGTGAGCTCCTTAATTTCCGAAAGGTGTTGGCCAACAAGAACACCTATGTCACTGAGCACTGGAACCGAGTTTGGACGCTTGCCGCTATCAGTACTTCTCAAGTAAAAAGGAGGAGAGATACTTTAAGGAAATCACCTTAATCACGAAATACTGTTACAACTTTTAAAACCGTAATGTAGTAGTAGGCAGGACATCTTGCAAACCCCAACTACAACTCCCTGCACAGCCAAAACATGTGCAATTCCCCACAACCAAACACTTCAGTGGAAGCCACCTCACATGTTGCTGGGATACGCAACAACCTCCTCTTACCGTAAACTGTCTGTGAGGGCAGACTAACGAAATATCAGCTCCTGGCTCTGGTGGATTTTAAGACTTGCACAATTAGGCTTTTCAAAACTAAAGGTCGAGGTCTGTAACATGACAGTTTTGTATCTCTACTGTACCTGTGTCTTTGCAGGCTTTGAACACTTAAGAAAATTCATGAAGGTCCACATGAAAATAAATTCACAGTAACACACAACACTGGTAATTTTGGTCACATTTTCAATACGCAAACCCGGCCTACTTAGTGGTTCTTATTGAACACAGATTTTTGCTTCAAAGAAGCAACAGAGAAAAACCTCAGTTATAAATGTGTTCCTACATACGGCAGAACCCACACTTCTTCCTGCCAACAGCTCTTTGAATTAGAGGTTTCAATGCACTTTAACTGTCAGCTTAAGATGACCTGATCTGTTTATCTCTAGACAGCTACACATAGCCAGGTTTAAAATGAGTTGTACTTAAAAGACTGAACAGAACACTTGCAGAGTAACTGCCAGCCACACTGCTGTGTGCATAGAACAGCATGCGGCCATCACTGCGTATCTTCCACACTTCTACCTTCACAGAATAGACCATTGTACTTCACTGATTATGCCTCAAGCTAATTTTCGTTCTTAGAGGCACAAAATGGCAGCTAAGAAATATCAAAAGCATACTAGCATCAGGTCTCAAGGATTAAAACCAGAGTCTAAGCTAAATTAAATACTAAAGACACTTGCTTAGTAACACCTATTTAAATTCCATTTTCAATAGATCAGCTACAACTAGGGGTGGGAGCAATTTTTATTACTGCAAATATTTCAGTCTAGCGTATGAGCTACGCTATCTATCAAGCCAACATTCACAACTGAGGAGATTACAAGGGCAAATCCTAAGAGACAAAACATGACTGTGGCTTTCAATGCATCTTCTGAAGCTGAAAGTATGTATCCTCAAAGTGACATCAGTCCAAATATCCACATTCTCAAGCCTGACAGCCAAAAAGCAGCAAATTAAGAGCAGCAGAACTGAAGACTAAAGATTATTTGTATTAGTGCTACTACTTCAAGCTACTTGGTTTCAGCTACTGTCCAAAAGCAACTAGCACACACATCACCTAATGAAATTTCTGTGACAGCTGAACTACACAAAAGCACAGCTTTGTAGGTAGCAGTGATACACCAAGGGCAGATTTAACTCATGGCTGACGTAAACACATCAAAGACAAAGAATGGACAGGGGACTCCTAGTAACATCCATTTCAAATGCATCTTCCTGAACAAACCTAACCAAAAACCTTTTCAGTGTAAGCTGAAGCTTCACAGCTCTGCCAAAGGTAATGAGGAAAACCAAACAGCATCCAAATGGACCTTGGAGTCACATTTTAGAGTCACAGGAAACACGGTAGATTAATTCTGTTCTCCTGCATAGCAACCCCTGTAGTAAATCTTCTCCTCTTTTCTCTCAGAGGAATGAAGTGAATGATAGTACATAAACAGGTGTAGCAGCTAAGTGCAGAAGAGGCTATTCTGGACAACAAAATCATATGGATCTTGTATGAGATATTTGGTCTAATTCATCATGCATATTCCGATCTTTATTGTGTTGCTCCTCTGCAATTTTTCCCTTCTCCCACATACAGGACCAGCAAGGAAAACATTCTACAACAATCATTCAAAACCAAATCAAAAGCAGGTACAGGACTCATGATACTACACCTGACCCTGCTTAATTCCTAGCAACAGAACAGGTGAGCAATGTCAGAGGAGAGGGTTCTCTTTACTCACCAGATGGCTCTTCTGGTTCACTTTCATTCTCTTCTTCTGCAGGAGCTGGTGGAGGCGGTGCTGGTAGCTTTCTCTCTTTCTCAGCTTTAGCATTTCTCTCTTCTTCAGAGTAATACTCATCTTCTGAAAGGTTTGCAAGACTCTCATCCATCTCCCTATACTCAACCTGCAAAAAGCACAATAGAGGATAAATGCACTGAAGATGTCTCTCTACTAAAACAAACACTGCAAGCAAGAAAAAAAAAAGCTTACAGCTCAAAGATAAAGCCTCTGTTGCCTTGTCCGGAGTCCCATTACAGCTATCCTGTTAAGCTGTTGAACATTTTATAACAAGTTTCATATACTTTTTCCTCCACTAGAAAAAGCTGGATCTTCAGCACCCCACTGCCCAATAGCCTAAACTTGCCACTCGTGCCAATCCTAGGTACATCATCATTTCACCTGTCTACTTTTCCCCCTTCCTTCACTTCCCTCTCAAACCATGGGATAATAAACTGGTTCTGCGTCCAACCCATATGTTCCAACTTGAATTTATCTGTCAAACACAGATTATTAGAAGCGTACACAAGACTTCCTGAGGAAATCCCACCCATGAACTGCACAGAGACTTAACTAGCTGTTGTGGCTTGAATTTGGGCAGGTTTCTTAGCCTGAGGAATTGAGGAGTTATATGCAACCCACAACAAGCAGCTTGGAATTCCAAACTGAGTTTGTGACTTGCAAAGTGGCACAATTAGTTTAGAGCTTCCTTTTTCTTCTTCTTGTAGGAAATTACTTCAACTCTAGTCTTTGCTCACAGAGTAGCACATGTCACTGGGCTGGATACAGCAACTATTTTGCTCTTGAAAGTGGTGAACGGAGGGAGAAGGATTTCAGAGCCTCAGAGATCAGAGGAGGCAAAGGTTTTGCCTGTAACCCATTTCTGGCTGAAATTATGAGAGTTTTCCCCCCATTCATGGCCCACAGGGAATTTGTGCACTGGAAATGAGAAGTCTGGCTTGGAGGCAAAAAGAACAGGGAACTTATCCTTAGAAGAACCACTGGCTGTGAGGACAGGAAAGCTGAACTGAGCCGTGTACACCATGTTCCCACAAGGAAAAGAACTGCTGTCAATTTCATTTCCCTGAGGGGTAGAGATAGCAGCTTGGCCCAGCTACGTGAGAACGTGAGATTAATCTCTGTATATCCTTGTGTTGGGTTTTTTATGTTGTGTGAATTAAATGCATCTTGTTTCTCCCCAAACTAAGCCAGTCTTTGTTTTTGCCTGCAACTTTTACCAGTGTATTTGAACTCTCTTTGTTGTTTGTTTTAGCCCATTAGCACACTAACTGGTTAATTAGTCTTCTTGGACCTGAACAACTGATGACACTGTATTGGCAAGCCAGGCAGAAGTTCAGATAAACCAGTGACAATAGCACAGTCAGTCTCCTCTTTACTGCAAATCCTGCCCATGGTGCAGAAGATGCCATTTAACTTCCCTCCAAGCTGGCTCCAGGCAAGACCAAAAAAGACAAAGCAAATCTTTATTGCCATATAGGCTTTGTTCTGTTCTCCAGCAAAAGTGAACAACATTACCACATAAAAAGTCTTACTCCAACTTAAAGGAGCAAGAAATAGCCTAGAAGGAATGCTTGTTTAATAAAACGTGGGCTTTTCTGAACTATTAAGTCTGTGTGTATTGGTATTGATTTTCCCTACCTATTAGAAAGGAAAAAAGCCCTCATCACAACATGCAGCTGGGGAAAAATAAAATGAAAGCACCTAATGTACCTCCAGCATCCTCACCAAAAGAAACACAGATCTTTCACAGCTGAAGTCTGGTCATCAAAAACAGTCACTAATGAACACAAAACAGCAGGGGGAAGCCCATGTGTAGCACAGTCTACTAATTAATTCAGTTTACTAACAACTCCATTATCGGACTTATTTCAAGTATTTACACTGCACCTTGGGCAGCACATTCTGGTTCTGGTGAGCAAATGTTGCACTAGCAAGGTATTTTGTGAATTTCTACTGTGAACCGAGTTACAATGACTCCACAGCATTGTCAGCACCTGCTTAGAGAACATGCTGGGTTCTGCCTGGAGCTCAGGAAGGAAGAGGAACCTAGTTGTGATAATTAACAAGAGTACTCCAAAGGAGAAGGACTTTGGGGTGTTGGCAGACAAGAAGCTCAACGTGAGCCAGCAAAGTGCGAGAGCAGCCCAGAAGGCCAATGGTGTCCTGGGCTGGATCAAAAGAAGCATCACCAGTGGGTCAAGGGAGGCGATTCGTCTTCTCTTCTCTTGTGAGACCTCACCTGAAGTCCTCAGTCTGCGAGGGTGCTGAGGCCCTTCAATAGACCGCTCCATCCCTGGAAGCGCCCAAGGCTGGGTTGGATGGGGGTCTGGGCAACCTGGTCTGGTGAGAGGTGTCGCTGCCCATGGCAGGGGGGCTGAAACTAGGTGATCTCTGAGGTCCCCTCCAACCTAAACCAGTTTGTGACTCTACGACAATGCGAGACCCCAACCCGCATTCTCTTCCCGCACCTTCCCATATAGGATGCCCCGCCCCCATCCCGTACCTTGGCCCGCTTGCGGCGACTAGTCCGACGGCCCTCAGGGGTCTCGGCGGTGCCGGTGTTCTCGGTCCCCGGTGCGGCGGTGCCGGCAGGAGGCGGCTCGGACGGGCCACCCGGAGGGGAGCCCCGCGGCGGCTCCTTCTTGCGGGGGGTTCGCTCCGCAGCGATGCCGCCGCTGCTCTCGGCAGCGGAGCCCGGGGCCCCCGTGGCGGCGGCGGCGGGCGGAGGCACCGGAGCCTCAGGGCCGCCCTCACCACCCGCCTCCGCCGCCGCCGCTGCCTTCTTCCCGCCAGCCAGCATCGCCTCGGCCGCACCGCACAAAGGCCCCTCGCGGCTCCTGCCTCTGCAACGAAGGTGACGTCACTGTCACGCCAAGGCGCGCGCGCGCAGAACGCCGCAGCCCACCCCGCCTCGGGTCACGTGGCCCTCCCCCGTGGTTGGGGTGTCTGTGCTGGCGCTGGGAGATCGCGTCCCCGCTCCAAACCACAGACCCACACGCTGCCCTGGGCTCCGAGGGCGGGGCCCTCAGAGCTTCCCCAGCCCCAACCCCTGCCGTGGGCACCAACACCTCTCACCAGACTGGGGTGCCCAGAGCCCCATCCGGCCCGCCCTTGAATACTGCCAGGGATGGCGCAGCCACAACCTCCCTGGGCAACCTGTTCCAGGGCCTCAGCACCCACACAGGGAGGAATGTCTTCACAAAATACACCATCAGCCCCAAGTCCTTCTCCTCAAGGCTGCTATTATTTCTCAGTGCTGCGTCCCTCGGTTCTCCCTCTCACGCCATTAGACAAAGCACCAAACTGACGTGACTTTATGCCACCAAAGTCACCTGTGGTGTAACTCCTGTGCACCCTCCCTGCCTATGGGACTCATGCAGATCCCACTTGGTGTACTGCCTCACGTTCTTGAGTTTCCACATGAGATGGGCATGCAGCTCTGGGAGTGAGTCCAGAGGAGGCCACCAGGATGACCAGAGGGCTGGAGCACCTCTGCTATGTGGACAAGCTGAGGGAATTCAGGGCTGCTCAGCCTGCAGAAGGCTCCAAGGGACCTTACAGCAGCCTTCCAGTGCCTTAAGGCATCTGGTCTGGTGAGAGATGGTTCTGACCATAGCAGGTTGGAACTAGATGATCTGCAAAGTCCTTTCCAACCCAAACCATTCTTGAAATGTGACAAGACTGCTGAAATGCTGACATTTGTGCCTACTTCCACAGAATCTTTAATTACTTCAGTTGGCAAGTACCTTTAAGTATCCCAAGACCACTACTAAACCATCTAAGCTCCAGAACTCCATGACTTTTAAATGCATGCAGGACGGCAATTCAACCCTGAACCTGGGCAGCCTGTTCCAGTGTCTGATGACCTTTGCAGTGAAGTTTTTCCTTATGTCTAACCTGAACTTCCCCTGGTGCAAAATGAGGCCATTTCCTCTTGTCCTATTGTGAGACTTAACAACCTCCTTTCAGGGAGCTGTAGACAGTGAGGTCTCCCCTCAGTGTCTCCTCCTTCATGCTAACCAGCCCCTGCTCCCTCAGCCACTCCTCCCAAGATTTGCTCTTCAGAACCTTTGCCAACCTCACTGTCCTTCTCTGGACCCACTCTAGCACCTCAGTGTTTTTTTGGTACTGAGGTGCTCCAAAATGAACTCAGTATTTGAGGTGTAGCATAACCAGTGCCAGTGCTGAGTACTCAAGTGTGTAGGTACACTGCCATAAATACACAGTGAGGTAGGGACGAGGAAGCTGAACCTACCTGCCTTTGGGCAAGGACATCACTGATCAGTGCTCGTTAGCCCCACCCATGCCTGTGTGAAGTAAACTACCAGGGGTGTTCTGCTCTGGCTTCTCTTGCCTATTTGAACATTATTAGCTAAAGATAACAGAACAATCTGTTAGCTTAACAGTTAGCTTCGGGTCATTAATCAGAAGGGATGTGTGGCTGATCCTAGGAGACAGATCCTAGGATGTGGTTTGTATTAGCTGGGTAGACACTGCAGGAGGATTTAGTTTACCTGGGAAGGCAGCAGCTGCACAGTTAAGGTTTAGGTGTGATTCTGACTGTTCTCAGGAAAACAGGAAGCAACTACTGGCTGTAGAGTATCTGCAAAGCCTAGCTGATGCATTCCAGATGTCTGTACAGCAGTGTGTAGCAGGCAGAAGGTCAACACCACACACTGACAAACTGCTAAATGCCAAGGATACAACAGGAACAGGCTAGAACAAATTCTGAACCCTTGTTCCAAGGAGTTTGATGATAAAATCCACCTGGGAGAACTGTGGAGATCGTCTCCAAACTGTGTGAGGGAGGAAAAGAAAGCAGCAGGCATCTGCCATAACAACAGTATTTCTACCTGTAAGGCCAAGCATTTCAGGCATTTCATGCTTCCATAGGAAATGGCATTTCTTTCATTACCCCACTTGATTCTAGTCTGTCTTTAAACAAATTTCTCAAATCCCCCCAAAATTAATTCTTGTGTTTGTTTTACCTAAAGGGTGAGGCCAATAGTTTGGGCAAAGCATAATTAACACATTTCCCATACATCAACCAACATCTCAAACTCAAAACTTTATGCATTTATTTACTCTTCTGAGCTGACAGATTCAAGTCACTTATTCTAAGGGCCATTTATTAAATGCAATTAACACGACAAACCCAGGCTTCCTGTATTCCTAAAACTGTTCTCCTAAGTCTTACCTACAGTTTAGATTCATCTTCCCTAAAGTAGAGCGAGGCATACAGAGCCCTTCCAGCAACATAACCTTGTTGCACCTGAGACGACATCATGCCCACTGACACATAAGGCATTTTCCCCTGTGCTCAGAACAGCAAATTTAAGCTCACAGTAAAGTCTCTGAGAATACTCAGACAACTGAAATAATGAGAATTTGCTTCAACTTCCTCTTTTACAGGGTCGAGTAGAACTTTTTAATATACCACAGATAAACAACTTGGTTTTTATATGAAGTACGTGCATTCAGTCTGGTCCAAAACATTTGTATGGCACATACAAATTTGTATTTATTTTTTAGCTTTATTTCCACAAAAGTAAATGTTATTCCAGCTTTCACCAGAAAAATCTGAAATATCAATGCAAAAGCCATTTCCACAATTATTCACTTAGCCCTTTGCTATCCTACGGGACTAAGCTGTGTCTTGGGCTACTGATACTTGCACAATGATAATAATTTTTTTCTGAGTATTCCAGAACTAGTATTTCAGCTGGATTCATATCAATGGAAAGCTCTCCATGAAGCGAAGGACAAATCCCTCCGAATGAAAGTTCAGCTCTGGTGTGCCTTCTGAGCAGCTGAACACTTCAATTTACACAAAGAAAAACAGGCAAAGTACAACAGAAACGGAGGAACTGAGATATGCAAAAGCTGTTAACTGTTCCACTCACAGGCAAAATGGAGAACAGAGAATTAGCAACTTTCTCTAATATGTGGGTCCCGTCCTGATTCTTCCTAACATCCTTCCAGACCCCCAGCAGCATGGTGGAGAAGAGGAGGAGCCTAATCTCACTTAAATGCTATCGAATACCCACTAGTGCTCAATTTCAAGGAAGCCATAGCACATTTCCTCAGCTGTAATGCATCCTTCTTCCCACACTTGAGAGAAAGTGGGTTTCATAAGTCACAGTTTCGATTGCGACAGACATGAATCCAGGAGAAAGGTCTGAATTTAGCTTTTTAAAACACAAAACAGTGACCGGTGAGAACAAGTATTATTATACAAGAAATCAAGTCGCTCAAACCCTCTTCATTGTGAAGAGGATTGAGACTGGGTAGGTTCCCAGAATGTCAAGAATGAGAAGGGGATCAAAAGCAATGTTCAAGGCATACAGAAACTGAAGAAACAGGTGCTCTGAAATCTACACTTTCCATTTCCTCTCTCTGCAAATCCACAGATATGTAGATATAAAGCAGTGTGTGGGAAGGAAGGTCTTCACCCAGTACTTCTCTAAACTAAGTTCCACAGTTCTATTTTTGTTTAAAAAATAATTTATAATTTAATACCTGTTTCATGGTTCTCAGATCTGTGGTGCTGCTAACATTGCACTTAATTTGCATGACCCCTTCTAAAAAAGAAATTGAAAAGCATCTCTGAACTTCATTTCTGAGATGGAAGCACTGTCTCTGAACCAACAATGATTCCTGTCACTCTTGCTTTGTTGAATCTTTCAAGGCCTGAAGTCTTTCTAAAAGGGGTGGATGGGAGTAATGCCACATTGAAAACATCCAGTCAGAGACAGGGAATCCTAAATTATCTTTGTTTAGCTTGATCAAAGCAGAATATAGGTCTTTAGCCTTCCCAAGTTCCTTGGCAAATGCATCTGCTTGAAACTCAAATCGTCGGCTTAATACAGTCAAACAAAATGAGAGGATCTGCCGGGAGAAAGAAAGAAAAAATTATTTTTAAGTTCAGCTATCTGCAAGTTTTGTTTGGTATCAGCAAACACTACTGAATCTGCCTTCTGACACAGCACTGTGGCTGTAGAATGGTCTCACTAAAGTATACCTGGGCCACATGTGCAACTGATTCTTCATAACATCCTTCCACACCCCTAGCAGCATGGTGGAGAAGAGGAGGAGCCTAATCTCACAATCTTTCCCAACACACAACACTAAGCTTTCTTACTAAAATAACAGACAGTCTCCAGAAACTGCAACTTCCCACCCCTAGGCAAAATAAAATAAGCATTTAAAGCATGATACTTCAGCGTCTATTTCTTGAAAACAATTTACCTCGTTGTAAGGTGAAAAAATGAACTGGAAAATAATCATCAAGCCTATCAGGGTAGGCTGGGTGTCATAGAAACCAAAGGCAGCAAAGAGTTCTTTCCGACCAATTAACACAGCAAACAGGAAGAAGCAGAGGAAGGAATTCATCTGGAGGAAAAAAAACCCAACAGTCTTGATTAAGGGGAGTTTTCCATCTAAAGCAGAGCATATCTGTATTACAGATTTGCACAGAAAAGCCACAGAACACCCCCCCCAATAGATTAACTGAGATACAATGAGGAACAAACAGCTGTCCTTTACTTGCTTTCTGTAAATGCATGCAGCAGAGAAACACTATTTTCTAGCAGTGAGGTACAAGGTCTAAGTAGTGAAGGAAAATCAAAGGGCAAGTAGACAAGATAATGGAAGATGTAATGCTGGGTAGGATCCATCCTCTTGAAATTAAGTGGAGATTCCAACAAGTTCAAAATCAAACAAAATACATGTATGCTGTATCCTACTTCTGGAAACAATCCACCCTGTGGCTTTCATCTGTGCTGCACATCACTGTGTACGAGCACTGCAGTTCTCTGGCTTTCACAGGCAAGAGATAAGACCATGTCTAGAGAAGGTGATTAGTACAAATTCAGTCCTTTCAGGTGGCTCTTTGGTCATTTTTAGAGTAATGTGGAAGGTGCCAGAATATTGTTTGTTATTGAAACATATAGGACAGAAAGTATCACAGAATCATTAGGGATTGGAAGGGACCTCGAAAGATCATCTAGTTCAATCTCCCTGACACAGCAGGATCACCCAGACCAAGTCGCACAGGAACACATCCAGGAGGGTTTTAAACGCCTCCAGAGAGGGAGACTCCACAACCCCCCTGGGCAGCCTGTTCCAATGCTCCATCACCCTCACTGTGAAGAAGCTTCTTCTCATATTTATATGGAACCTTCTATGTTCATCCTACCACTAAATAACATTGAGAAGAGCCTGGCTCCATCCTCCTGACACCCACCCTTCACATATTTATAGACATTAATGAGGTCACTCCTCAGTCTCCTCCAAGCTCAAGAGACCCAACTCTCTCAGCCTCTCCTCATAAGGGAGGTGCTCCACTTCCTTCATCATCCTCGTTGCTCTTTGCTGGACTCCCTCCAGCAGCTCTATGTCCTTCTTGAACTGAGGGGCCCAGAATTGGACACAATACTCCAGATGTGGTATCACTAGTGCAGAGTAGAGTGGGAGAAGAACCTCTCTCGATCTGCTAACTAACCCCCTTCCGATCCACCCCAGGATGCTGTTGGCCCTCTTGGCCCCAAGAAGAGGAATAGCTGTGACAGTAAACAAATAAGTGGAAAAAGTAAAAGACATTGATGAAGAATTTGAGGAAATTTCTAAAAGCAAAAATAGAATATACCTATTACAGCAAAAAATA
This sequence comes from Rhinopomastus cyanomelas, assembly GCA_013400115.1. Taxonomy (NCBI): domain Eukaryota; kingdom Metazoa; phylum Chordata; class Aves; order Bucerotiformes; family Rhinopomastidae; genus Rhinopomastus; species Rhinopomastus cyanomelas. The sequence goes on from VXBP01001175.1 coordinate 326,639, forward strand.
GTGTGTAGAAGGTGGATCAAAGAGAAAAGTTATGTATTATGTCTAGAAAGACAGGCCAGACTCAAGTATCTTTAGATTTGGGCACAGAACGTGTAGTAGAAAGCACACACTACTCAAATTTATTGCAAACTTAACTCCATTAACATACTAAATCCCATCCCTTGCCTCAAAGGACCTCTACTCATGGAAAGCCTCCTCCCCATTGAGCATGTGTAGTACCAAGTAGATGCACTACCACTTTCAGTTAGCCAATCATAAAGTAATAGCAATATTCATAGAAATAAGGTGATTTTCCATTCTTTGGTCTGTAAAAGAAATCCTGTACTGCAGGGAAGGTGTGCTGGCTTTGTGTGTGAAGTTATCACCTAGCACCCATCTCTGCACAGCAATGAAATAAAATGAATGACCCAGCGTGTGAACTGGCTCATTGTGCAGTGGGTGAAAGAACTGCTCTTGGCAGAACACCTGAGCTAGCAGAGTGGCAAAAGGATCGTATTAGTGGCTAGGTAGTAGGGATCAACACTGATGTCAGATGCTGGAAGGTAGCTGCCTTAAAGCAGTAAGGAAGAAGGACCTCACTGAAGTGTTCAGTTGTACAGACAAGAAAAAGCCACTGCGGGAGGAGATTTTCCTAACACTTAACCACATTCCTTCTCAGCTCTTCAAGGAACAAGAGGGACAGAAGCTCTCAGACAGAAAAATCCCAAATCATCTTTGTGTCACAGAGCTGAAGGAGAATGTATGAACATACACTTAGAAACCTGGAAGCAGGCATTTGGAGATGGCAATAATTACAGCATGCTCTTGGAAAACCACGAGTTTATCATAACTTACCTGGCTGATGATAATATTTTTGACAGTATGACCTAGTTTCCAGTGACCCAATTCATGACCAAGAACAGCCAAAACTTCTTCATTTTTACATCCTTGTTTTTTATTCTGATGGAATAACAAAGCAGCAGTATCAGCTATGACTGAATATAACTGAATACATGTCATACTTATTATTTTGAGTTTGTTTTATCCTATGTCACTTAATCATTGCTAGATCAGGCTTCTTCCTTCTACCAGCAGATACACACATCATTTCTTACTATGCCTTCTTCAAGAAGACACTTATAATTACAACAAAAGGATTTTTAAGTTCAACAGGGTTTCTACCTTGGGGAGGTGTTCTCTTATTTCTATGCATGCAGACATGCATATGCAAACCTGGAAGAACCCTAGATGATTTGCCTTCCAAACTCTCTCCTGCTATCCCTTGATCTCATCCCATTTCTTTACTCAATTGAACCAGGCATTTAGAGCCGCAGACTTTCAACAGAGACTTGACAGCCAAGTACTTTCCCTACTTCCTTCAACACTAAACATGCAGCCTCCCTTCCAAGGCCCTGCTGTTCCTTTCAAACTGAATGACAACATCCCTGTCCCCTGCCACACAAGATATGCTATCATTAGGAAAGATGGACATCTTCCTCCAAAGGTAAAAGAGCAAGTCAGAATCAAGCACATGGGCTTATGCACTAAGACCACAGCTGAAGAACCTGTTAGAGCAGGTGAGCTCAAAATCCCCTCCTCCCCTCATCCATTTCTGCAGCATGCCCTACCAAACTGTGGATGATGAGGATTCCACGACCAACGTGAACGTACGCTAAACCCCTTCAACAGGTCCCTCATTCAAACAACTACAAGGACAGTTTCTTTTTCACATGCAGGAAAACAATGTTTTGCTAATGCCCTGTGGATTTCTATCTAGTCTCCTTGGGGCTATCTGCACCACTCACAACCAGAAGTTCCAATTAGCAGCTCAGGGCTACACTGGTGTTGAAAACATTAGGTTTTGGGGTTTATCATCTCACTCAGAACCTTTAAAATACACGGGAATATTTCACCAAGAAGTTAGTGCAAATAATGACAAACAAAGATGAACTCACTTTGGTTTTAGACTTTGTCTCTTCACTCTCACCATCTTCTTCTACTGGCTCTTTGTTCAATGCAGAATAATCTTCTAGGAGGGTGTCGAAGAGTACTATCCGCTTATTCTTGAAGAATCCATAGAAATAAGCGTTGCTGTGGGAGGACCGCTTAGAACCTGATGGGGAACACTTGCATTAAAGACCATAACGTGGGTGATCCCATGCACTTAAGACTATGCAGTACAGAGAACAGATTCTTCCAAAGGAATCCTGTAAGTCCCTAAATGAATGGTAGACAAACTAGAGGAGATGAGTTTGCACATGAAAGCATATTTGATTATAATGATCTCATTTACTGACTCCAACAGAGAAGTCTTTTTTTTGCATCAGTAACATGTATTCACTAAAACCACTAAAAAACACAGAAGCCGTCACGTGAAGATCGAATATCCAGAAAAGCAATTTCTATTGTAATTTCAGGTCCATGTGCCAGGAAAGATGATCTGAAACAGGTAAGAACAGACCTTAGGAAGAGGTAAGAAGAGATGGACAACAAGTATCAGTCAGTCCGTCAAAATCAATTTTGTTTGAAATAAGAAATTTTTTTAGTTACTTTTATCTAGATCAGGTGAACCACAGACTCTATTATCAGTATGCTTTGAGAGCAGAAACATGTTTGGAGAGCATGACTCATGAGTAGAGACTGACTGAGGGAGTTTAGCCTGAAGAAGAGGCTGAGAGGAGACCTTACTGCCCTTTACAGCTACCTGAAAGGAGGCTGCAGACAGAATGGTGTTGGCCTCTTCTCCCAAAGAACTGATGACAGGACAAGAGGAAATGGCCACAGGTTGCACCAGGGACAGTCAGATTGTAAATCAGGGAAAATTCCTTTAGTGAAAGAGTAGTTAAACATTGGAACAGGCTGCCCAGGAGTCACCATACCTGGAGGTATTCAAAAAGCAAGTAGATGCGAGTTAAATTCAGTTGGTGGCCGGTCACAAGTGGTGTCCCCTAGGGCTCAGTACTGGGGCTGCTCCTTTTTATCATCCTTATCAATGATCCTGATGAAGGGATTGAATGCACCCTCAGTAAATTTGCAGAGGACATCAAGATGGAAGGGAGTGTTAATCTGCTGGAGGCTAGGGAGGCTCTACAAAGGGACCTGTGTCCTGGATGGATACAGACTGGATGGATGGGCCAAGCCCAACTGCAGAATAGCTGGCCTTTCAATAAGGCCAAGTGTTGGGTCCTGCATTTCAGCCACAACCCCAGGCAATGCTATAGGCTTGGGGAGGAGTTGCTGGACAAAAGGACCTTGGTGTACTAATAGATAGTTGCCTCAGTATGCGCCAGCAGTGTGCACAGGTGGCCAAGAAGGCCACTGGCATCCTGTCCTGGATCAGAAATTGTGTTACCAGCAGGATTAAGGAAGTAATCCTGCTCCTGTACTCAGTAGTGGTGAGGCTACACCACAAGTACTACATTCAGTTTTAGGCACCTCAATACAGAAAGGATATTGAGGTGCTGGTGCAGGTCCAGAGAAGGGCACCAAGGCTTTTCCCTGGGGAAAATGAGGCAGAGCTTGTTGCTCTGCACAAGGACCTGAAAGGAGGTTGTAGCGAGAGTGGGGTTGGTCTCTTCTCACTGGTGACAGGATGAGGGGAAATGGCCTCAAGTTGTGCCAGGGTGGGGTTCTATTGGATATCAGGAAAAACTTCTTGACAGTGAAGGTTGTTCAGCACTGGAACAGGATCCTGAGGGGGTACTTGAGTCACCATCCCTGAATGAGTTTAAAAATCACTTTGGGGGATGTGGTGTCTGGGGGCATGGTTTAGTGGTGAGTTCTTAGAGATAGGGTAGTAGGATAAGGTCATGGTTGGACTTTATGATATTGAAAGTCTTTTCCAAGCTGAGCAATTCTGAGATGTGGCACTTTGGGACATGGTCTAGTGGTCATGGACGTGTTGGGCTGAAGGTTGGACTCGATGGTTTTAGAGGTCCTTTCCAACCTCAATGATTCTGTGATTCTATGAAATTGCTTTCCAATGAACACAGACTGTTTTAGTTGATTAAAAGCTGTCTAGAGCAAAGCAGCTGCTAAAACTGTCTGGTTTTGCCTACAGGCAGGTGCTGTTGCAATATGAGGACTGAAAGAGGTCTCCATGAGACAAACAGTGGATTGCTCTGTTTTTTTGCAGCAAAAAGTAAGCTACTTTAAGGTGTTTGTGTTTCCTTCTTATTATAAATGTATGAGCTGCATAAACTTAGGGCATAAAACATCAATTGTTCCATTGCAAGTCAACCCATGATACAGTCATGGCAACCTTCAGCACTAAACAGAAGAGGAAGAGCACACTCAGAGCATGAAGCCTCAGCATCCAGTCCCTTCTCAGTGAAGAAAACTGAACAGTAACAGGAAAACAACATTCACTTTCATTAAAATCTTCATGGTCCACACATCTTGCTTGGAAGCAACCTTTGTAATCTGCCTGTTACAGAATGAACCCTGAAATTAAGGGACCTGGTTGCACATCTTGACAAATCAGTTCTGGAAAGAGCCAAGACAAAGGTGCAGAAAAATTATGGCCAAAAGATGTTCACACATCCAGTCCCCCATGTCAGAAGAGAATGGTGCTGGCCCAACATCCTAAGCACGCCAGGAAAGAAAAGCTTCCATCCCTCCACTGCAGCTCACACACTGCCACTAAATGCAGATGTGCTGAAGAAGCCAACACAGCAGTATGCTGCTCAGGTGCCAAATGGCTCGTGGGGTTTTCTCCAGAGTTAAAAGCTAGGGTATAGCCAGCAATGCACACAGGAAAACTTTGCTTTGTAAGCCTCTGTACTGACTGTCAAGCTTTAAAAGCTTCAGCTTTGCTAGTAAAGAGAGGAGTTTCTTGGGCTGTCAGTATTTCAGCAGCGGTTCCTGGGTGCACTGAGGCAGAGCACTGGCTGGATTTTGTCAGCCCAAAATTTTGAAAGGCGTGGGTTCCAGGACAGATGGCACCTTCACCATCCTCTCTTGCAGCAAAACTCTACCATTTCAACTCTCTATGCCATCTCATACTGCTTTTACTCAGGCAGTAAAAGCATTCCTGATCCTCACATATGAAGCGTAAAACCAAGCCAAGATTTGGTAAAGCCCCTGAAATCAAGTTAAAAAGGGAGTAAAATTAGTAACAGTGAAAACGTCAAACAGCAAAGAGCTCCATGAACACAGAAGTGGAGCAGAAATGGTGTGACTGCTGCTGCACATTATATTCCATCACTCAAGACAAGAGGATGAGAAATTCATTACCAGAAAGCAAAAAACTGCAGCCTTAGCAGGAGGTGTGACTCTACCCAGCCATACCCTAAGAATCCCATCCATGTGAGCACTCACAGAAGGAATAGGTGTTCTTAATTTCCCACCCTTTTCAACTATTGCACCAACGACTTGGAGACAATTAATCCTAAACTCAGACTAGAAAAGATTAAAAGAAAAACCATCTTTTGCCTGTGGTTTAAAGATGTAAAACTGGAATTCTGATTGCTGCTTCCATTTCTGACCGTGCTATGCACACAGAAATAAAAGAATGCTTCCACCTAGATGATGAGTTTAAGCTGTACTTTCAGCTTCACTTTTCTGACCTTAAGACAAGAAAAGGACAATGGTACAGACATTAAGTGTTAAAACAGCTGAGGGCTATAAGCAACTGCCCTACTACAGTGCCCGCAAACAAGGCTGAAAATCCATTACTTCAAAATTACAGTCTTTTTACTTAAGAATTCTCACCTTCCACAACATACACCTTAGTCAACGGGAAGTCAATGCCCTTTGCCATTGTTTCGATTTGTTGCTTGAGCTCTCCCTCGGGAAGTGGAATGAATTTATCAAACAAAGGTGCAATATAGTCTGCATAGATCGTAACAAGTACCTGCAAACACAGAGACATTAAAAACAAGGCATACAAGTGTGTTCAGTACTAGAGGTAGAGCATCAGTGAGCACAAAACCAGGGCACAACTTCAGAAAAGCCACATGATAAAGCAGCTCTGTATGAAGTGTGCTCTCTGTGGGTCATCTCAGCTACAAAGACAACTGCTCGGTCTGTTGCAAAACGGGGGTGGGGACAGATTAATCCAGAATCCCCAGCACAATTAATATCCACAGTGCATTTTCATCCAAGGATCCACTAACTGCAGAAGGAAAAGCCACAAGATCTGTCTGTGTCACAAGGTTGTCATCTTCACCCAGTCTACCACACTGGACAGTTCTCAAGTTTTTTATAACAAGCAGCAGAGCCACCTGCTTCTTCAAAATCCTGCTAACTTGCAAAGCTACAGCCTAAAACAGGCCTGAAATTTTATATCCCCTATTTCTGCTGGCTTTTCTCAACTGTAGGCAGGGCTAAGGAATGGCCCAATGCCTCTGGCCCACAATAATTAACAGTCCTGTGCTGTAAGTTAACTACAGTGTACCTGCATCTCTTCAAATGCAACCCAGATAAGCAGGCCAGGACTGAAATAACACTGTGATGGAAAGGAAAGCTGAAGTCCCTTCCCAAATTCAGTCTTTGGACCTTCACAAAGTTATTTTTATTTTCCTTACTTTAAAGACGATGTCAGGATGAAAGTTTAAATTCTGGTTACCAAAAGCAGAGCAGGACAGGAGAGGACATCAACATTCACTTTGAGAGGGCTTTTTGCACTGAAAACATGTACCTTAACTTTTAGAAGTATCTGCACTGTTGAAAAAGTCCAATGAAATCTAAGCACAGGGAAAACAGACTTTTCCAAAGTCAGACCAGGTCAATCAGTATGAAACTCTAGTAAATAAAAGTTATTTTCATTACTGCAACTGCAGAGATTCTGTAGGAGCTATTTTATAAGCAGACACCAGCTGTCTTTTCCAGTTCAGACAGGTGTCTCAGACTATGTGGTATGTCTGTACTAACTTAAAAGCTCTTATCTCTGATCTTTGTCTAATTCCTTGATATCAGCAGGCAGAACAGACTGCAACTGGAGTTTCTTGATAAAGGGTAAATCTAACACCTCTTCAGCCTATTTTGCATGGCTAAGACTGTCCAAACCTAAACATTAATGCCTCAAGCTACCATCACCACCTTATAAAGCTGCAGTGTCAGTGCAAGATACTTGAAAAATACCAATTGTCTAGGCACTCACTCAATCCTTGTGGAAAAAAACAGAGAGAGGTAATTAAAAACAGTGACCCACTCAGTCTCACATACACTGTCTTCCAGTAGAAGACACTACACTGTCTTCCAGTAGCTCTGACACATTTTATTTTCTAGCTTTTGTTGTGCAAAAGACAGGCCAACCCCTGTGTCAGAAGTACCTGCAAAATTTCAGGAAAAAGGTCTACACTGACAGCTCAGTTGGAAGGGGCAGGGAAAATCAAGATAAAATACACAGAAGGATGCTGTTGGCCCTCATAGCCACAAGGGCACACTGCTGGCTCATGGTCAAGCTGCTGTCCACCAGGTCCCTTTCACCTACTGCTCCCCAGCAGGTCAGTCCCGAATTTATACTGGCACCTGGGGTTGTTCTTGTCCAGATGCAAGACTCTACACTTACCCTTGTTATACTTCATTCAATTTCTCTCAGCCCAGCTCTCCAGCCTGTCCAGGTCTTGCTGAATGGCAGCACAGTCTGCTGGAGTGTTGGTGACACCATCCAGCTTTGTGTCATCAGCAAACTTGCTGACACAGCACCCTAATCCCTCATCCAAGTCATCAATGAATAGATTGAACAGGAGTGCTCCCAGTACTGACCTTTGGGGAACTCCACTAGATACAGGCCTCCAACTAGACTCTGTCCCACTGACAATGGCTTTCTGGCTTCTATCCTGCAGCCAGTTCACAATCCACCTCACTACCCAATCATCTAGACCACACTGCCTCAGTCTGGCTGCGAAGACGCTGTGAGAGACTGTGTCAAATGTCTTATTGAAGTCAAGATAGACCATATCCACTGCTCTGCCATCATCCATCCACCTGGTTATGCCCTCATAAAAGGCTATCAGGTTGGTCAAGCATGACTTTCCCTTGGTGAAGCCATGCTGATTGTCCTTAATGACTCTCCTGTCTTTGATGTGCCTGGAGACAGCCTCTAGGACATATTGTTCCATCACCTTTCCTGGGATGGAGGTGAGGCTGACTGGTTTAGAGTTACCCGAGTCCTCTTTCTTACCCTTTTTTAAGATTGGAGTCACATTTGCTATCCTCCAGTCCCTAGGGACCTCTCCTGATCCCCATGACTTAGAAAAGATGATGGAGAGTGGCCTAGCAATGACTTCTGCCATCTCCCTTAGTACACACGGGTGCATCCCATCAGGGCCCATGGATGTGCATACATCCAGTTCACTCAACTTGTCCCTAACCCAGTGCTCACCAACCAAAACAAGCTCCTCTCTTTCCTCAACTTCCTTTGGAGCCTCAGCAGTCTGGGGCTTGAGATCAGGACAGCCCTCAGAAGTACAGACACAGGCAAAGAAGGTGTTCAATGTATTTGAAGAAGCCTTTTTTGTTGCCCTTGACCTCTCTTGCAAGGTTTAGTTCCAAAGAGGCCTTGGCTTTTCTAGTTGCATTCCTACATTCTCTCACCAGAACCTTATAATCACCCTAAGTGGCCATCCCCTCCTTCCATGACCACTAGACCTTCTTCTTCAGTTTGCCCAGCAGCTCCCTGTTTAACCACACAGGTCTTCTGGCTCCCTTCCTTGACTTCCTACCTGGTGGAATGCTCTTTTCTTGTGCTTCAAAGAAGTAGTCTTTGAATGTTAACCAGCTACCCTGAGCTCCTTTACCTGCCAGTATCCTGTCCCATGGGATTTCCCCTAGCAATTGCTTGAAAAGGCCAAAGTTGGCCCTCCTGAAGTCCAGGGTTGTGATTCTGCTAGCTATTCTGTCCCTGCCACACGAGACCCTGAACTCCACCACCTCATGGTCACTGCACCCAAGGCTGCCCTCAACCTTGAGTCCTTCAACCAGACCGTCCTCGTTGGTGAGTACAAGATCTAGCAGTGCTCCTCCAATGCACTAAAGGAACCTCCTAGACTGTGGGTGTCAGGCACTACTCACCGATAACTTTCTAGTGAACTTGCTTGAAAGACTCAAAGATGGATATTCAGAAAGTTTACTGTTTGAGATGACACCATTGTTACAACACATATTTTCTTTCAAAATAAACCAAAATAAGAGCAGTCAATGACTGGTGTTAAGGAAACCAAGGTAAAAAAGAAGTAACTTTTGCTGTACAAATGAGGGCAGGCCATCTCAGAAAGCACTGGATCTTCTTTCAATCCTGAAAACTACCAGTTGTTTTGAAATTTCAGCTTAATCCTTCTACAGAAAAGCAAGCCTTTAAGACTTAAAATACAAACTGGGTATCATATGACAAATCAATATCTAATTTTGCAAATAATAAGACTACGCTAGAATAATCAGGAAGCATGGACTGTTTAGCTTGGGTTGACAGAGCAGTAACGCAACGATTTAAGAGTACGCTGCTCATCAAATTGGTAAGCACTGGTAAGAATCTGCAAAATCTTTCTGTAAGTCACTTCAATACAGATCACCTGACATTTATGAGAACTATGATTCTTCAGAATAGACCTAGAGACAAAAAGAAAAGAGGTCAGAGCATCTGGACTAGAGAAAGTAGGTGAAAGCACAACAGAACAACTGTATAACTGAGCCACCAAGCAATCACAAAGCCCCAAAGGACTCAAAGCAGTAAGGGTAAGCCAGACTTAGCACTTCAGTGCTCTTGTCACAGAATCACAGAAATGTCAGGGGTTGGAAGGGACCTCCAAAGATCCTTGATTCCAAATCCTCTGCCAAAGCAGGACCAACACTAGGGCAGATCTTTTATAATAATAATGGTATCAGATGACAGTAGATGTAAAATCCAGCTGCCAGAGGTCATTGTTCACAATGGAGACAGAGGAGTCCTAAAAAAATAACTTTGTTCAATAAAGGGATAGTCCAGTGGAAAAATATTCCTGTTGAGTCTCTCAGACTGCTAGAAGGCACAGCCTCACCTTACCCTAACCTCCCAGCCACACGTTATCCTCCTCCTTTTCCCACTGGCTGAGGTACTCAGAGTATACAGACTTCCTGGTCCACCTACTACATACCCCTCCTTAGCATGTGCCCCCTTTCCATCACAGATCACATGGATCATTAAGTGGAATTTTATGCCACTCAGTATAGGGAGAAGTTTACACACACACAGTTACACAGTTCATTATGGTTGGAAGGGCACTTCAAAGGCCATCAGGTCCAACCCTCCTGCTCAAGCAGGATATAAATTACCGAAAAGCAGAACCACCTCAAAAGCCTCAATCAACTCCACAAAACCCATCCAGCTGGGTCTCACACATCTTCAGAGAAGGGGACTCCACAAGCTCCCTGGGCCACCCCTTCCAATATTTCATAACCCTGACTGTAAAGGATTTTTTCCTCAGATTGAGGTGAAACTCCTTGTGCTCAAGCTGGCACCCATTACCCCCTGTCCTGTCTGACACCACTGAAAAGAGAGGATGCCTTTCTGCTTGGCACCCAGCCCTCATGGATTTATAGACAGGGATTAAAGCCCCCCAGAGCCTTCTTTTGTCCAAACTAACAAGTCCCAGTGTTCTCAATCTTTCTTCTTAAGGCAGTTGTTCCAGACCCCCAAGCATCCTCACAGCTCTGCACTGAACACTCTCCATTAATTCTCTATCCCTCTTAAATTGGAGAGACCAGAACTGGACGCAGGATTCCAAGTGCAGCCTCACTGCAGCAGAATAAAGGGGTAGAAGAACCTCCCTTGATGTGCTAGCCACACTGCTCTTGAACCATCCCAACACCCTATTGGCCTTCGTCACCACAGGGGCCCATTGCTGATCCATCTGTAGTTTGTTATTCACAACAGCTTCAAGATCCTTCTCCCCAGGGGTGCTCTCTAGCTGGTCACTACCCAACCTGTATTGATGCCTCTCATTATTCCTTCCCAAGTGAAGGACTTTACCTTTGTTTTTGTTAAAACTCACTAAATTCCTCTCAGCCCAACTCTCTACCCTGTCCAAATCTTCTTGAAGAGTTAACATTCATAGCTCCATCACATGTGTGCATTTAACTAAAAAGTTCAAAAGTTTACTGAAGCAATTTGTCTGTTTCATTGCAGTCTGGCTATCTGTGGCTCTGTACCCTCACTGGCACCTCTAAACTGTGCAGCCAGATTTACCTAATCCTAATCCTAATGTAGTGCCTCACCTGCCAGATCTCTTCTCTCTTCCAAACCAGATGACCCAAATTTACAGTCCTCATCCTGACAGGTCCTCATGGAACCACATTCCTGATTTTTAAAAGACACTTTTCATCTTATCAATATTATTATTCTTTCTATGATTTTAATAACACAAACTGTTGCTTTTAAAAATTATTCTAATAATACTATGAGCTATAGTTCCTGAAGAAGTACACTGACAGCAAGTCACAGTGTTGAAGTTTGTGTCTCATTTTAGTGTCTACTAAAATTCTCAGGAATGTAAGTTTTTTTTCCATTTCTTTTCAATTCTGTTTTTAAACCTCAGCACACTGAGCCATGCCTGCAAGTAAGCCAGCATTTGGAAGAAACACAAACATATTCTCATACTCACCAAGGAAACAACTAATGTGAAGAGCCAGGCATAGATGAAGAAGTAGTCTCCCCCTATTTTAATAATGTAAAGCAGAAGGGATGTCACTGGCAAGAGAATACACTGAGTCACGACAAACTTCTTGACAGCATCCTTAAAAAAAAATCCCAGTGTCTGTAAAGAAAGGATATCAGTGATATTTTCAATGCAAATATTGATGTGCCACAATGGTGACTGAGCTGTTCCCTTCAGTGGATGCACAGAAACTAAACAAGACAAATCACAAAATAGCAATACCAATGTGACAAGGAAATCAGTTAAGATGGAAGAACATTTTCACCTCCTCTCCTGGTAACTGTGGCTGGCTTTTTACACCCACATGGAGTCTAAGCCCACACAGAGACACTCTTTCTTGGCAAGATCTGACCCAGATTTGTGTTGCACATACAGGCTTCGTTAAAGAAGGGAAGAAAAATTTAAGCTTATCTGTTCCTTAGTTCCTTGACCAAAGTATATCCTAGGCATGATGAGGTTTTTAGAGAACAGGAACTTAAAGAAACACAGCTACTGTAAAATATTCTGTCTTTGAACAATTGCCTCTGTTCATCTTAACTTTCAATTACCACTAAGTTGTTTCTCTTAACTGGAAATCTCCTGAAGGCCTATTCAAGATTTTTAGACATATACTGGGCATTTTACTCAGAGTGAAATGCAGTAACTAACACAGCAGTTACTAGTCACATAGCTGTCTCAGGTTTTAAAATTAGCATAACTGTGATAGAAGCATTGCAAATTTCCAAGATCTTTACCCAAGTTAATCTGACCTCTTGACTCTGCAGCATAGACACCCAACTAGCTGTTTCAGGAATTTTTACTTCAGTCCTTACAGCTAAATGCAAGGCACAGAAGTGAGTGCATTATTATGCAAAGATCTTTCTCAACAACAGGAGAGAATACTTGGGAGATATATCCAGAATCCTTCTTAAAGCTTACAAAGAAACTGCATGGATTCAGCAAGCTCTCAAAACAGTTTTAAAGAAGCCCAAGCTGGTATCTTCAGTATTTGATCCTACACAGAGGCAAGGTCTTGATCAAGGTCTGATCAAGTCAAGCTCTCCATCCATCAGCTAGTCTGCTCTAATCCTGGTACTTTCCAAGTCCAAATACCAACAGTCTTTGCACTTTTGTGTCCTGGACATAAAGGCCTTGCAGATCTGGCATCAAGATGGAACTCACTAAGGTAGGAAAGCAGGTGCAGGCCTGCTGTGACTACGCAGGATTGACATGAGAGACCACAAAGACATTTTTCATGCATATTGAAGGATCCTGAATGTCAAAAGGATGTCTATGCCAGGCCAGGACACAGGTACATTTGAAGAATTTTGACTTTGCCAGCCCTTAGGGTTTTTGAGGAGCACAGAACAGAAGAGACAGCCAAAGAACAAACAGAATACACCAAACAGGCATTTCCCTGGAAAAAACAGTTTAACTCATGCTCTGGAAACATGGGAATGTTCCTTTCTCCCTTGATAGAAGCAGGATGCCTGCCTGCCAGTATGCTCACTGCAGAGTCTGCAAAAGGGAGTGGGCTCTCCAGGATTGTAGCCTAGAATTATTTAGGATATGAATGGCCACATCATTCTGGAAATGGGTTATCAACTTACTGGTGAGAGACAAAAATGTTTCTTAGAAGTGAGACATTTTTAGAAGCACGAGGGTTTTCTTCTGGAAGACTAGTGAGCTAAATGGAATCAAAAAGTATTCCAAGTTGCTGACCAAATCAAGAATTGATCTGAAGATTGATCAATATTCAGATTTGCTTCCCAAAGCAAAGCCACCATTGGCACAGAATCCAAACCTTGGGAGTGGGGAGGAACAAAACAAGCTTTGCAGGAATACACACAGATGTCAAGTCAGACCTGTGCAGTGCAAATTTTCATAGTTGGGTTTCCCTGGAGAAAACAGTATGCTTCTAAATATGAACCAAACATGAACCAAAACAATAGAGGATTTTCAAGTTTAAAAGACTGAGAGATGGTGCAAACCAGAGCACTGCATTCAGAATTTTCTGTTCACAGTTTTCTTACTTGTTTTATAAAAAGGAATAAGGAACATCAAAGTTACCGATTTACCAGGAACACAATGAGTTTAGAAACAAACTGACTTTACTTTCGGTTTAGCTCAGACTTTCTGCCGCCACAGAAACCAGAAGACATAACTGGCAAATACCAGAGCATCAATATCCTTACTAAAATGAGTCAACGAGCTTCATCCCTCTGTTCTCTATCCAAATTCTCTTCTACTGTAAAAAATAGAAGCAGCTTCCTATAGACTTGGAGCTGTAAGTACTGTAGGCAACATTTGCTGGGTCCAAAATCAGAAAACAAGACTTATGCTCTGGCATGAAATGGCTAAAGATGTGTCCCAGATTGAGGCTTCTCTCCCACAAGGAAAATCTGATCTCATGAGAAACTAATTTAGAAACAGCTTAAACCAAGTTGGTGAGAGAAGTAAAGCCAGGGCTGATACGGAGTATCTAAGAGAAGTACAAACGAAGAGCTGAATTCTCCGATTTAGTAAAAGCTGATGCCAGAAATGAAAGAGTGAAACAACATGAAAAGGACAGTACTTTCTTGAGTTTGTTTCATCTGTTCAGTGTCCATGAATCAGAACTGCTCCTGTCAAGCATAGATCTAGACTTCTTGGAAAGGGCACAAAAAGGGCAAATAATACTCCATCCAAAAATGAGGTCTGAAATGTTCTTTCTTCCACTGCTAGGAATGTTCTTTTACACACTTCTCTTTACTCAGAGAAATGTGCTCATGTGGAGACATTCTGGTGCAGCTTGGGCACTTCTGCAACAGCCCTAAGCTGTCTCTGCTCTTATCTGAAAGCAGTGTGAGCAGAAATGTTGTGGAAACTAATGATCTTTGGCACAGATATAGACATAAAGGTCCAGTTAACCAACCAAACCTACTGAAGACATCAGGTCAGTACAAGTGCTAGCTACAATACCTGCTGATTGAAGCCATGTTTCTCTTCTATGACAAATGTGTTATATAAACTCCATGGGAGACCAGTCAGTGCACTGAAGAGTGTTGCGAGCAGCAGAAATATCAGTGACTGCACAATCTGAAAAAGAAAATGCAGCGTTATGTGCAGACCTGTACCAACATTAGCACTGCTGGTGTTAAAAACTAGGTTTATGTCAGTGGTTTAGCTGAAACTGGTTAGAAGACGAAGCTAAATTAATTCATAGAAAGAACATGATTGTGCTGATTAGATTACTGATGGTTAGATTATGGTAAAGAAAGAAAGACAATATACCGATGAAGCAGATCTAAATAAAACCTAAGGATCTGGGACAATAATTTGGATAGACACTTCATCCAGAGCTCAAAGACAACAGAAGCATTAGCTTGAAATTTCTTACCTTTTAATGTGGAGGATGATCACATCCAGAATTAGTAAAAAGATTAGTAAGATCACATCCAAAGTTAGTAAAAATACACAAACAAGAGTCCCCAAAAGCCCAGTCCTTGGGCTTTGGTTGACTCCAGCAGCTTTAGGACTTGTATGCTTTTAACATACAAGGCTATTTTAATCACTAGGCTAATCTAAAAGCCACATAACAACCATTGTGTTCACCAGAAAATAACTCTTCTATTTTTACTATATGATAGCTGTAACTAAATACATACAAGCTTAAAAATAAAGTTATAACCGTACACAGTTCACAGATCAAACATCTTCACTAAAATATAAAGACTGATTACCTCATATTCTGGTCCAAACCCAGCACGGCCTGAGATCTGACCAGACAGATTCCAGAGAAAAGGAATTCCTCCACAGACAAGAATCATCTTGAAAACAGAGACAATAGGAAACAGATGTTATTCTAATAAAATGTCAGTGTTATAAGGACCTTGGAAGGGTAATGAGAAAAGTGTTATCACTCTGATCTTATTGCCTAAAGAAAGGCTGGAGTATTTGGCGATGGTTTGTTTTTACTTTACAGAAGTAGGGATCAGGTCAAGCAACTACTACTTTTCCCTGGGAGACACCAGCACAGTTTCCAGGTTATTTAAACTTTGCTGCTACTCTGGCTCAGACATAAGGTGTATTTTTCAGAAGACCTTAAAACTCATTTGCTCTGTGCTCTTGAACAGTCCCACCTGCATCCCCTACCTAGAGAAAGGCTTTCAGAGTAAGGCCAGGATTTCACTTTCAGTATTACTGCTGCTTCAGTCATCTTAAGAAAGCTTCGTGGTCATCTTGTGCTCAACTCGCAATGCCTCCTGCCACACAGGTTGCCAAGAACAGGGAGTGGATTGCTCCTGACACACCGGCATCAAAGACACGCTTAAGACAGAGTTGCTGAAGGAAGTGCTATCTGCAGGTGAAGGCAGAGGCAGGTAGTGTTTGCTCAACCACTTGAATTCCACAATTCACATTTACTTTCTTAGCAAGTGAGACACCAGCATTTATAAATTTCAGTTTTCCAGCAGGGAGCCTTCCAGAATAGACAGTACCAGTATTTTACTATTTACTTTTATAAGGATTATTCTTATAGCCTAACTATTATGGTGCTTTTTGAGTGTCAGCAGACAATGGAACTGATGAAAAACAAACTTGTTTCTCCTTTGCAGGCTACTGGAGGTCTCAGAGCTGAAAATCCCATAAATACCTATCCCTGAACACATGCTAATTAGGTAAGAAGCAACCCACATAATTAATGGTTGAAATAAACCAGGGCATACTAGCAGTCCTAGTACAGCATCTCCCCTTCAATTAACTTGCTACATTAGTTAATCATATTTGTAGCTACTAAAAGCTAAAGACCACTGTCATCAGCTGTGGCCATGAACGAGTTTTTCAAGTTCAGGCAGCTCCCAAAGCCAGTAAAGCATGCATCACTCACTCTGAGGAAGTGGCAGACGCCACACTTCAGCTGTGCTAGGACCTGATAACCACAGGGCAAAAACTCGTAAACAAGACGACACAGCTCAACATCACAGAAAGGAGCAACAACTCATGTTACATCGTGTAGAGATGAAGCTGTATGTATCACACACATCAGAGCTATCAGCTTGACTGTAGACTAGAATCATAGAATTATTTAGGTTAAAAAAGACCTGTAGGATCATTGAGTCCAACCATTAACCTAACAGTGCCAAGGCCACTGCTAACTCACCTCCCCAAGTGCCAGATCTCCACATCTTTTAAATTCCTCCATAAAACAAGACTCCCCCACTGCCCTGGGTGGCCTCTTCCAAGCCTTGACAAGCCTTTCAGAGAAGCATTTTTTCCTAATATCCATATTAAACCACCCCTGGTGCAACTTGAGATGATTTCCTCTCATCCCATTGCTTCCTCTCATCCCAGCCTCCTCTCAGGGAGTTGTCAAGGCAAGTAGATCTCCCCTGAGCTTCCATTTCTCCAGGCTGACCCCATCAGTTCCCTCAGCTGCCCCTCAGAACACTTGTGCTCTAGACCCTTCTCCAGTTCTCCTGCCTTTCCCTTGACATGCTCCAGCCCCTCAATGTCCTTCTAGGAGGGAGATGTCCAAAACTGAACCCAGAATTCAAGGTGTGGCATCACCAGTGTCAGTACAGGGGGACAATTCTTGCTGTTGTTCTCCTGGCCACACACAAGCCAGGATGCTGTTGGCTTTCCTGGCCACACACTGGTTCACATTCAGCAGCTGTTAACCAATTTCTCCAGGTCCTTTTACACCAGGCAGTCTCCTGACCATTCCTTTCCCAGCCTGGAGCACTGCAGGAGGTTGCTGTGACCCTGCATTAGAAATACTATATGGTTGCAGATTATTTAGTTCTCACTAAGTAAAACTTTGATTAAAGGAACCATAATACAAAATGAGATGTAGAAGCCACAAAACCTGCAAGTCTTCGTGCTTCCACAAAGCTCTGCAAACTCTGTAGGAAATCTGCAATGCAGGCAAAGCTTGGACCACCTGACAGCTTTCAGGCCCATTCTATACCCTCATGGGACAGATCATTCCTAACTCCAAACCCAAAAAATCTCGGATACTGAATCCCTAAGACCACAACCCATCAAACCCAAGCAGGAACGCTAACTTCCTGCTCATGAGATGAAACCAACTGACAATTCCAGCAGAATATAGGTCTGGGGTTTGTGGACATGGCCATTCAGTCAGTTCTTTATCCATCCAAACATTCATCTCTCTAATTTAGAGGCAAGAATGTTGTGTGGGACCAGAACAACAGCGGAGGTGGGCAAAGACAAGAATAGCCTGCTGATGTTTAGCATTTGTTTAGCAGGGCACCACATTCAATAGCAAAAGAACCTTGTTCAAATCCTACTCTCTCTAAAAAAAACAGAAGAAGCAGTTTTGGTTAAAGCTCTTGAAACCTCGATTCAGCTGCAGAACCTTTGCCTTGGCGCACCTGCTCGGTGGTTCACTGTCCATGAAAGCGCTGTTGGATGACAGCTTTGTTCTTCAAACATATTACTGCCTCTAAAGTCAGTCAAAGGCACAGAGACTTTTCAAATTCACACCAACAACTGCCTTGAGCTCTAATCAGTGACCCCCAAAAGTCCAACAAGAAGAATGTAACAGCTATGCTGACAGATGTTTTGTACACAAAATGAAACAACGTACAGATGAGACTGCACAAGAGATCAGGAAATGCACAGGTTACAAGGGGTCACCATTCCCAAGTCCTAGTTTGGCATCAGAGCTAGATGCCTGCACTACTTTACAACACTATTTTCATTATCTATTATAATTTACCTTTTTGCTTCCTCAAGTTCATCTCTGTATGTAATTTGCTGTGCCAGGATTCCTTCTGAATTCTTTTTAACCAGTTGTGCTACTTCATTTTAGCCATGACTCAGAAAAGGTTTCCACTAAGACTGTAACAGAAATATTTGTTCTAACTCAATGGCTCTGGTTCTTCACAAATGCAAACACTGCTTCCTACACGTAAGAAGTATCCACTTATACTCTTCCTGTTCTCACAGCTTTTCTTTCCACCTTCCACTTAAATTTTATGTGAAAATGAAAGTAGCTGCATCCCTCCAAACGCAAAAAGTCTGTATTTCTTTGTAAAATATTTCTAATAGTGCTTAATTATTTGGCAGTGGTACCAAAATAGATCAGCTGTGCCACTAAAACATAACAATCCAGTGCACACTGTAGTTGTGCAGTACAACTCCACACAGAACCACAGAATGTTACAGGTTGGAAGCAACCTCAGAAGATCATCTAAGTCCAACCCGTGCAGGGAAACCGCGTGCTGTCTGAATGAGGTCTTCTTTTTGTACAGCAGATACAGCCACCCACAAGAAACACAGCATCCCAGACCTCCCACGTTTCAGTGTTTGACCCAAGACACCAGAATGCCAACAGTGCAGCTGCACAGGACCACCAAGAATCAAAGTTGGTCAAAGCTTATTAAAAGTATTGTACAAATGCTGGGGAAGCCGAGGTACTTACCGTGCCCTCAACCTCTGAATACAGCCCCGACCAAAAGCTGAAGGTACTTTTGTCTAGCTGATACAGACGAGATTTTTCAAACGTTTCTGAATCCATGATCTGTCCCAATTCCTGTGGTACATGTGTTGTTGTTCTATACACCCGTCTCTGAAAAATTGAGAAAGAAACTTAAACACTATGTCCAATAGTTTCAAGGACATAAATAAGATTTAAAAGTAACACACGCTGTGATCCCCTGGGCTACAACATAAATTCTAAAAAAACCCCACAAAACTACCAAAAGCAATCCACAAAATAACAAATATTCCTAAATCTGTTCTCTTACAAATACAACACTGAAGCACAATTCTGATATTGTAACTGGGAACTGCTGCCTACCAATTACATTATTTCCAATATAGTCACTGTATAAAGATCACACAGAAACCCATTTTTCCATGGGCACCTCAGTAACTACAGAGCAGAGTTTGTAAGTAAAACACCACACAAACCATGCAACTTCACCAGAAACCAGGTCTATGATGTGGCTGCAGACATGAGTTGAGAACTTGCCATTTTAAAAGTTTTAAACACCTGAAGTCCTCATTCCACCCACTGCTTTACTTTCTTTTAGTACATTTATCCCTTCTCAAAGGAAGAGCTCCCACTCTTTGTCATTTCAAAACACATTCTTCCTGACCTGAGCACTGGGTTGCAGCTCAGCTGACCGAATGGAGGGAGTCCAGCACAGGGCAACACGGATGATGAAGGAGGTAGAACACCTCCCTTATGAGGAAAGGCTGAGGGAGCTGAGTCTCTTTTTTTTTGGGGGAGACTGAGGGGTAACCTCATTAATGTCTATGAATATGTGAAGGGTGGGTGTCAGGAGGATGGAGCCAGGCTCTTCTCAATGTCATCTAGAGACAGGACAAGGGGCAATGGGTATAAGCTGGCACATAGGAGGTTTGGTACAAATACCAAAAGGAACTTCTTCACAGTGAGAGTGACAGAGCACTGGAACAGGCTGCCCAGGGAAGTTGTGGACTCTCCTTCTCTGGAGATGTTTAAAAACCACCTGGATGTGTTCCTGTGTGACTTGGTCTAGGTGATCCTGCTGTGGCAGGGGGATTGGACCAGATGGTCTTTCAAGGTCCCTTCTAATTCCTAATGTTCTGTGATACTTCTGCTGGGTCTGTCTGGGATGGAGATTTTTTTCCCATAGTGGTGTGGACAAAGCAGTGCTGGCAAACAGCTTTTTCTCTCCCTTCCCCACCACTGAGGCTGAGAGTGGACAAAAGGCTGCAAGGAACCACAGCCAGGACTGGTGACCTGAGATGACCCAGAGGATGCTGGTGCGTCCATTGCTCAGCAATGGGAACTGGAGCAGACGGAGAAAAAAAGGGGAGGCAGAGAAGTTTTCACTTCCATGGGGCGGTTACCTGGGGACTGGCCAGGCACAGGCTTGATGAGGGCGGTCAGTGCTGTTGCCTTTGCAACACTCGGGGGGCTTTTTTCCCCCGCTTTCTCTTCACTCAAACGCTCCTTACTTCGACCCACGAGTTTTTCCATTTTTGCCCCTCCTGGGCAGGAGCACGGAGCTGCTGGGAGGGGGCTGAGCCCCCACCCTGCTCTCCAGATAACCCCAGAACACACCGGCGCGGCTCCAGAGCCCAGCCGAACTCACCAGGGTCAAGGCCCACCCGAGGGAGAGCAGCCACTCCCCAGCCCACCCGGCCGGTGGGAGTGGATCGGGCTGTCGGGTTGGCCCAGTCAGATCCAGCGCAGCCCTCGCGCGGCCGGGCCCGACGCTTCTCCCGCGGGCTGAGCCCGAACCGGACGCGGCGCCGCCCGGCCTCACTCCGCGCCCGCCGCCCCCACGAGAGGCGCGGCCGGGTCGCGCCCGCCCAACCCCGCCGGAGCCCCACGGACCTGCCTGTGCGCCAGGAAAGCCTCCCACAGGTACACGGCCCAGGAGAAGAGCAGCACCGAGCCGAAGATGCGTCGCTCAGCCGGCAGCGCTGCCCACAGCTCTGTCCACCGCTCTTCCCGCAGCGCCCCGGGTAGCGCCATGACTCCGCCGCCACTGTCTGGCCGCTCTCGCCCCGCTTCCGCGCTGCGGCGCCCCCTGGCGGCCGGAGGAGCTGTGTCGGGACGGGCTGTGGGGGGAGTCTGGCGAGTCCGGGCGACAGCGCGGAGCGGAGCCGCCCACGGCTACCGGCGGCTTTGGACTCCATCTGCAGTGGCGACGAGGGCAGCAGGGTGCCCGCTCGTTCTTGTGCCTTTGTGCCTGTGTCCCGGTGTCTGCGCTGGACCCCTCCTGCTGCGTCTCAGCCCAAGACTCCAGGAGAGCACGGATGTGGCGACTGATGCAATGGGCGTCTCTGATGGCTAACTCCGAACTGCGTCGACTTCGTCAATACAAATGTTAGTTCACTGCACTTTGAAGGGGTGGTGGAATTTAACTGTTGACTTTGTGATCGTTCATAGAATCATAGAATCATAGAATCATTACGGATCGGAAGGGACCTCGAAAGATCATCTAGTCCAATCCGCCTGCAACAGCAGGATCACCTAAACCAAGTCACACAGGAACCCGTCCAGTCGGGTCTTGAACATCTCCAGAGAAGGAGACTCCACAACCCCCCTGGGCAGCCTGTTCCAGCGCTCCGTCACCCTCACCGTGAAGAAGTTCCTTCTCAGGTTGATGTGGAACCTCCTATGTTCCAGCTTACAACCTTAATGCTTAAGTAAAATCAACTAAAGGACAGCCCAGTCCTGGAAATAAAGACTTTGCTTCTTGGAAGCTTAGAGCTGTGTGTGAAGTGTAAAGGATTCCCCTAGACAAACCTTAAAGCCCTTAACAGCATTGCTAGAGTATTGTCCTTCTGGAAAGAAGTTTAACTCCAGCAAGATGGACTCCAGCGATCTCTGGAGCTGTGGGCAAGGAGTGTTATTATGCTGCAGAAATACAGTTGCTGTGCAAAGTTTTACTGTAGTTAGCAATCAGGACTGTGTGTGTTAGTGATTAGTCAAGAGCCTGAACATTTAAAGGGTATAGAACCACATTCAGGGTGCTCCAAAGTGGCTGGGTCACTTCATGAACATTGATAAATATTTACCCGTGTCAGTTCTGTACTCTGCATGTTATCTCTCCTCAGCTGGCACAGGCCAGTGGACAGTTTCTGCTAATGCTGAGCTGTGGTGCAAAGCAAATCCAGGTTTCCCAGATCTCCAGAGGGACACTCAAGGCCCTCT
This sequence comes from Rhinopomastus cyanomelas, assembly GCA_013400115.1. NCBI lineage: Eukaryota > Metazoa > Chordata > Aves > Bucerotiformes > Rhinopomastidae > Rhinopomastus > Rhinopomastus cyanomelas. The sequence goes on from VXBP01001175.1 coordinate 348,893, forward strand.
CAGAAACCAAACTGCAGCTGTGACCACAATAAACATTTATTCTGGATGCTGCCTAATGGTGCAAGCTTGGGGCAAAGGAAGCAGGTGAACACTGATCCTTCCAATAAGAAAGACCCTTTAGGAATTCTGCCCCATTTGTGCAACCATTCCAGCACCCTCTCCTCCAGTTTGTCTCTGGCTAACTACAATCATTAGGACACCATGAAGATTTTAGCTCTTTCAGTCTTTCTGCATAAGGTTTATTCTGCAGGCCCTTCACCAGCTTTGTTGCCCTCCTCTGCACCTGCTCCAGCACCTCCACGTCTCTCTTGTATTGAGGTGCCCAAAACTGGACACAATACTCAAGATGTGGCCTCATCAGTGCTGAATACAGGAAGATGATAACATCCCTACTCCTGCTGGCCACCCCATTTCTAATACAAGCCAGGATGCCATTGGCCTTCTTGGCCACCTGGGCACACTGCTGGCTCATATTCAGCTTCCTTCCACTTATGAGATTCACAAATGAATCTCACCAACTAACTCAGTATACTTTGAACTTGACCAAGCACTCTCTAGCAGGTCCATGGGAACCTCACATACTGGAGATCAAACATCAACTCCTGCAGTTACCCCATGGGGCAGCTGTTCTCCCTCCAGATGTCTTTGCTACAAAGCAAAGAACAAACTGGAATACGGTACTAAGTGGACTATCGGGTGTCCAGGATGCTCCAACCTGGGGCCACCTAGGTCTGGTCTGGAGGGATCATGTTACCTAGCACAGAGACACCACTGAGAGTTCTGACAGGGATGTGTGTTCAGGAGTAGTACCAGGTATCAATCACTTCTGCAGGGTGCAAAGCTGTCCCTTCTCAGGAAGGAAGACAAAATCTCTCACCCCTGCACAACAGGAACAGCATTACTGGCTGTAAACCTGACCCAGAAAGTGGTGAGCTTTGGAACAAGAATGCTCTAGAAAGTGCAGTATCCACTCTGTGTTAATGTGAGACAAGCACAGCTTGTGCTGAAATTGATAGGAATCTTCATCATTTCACTGCTTCATGATTCAGTTTCTTAGTGACCTAAAATGCCAAAGTGCAAGCTGAGTCTCACAGCTCATCTCTGCTGCACTAGCACGTTGCTGCTGCAAAGGTGTTCCTCTATTCATAGAGTCACTCTGGTTGGAAAAGATCCCTGGGATCATTGAGTCCAACCACCTACCCGACCTTGTAAGTTCACCCCTAAACCACATCCCTCAACAGCTCATCCAAACAATCTTTAAACACATCCAGAGATGAAATGCAGCTGGACAGATGCAGCTTTTGCTGCTGAGACCAGTCATCTCTGTTCCATCGTTTGACAAGCTCTCAAAGGTCTCTCTCTCTTCATGACTTCTACAGAAAAAATCTTCCAGAACTGATCTATTCATTTGCATCTTTTTTTTTTCTGATTTCCAGTACAGTGCTGATTTGCTCCATGCGACACTCTGTAAACTCTCAGACTTGATGTTATGTGAGGGGAAGACATGAAAGAGACTTCTCAGTATGCATCTGCTGACCAATCCAAGGGCTGGTCACTTCTTCATCCAACAGGTGAAGGTACTACAGTCTGTGCACCAGAATCTGAAAAGGACCTGCAAGAAAGCTGGAGGTGGTCTTTTTACAAGGGCTGGTAGCAATAGGACGAGAAGTAATGGCTTCAAACTGAAAGAAGGTAGATTTAGACCTTAGGTAGAAAATCCTCCCTGTGAGGGTCTCAAGGCCATGGAACAGGCTGCCCAGGGAGGTTGTGGCTGCTTCATCCCTGGAAGTGTTCAGGGCCAGGTTGGATGGGGCTCTGGGCAACCTCATCTGGAGAGAGGTTTTGCTCATGGCAGGTGGTTGGCACTGGGTGGTCTCTGAGGTCCTTTCCAACACAAACCTTTCTGTGACTGTATAAGTTATTGATTTATCATTGACTTCACCTCTACCAGAGTAAACCCTTTACATCATTATTACAGTAAAGCAGGCAGGCACAATGTGTGTTCCACACAGTCATTTGTTTGGTCACCTGCTCTGTGACTCCTCCTTGCAGGCAGTTTGGTTACCGCTGCAGGGCAACTCCCAGAACGTGGGTGGGTTCTCTCCTTTCTAAAAACAGGGAAGAATTCCAGGTAATTGGCCCCTCCTTGTCAAGCATCAGAGATCTGCTGAAGAAACAAGAGCTGCTGCAGGTCATCCCTGGAGATGAGCCAAGACAGAATTCACTTCAGCACAACAGTAATCTAGACGTGTGAAGTACCATGAGAGCCTACAGTGTAAGAAGCCAGGTGTAGAGGGAACTGTTGCAGAGCACAGCCAGGCATGTCCACATCAAGCAGGCTGTTATTTGGCAATTCCCTTCTCAGTGAGTAAGCAAAAAGCTGGACATAAACTTCTGGGTGCCCCGTGACAGGACAAGGATCAGTGGGTACAAGCTGGAACATGGAAAGTTCCACCTAAACATGAGAGAAAAATCCTTTACTGTGAGGTGATGGAGCTGTGGCCCAGGCTGCCCAAAGAGGTTGTGGAGTCTTCTGCTCTGAAGACATCCCAAACCCACCTGGATGTGTTCCTGTGCAGATGATCAGCAGAGGTCTCTTCCTACTCCTATCATTCTGTGAGGCAAATCCTGGAGCAAGATTTTAGTATCATTTGTTCATCAACACCAACCTAATTTTCCAATTTTCATTTGTAACTACTTTATAGAATGACCTCACAAATTAAAACCGAGCCGTGTCTCTCCAGGAGGATGAGACATCCTCCATCTGGGTGGAGACTTCTCCACCCAGCAGCAGTACTGAACCTGCCAACTGCCACCAAAGCCAATGCAGCACTTCTCTTGATGAGCTGTTACTGGCTGTCACTTCTCTCCTTTCCTAGAAGAAACTGGCAACTCTTCCAAGCTGACCATGCCAGATACCTCTCCGGCATCACACTGCATCCTAGCAACTCCCTTCTCTGTAATCTTGACTCTTAAGGCTTTTTGAAGAAGAGCAATAGCTCGATTCCACTTTCAACCTGCCAAAACCATTTTGACACAGGAGGGAAAAAAAAAGGGGGAATACTGCTGTGGGGATCCAGGAAAGCAGCAGGGCTCAAGGATACCAACTGTAAACTTCAGGGTTGATGGGAAGGAGAACGTGTTTAGCACCCAACAAGGCCACACCAAGGCAAGGTGGTTGCATTCAAGCATCCCCTGCTTTCTACCACAACCATGCCCACCCAGATTCTTGACAAGACATGCTAGGACTTAACTGGAAAGTGAACTTAATTCAAGTACTACTCCAAATAATCCACTGCAGTCAAGAGATGCGATCTGTCTCCACACCCACCAAAAGGAAATGACATCTGTCTCACCCTGCATTAGACTTTGGAAGCAGCAGTAATTCAACAGCAGCAGCCTATGGAGCAGATCTACAAAACACAAGCACAAGCTTGCCCTGTGTATAGTGGTGGTAAGTTACACGCTAGCTTTGGCTACAGGTGCAAACTTTTATTTGGTAAGGGCAGAATACCTCTGAGGAAAGAACAGTTCCACAGACAGTGGGATCACAGAACTAAAACTGCCACAACATTCATACTTCATATGCAAATGTGCTTATACACCAAGTGGCAGGATTAATTGTTTTAACAGGAAGGCTGAACACTGAGGAACTCGTAACACACAGCTGAACAGTGGGGTTACATAAAGGGCATTTTGTTTGGCTTTGGCAGTTCTTTGGTGGCAGGTTTGCAGCAGGGTTTACATGAACATTGTAGGGAAATGCAAACTTTTACACAGAACAGCTTCACCCCTGCCAAGGTCCACAACTTTTGCTCTCCCAGAATAATTATGAAGACAGTTAATTAACAAAGTCTATGACATTGTTCACTGGGAATCTGTAGTTGTGGCTTCCTAGTGAGCAGAAACTGACTCCAACAAGCATCAAACTGAAAAAATACAGTCAAACTGGAGTTTCTGTCAAGTGTAAAAACAGAAGGAAACTTCAGGCAGGGAGTCAAAGTGAAAACTTACCCAGCTTCAGGTTACAGTATGTGCAAAATAGAGCAGGGCAGCAAGTAGAGGCTCTCCCATCTGCAATTGGAGCTGAATCACTTGTGGCATGTCTAGAACCAGCAATGTCTCTATTCTCCAAGCATCCCAAGTGCTCATTACAGGAAGGTCTAGTGAATGATGTATGAATTCTTTGAAAAGTTCTCGTGTGTAAGAGGCCACACTCAACTGTTACCACAGTCACATGAATTTTCACCTGTTAGCAAAGCAACTGTCAACTAATACATGAAAGTTGAGAGCAAAAAGTATGGATGTGCTTTCAGACTTGAAAAAAGCATTCCAACTATTCTAAAGCTACTATAAAAACATCTGTTAAGATTACACATCATTTACAACCTACTACCTTAAATATCCCATTTACCAAAGGCTGCATCTACACCACAAAGCAGCACGCTGGAAAGAAGTCACATTTAACATTTTAAAATTTTCTTCTCATTTCTGCCTTGTGCAAACTTAGAGAACTACTTTCCAAATATTTTATCAAACCTGAGTTGTCCCCAGGTCATTCAAGACAACTTCAGGTCCTGGCAGAGGGTAGATGCCCATCTGTGTGCACTCACAGGTGGAAGAGGCAGACAGCAACGGGTGTGATGCAGCTGTATCAGGAACAGAGAATTTTCTTACCTTCAGAGAGGACTCAGCTGTCACCACATAATTTTCTCCTGCCTTTTAAGTCTGCAGATACTTGCTTTGATGGAATCGCTGCCGACGGCAGTCGCAGAAAGCGGTCAATGACATAAAACCTGTTTTTAAAGATATCTGACAGAGGATGCAGAGAAGACAGAGATATTCAACACTTTCTTTGCCTCTGTCTATACTTCTGGGGGCTGTCTTGATATCAAGCCCCAGACTGCTGTGACTCCAGAGGAAGTTGAGGCAAGAGAGGAGCCTGCCTTGGTTGATGAGGACTGGGTGAGGGATAAGTTGAGCGAACTGGATGTACACAAATCCATGGGCCCAGATGGGATGCACCCATGAGTGCTAAGGGAGACAGCAGAAGTCATTGCTAAGCCACTCTCCATTATGTTTGCTAGGTCCTGGGGATCAGGAGAGATGCCTAGGGACTGGAGCAAATAGCTCCAGTCAAATGTTACCCCAATCTTTAAAAAGGGAAGGAAGGAAGACCCAGGTAACTATAGACCGGTCAGCCTCAACTTCATCCCACAAAAGGTGATGGAACAATTTGTCCTACAGGTTGTCTCCAGGCACATCAAGGACAGGAGGGTCATTAGGGACAGTCAGCATGGCTTTACAAAAGGAAAGTCAAGCTTGACCAACCTTATGGTTGGTTATGCCTTTTATGAGGGCATAACCAGGTGGATTGATGATGGCAGAACGGTGGATGTGGTCTATATCAACTTAAGTAAGGCATTTGACACAGTCTCTCACAGCATCCTCGCAGTCAAACTGAGGCAGTGTGGTCTAGATTTCCGGGTAGTCGGAGGCCTGTATCTAGTGGAGTGCCCCAGGGGTCAGTGCTGGGACCAGTCCTGTTCAATCTATTCATTGATGACTTGGATGAGGTATCAGGGTGCAGTGTCAGCAAGTTTGCTGATGACTCAAAGCTGGGACGTGTTGTCGACACCCCTGCAGACTGTGCGGCCATTCAGAGACACCTGGACAGGCTGGAGAGCTGGGCAGAGAGAAATTGAATTAAGTAAAACAAGGGTAAGTGTAGAGTTTTGCATCTGGACAAGAACAACCCCAGCTACCAGTATAGGCTGGGAACTGACCTGTCGGGAGAGCAGTTTAGGAGAAAGGGACCTGGGGTTTCTGGTGGACAGCAGCTTGACCATGAGCCAGCAGTGTGCCCTTGTGGCTATGAGGGCCAACAGCATCCTGGGGTGGATCAGAAGCGGGGGGGGTTAGCAGATCAAGAGAGGCTCTTCTCCCCATCTTCTCTGCCCTGGTGAGACCACATCTGGAGTATTGTGTCCAGTTCTGGGTTCCTCAGTTCAAGAGGGATGTGGAGCTGCTGGAGAGAGTCCAGGGCAATGAGTATGATGAAGGAGGTGGAGCATCTCCCTTATGAGGAGAGGCTGAGGGAGATGGATCTCTCTAGCTTGGAAGAGACTGAGGGGTGACCTCATTAATGTCTATAAATATCTGAGGGGTGGGTGTCAGGAGGATGGAGCCAGGCTCTGCTCAGTGTCATCTAGTGATAGGACGAAGGGCAATGGTTGTAAGCTGGAACATAGAAAGTTCCACATCAACCTGAGAAGGAACTTCTTCACATTGAGGGTGACAGAGCACTGGAACGGGCTGCCCAGGGTGGTTGTGGAGTCTCCTTCACTGGAGATATTCAAGACCCGCCTGGATGTGTTCCTGTGCTACTTGGTCTAGGTGATCCTGCTGTGGCAGGGGTTTGGACTGGATGATCTTTCGAGGTCCCTTCCAGTCCCTAATGATTCTGTGATTCTGAAACAGCCACCTTCTTTCCTCAACCCAGACAATATTCACGGTCTGTTTTAAACATTTCCCAAAGTTTTCTCCATTCCTTTTCCACCACTGCTTTTCAGATCACAGTATAAAAACACCCAGGCCCACAATCAATAGGAACTGTTAGTGCTGCCAGCTTCTTGTTATCCTCATGGAACCTCAAGATGTATCCAGACTTATGGAAAGACACAGAAGAACAAGAAACAGATCTTAAAATATTAGGTTGCTCTACTGGTGAATCCTCCAGTTGGGTTTTATTCGTTATCAAAAAAGCTAAACAGGGAACCCAAAAAGTACACCAACACTTTCATGTGGCACAACTCTTTCAGGAACTCTGGCAACACTCTCAGAAGCATCTTCTTCCTTTAAATAGAAAGGTGAGCAGGACTTTCTCATATCTAAGTGACAAGTGCTTTGTGTCTGCACTAATTATAATTCAAATCCAAAAAAAGCACAGAGAATATTGTAAAATAAAATGTAATACTTTACTTTCATGTATCTATATTGTTCCATCAGACTGATAAATTACAAATGCATAAAGCATAAGCAATTGTTCAATGCACTCAGAATGGTCCCGGATTTAATTACAAGTAAACTACATTAAAGATTTACTGTACAGTAAACAAATGGGTGAAAAACTGTAATTTATTGAAACTCATAACTCAAAAAATATAAGATGCTGTAGTGTACAATATGTTACACAAAGCACCCTAGGGTGCACATTCAAGTCAAGTAACTCCATCACCCCCCAAACCCTGGTACCCTAGTACTTGTTCCATATACAATCATGCACATTTACTCTTCAAGAGGAAGCCCCCAGTATTCTGATGTGTTAAATAGCACCAAAACCAGCATAGATCACTGAATAAAATGGGGAGCAAAATTAACTTGGCCAATACTTTTGACAGATATTATACATTCATGGAATTAAACAGTCTAAACTAACCTAAACAGTGTGAACTGTAACAATTACTGCTCTAATTTGAAGTTCTCCCCATATAGCAGTAGTGGAGGCAATCTGCTCTAGGCAAAAACTACTTATGTACTTCCTACACAAAGCTCATCGGCCTTTTTTGTTGGAAATAAGTCTATGAGGGGTGAGGAAAACTTGGATCTTTCAAGAACAACTACTGGTCTTAAGTAATGAAGTTGTTTTAAGGCAAGGTCTCCACAGTCCATTAGTGCCTTGTCCAAGATCGCCCTCAAATTTTCTAAAGAAGGGCCAGATGATGATTCTGACAACAAGGGCTGGATTTCTCTTAGCTGCCCATCACCGTTTTGTGTAATGACTACAGTTTTGTCATTTACAGGGTCGTCTGCTGGTGCATCCCCTTGACTATCTCCCTCTTTTTGCAAGGTTTTTTCTACTGGCAACTGCTCAGCAGATTCCCATTCTACTACCTCATCAAAATCATCATCATCATCGTCATCATCTTTTCCCTCACTTTCCTGAATAAATTTTAAAAATGAAGACTCAAATCCCATTGGTTTATATGTCTTTAAATCAAATGGTCTGGACACTGGTGGCTTCTGAAATTTGTCTTTTGTAGCACAAAGTACATTTCTTTTTTCATTTTGATTAACTGCACTAAGCTGACATTCTTCTGGGTCTTTCTCTCTTGGCAACTCTAACTGTAAACTGGACAAACAGGAGCTATTCTCTGTTTCCTTATTTTCAGGAAAATCTTCAGGTTTACACGTAACTGTCTCCCTGTTGTTCTGCTCTTCAAAACACGTGTTCTTTGAACTGTGGTTATACTTTAAAGTGCCTGAATGCATTAATGCACTGCTATCAAAGCTCACACTACTTGCTGGACATCTGTTTTGGTCTTCATTGCTTATGTCTTGAGAATCAGGATCAGGATCTGGAACAAGAGCCTTTTCACCTTCCTGCACACACTCAGGATTATCTGATTTATCCTCTTCAACTTTTACGCCTTCTTTGTCCAATTCTACAGCTGCTGCAGAGCAGGACTGTTTTTCAGTCATGACACCACATTTAACACAAACGACAAGTTCCTGAAGCCGCTGCTCTATGTACATATTGGTCATCTGATGTGTGCGCTTATAGTGCCTCACTATACTGCTTTCCAATTTGACAACAGACAAACATCCCTGAACCATGCAAGGGTACTGGGTCTGGTTAGACTTCTCTTTGCACATCTGTAGGGCTTCCTCTTTTGTTTTGAAATTCATTAACTGTTTTTCCCTACTTCTGCTATTTCTTTTAGGTTTTTGTTTTAACTGCTTCCCATTCTGCTTGCTTATGTCTAAACTGTCCTTCCAATAACCCTGCTCACTTGTATCTTTATCTTGATTATCTTCTTCCTCTCTGTCATTCCCAAAGAGACTATCATAATACTCACTATGTCGGAAATACACGTGTTGAGAATAGTGACTGTAATTTGTGAAAATCCGATCACAGCCATTAAGGTCACAATGGATTTCAAAATCTTTGTTTAGTTTTTCCCCACTGGCATGTTCATCTATTAGGTGCTGTTTAAGTTTGTTAAAGGTATAAAACACAGCAGGGCAGTGGGCCTGGTTACAAGCAAATCTTGCAGATTCAGCTTCGGAAAGCAGTTTTTGATCCTCCAAGTGTACGTTGTGGAAGTCACTACAATGCTTAGTAAGAGCTTTAGAACAGAAAAAACGCTTACCGCAATCTTTATATTTGCATGCAAATATTTTTTTACATTTCACAAGTTCCCTTTTTCTTCTTGTTTTGTCTTTTTCTAAGCAGAGCTGTTCCTTATTATACTGGTGAACAGTTCTATAATGGCGAATCAACCCTTTCTGGTTGGTGAATGCTGAGTTGCAACTTTTATGTATACAGTGAAATGGTTTGTGGTACTTATGCAATATATAACATAAGTTTCCTTTAGCAACTGTTCTTTTGCTTCCTCTTCCCTGTCTTGCTTCCAGTTCTTCCCTATGACTGTCCAGAGGTGCCACATTAGATGCTTTTCTTGCAACACTGTTGTCCATCTCTTCACTGGACTCCAAATCTGTCTCTGAACTACAGTCTTCCTTCTTACGATGACACAGCCGTTCAGAGCGGTCAGAGTGCTCAGTGAACTCAACACTGGTTGCACAGACAGACGTGGGAACGGTGCTGTTTTTATGCATGCCATCTGCACATAAACCAACGTGATCGAGTTTTTCATTAGAGCACACCTTGTGACCTACCCCCTCGCAGCCAATTTGGTGTTTGTTTCTATAGTGAATCCTAAGGTGTGTTTTTCTTGTGAAGGATCTTTGGCAAATATGACACTTAAACGGCGAGTATCGATGCTGGAACATATTCAACTGAAGAACCATTTCCTTTGAGTAGTTATGCTTTTTAACATAATGTGTTAAGAGAGCTTCTCTGGTGACAAACTCACACGAACATCCGTGACATTCACAGAAAAATGGTTTAGCTGCCAGCTGAGTCAGGTACTGGCTGGGTAAATTATCTTGTTGCTCTTGAAGCTGGAATTTTGAGGTAGTTTCATTTACTGACTTGGGGCACTTGGCATCCCTGGATGAATAGGACTGTAGAGAGCTCAAAAAAGATTTGTGCCTTGAACTCTGAACGTTAGAATTTTTCAAGCTTAGATGTTTCAAGCCTAACATTAGTTCCAACATGTTATCTTCAATACTGGATTCTTTAGAACTGTCATAGAAAGATGTTTCTGGGGAGGAAGGACAAGCTTCTTCCTTCAGGCCATTGCTTTCTTTAGAATCTATCGTACAATACAGGCTTTCTGCAGAGTCAGCATTTGTATCTGAATTGTGACCCAACTCCGTACTTACGTGTGGGGGGGATTTACTGTCCTGAGTGACACTCAACAGATCAAGAAAGTCTTTAGTTTTCATCTCCATGGTTTTTTTACCTTTAAAATTATATGGATGGGCCCTGCGAAGGTGTTTTTGCATACTTTTGGAATTTTTGTGTGTGGAACAGCAGCTTTTGAAACCACAGGAAAGTTTATTTTCTTCAAAGCAAAGTGATGCATTGGAACACTGTTGTTTTACATCTGCGGGATGGAAGACTCCTTCTTGGGACATGAGGAAGCCTGACTGATTGTGAGACATCGCTTCGATCAGTAGAGGAGACACCTGGCCTTGGTTTACTGCAGCATCTGTGTTTTGGTCCCCATAATGAAGACTGCAATTACTTTCACTGTCTAGATCTTCACTGTCAGAGAGAGTTTCTTCCTTAATCTGTGGGATTTCATGAGAACCTGAGGAATCCAAGTTATCATTCAGACTGGAATTTTCAGATTGTTCAAGCAGCTGAGACTCTGGAAGATAACTGCATTTGTCTGTTGAACCCGACTCTTTGAGTTTTACCGTCTGTTTTACTTCCCCATTTGACACTTGGATATTATGTGCTGCAAGGTGATTCTGAAATTCAGTTTTGGAATAGTAAAATTTTTTGCAGCCGAAGAAATTGCAGGTGTATGACGCGTCTCTGAAGTGCTGTGCCTCATGATGGTAAAGTTGCCCTAGGTCACTGAAAACAGTATTACAGCCATTTAACTCACATTTGTAACGCAGATCATCATGTGTTTGTTTGTGATTGAGAAGCTCGTTAACCGACCCAAACCTAGCATAGCAATCCATTGACACACACATATACGGCTGAGGGCCACAGTGCACACGCTCATGCTCCCGCAAATGAAAGGACGTCATGAAGTGTCGTCGACAGAACGCACACTTCTCTCTCCTGTTCTTCATATCCAAGTAGTGTTTTGCATTCTCATCATTGTTTTGATGTTCAGCTTTCAGATGTACACTTAAGTATTTAAACTGTTTAAACACTCTAGAACAATCCGTTCCAGGGCAGGGATAGATGTCTCTGTCTTGTAGCTGGCAGTTTTCCAGTTGGCTAAATGTGACATATTCCTGTGTGTCATTTTCAAATGTTTTGGGTGCTGGGGGTGGGCTGCTGGAAGATACTGCCTTTGGTGGTGATGTCTCTTTTTTCAGTATGAGTTTCTTTTTAGGTCTGTGCGTTCTACTAGGTGGCATTTTAACATGTTCCATTACATGTGGCACAAAAATTTCCTTTCTCTTGAACTTTTTTGTACACACTGGACATGTATAAACCCCATCTTCCATATGCATCTTAGAATGATGTAGGATTCTAGCCTCTATACACTCTCTTTTGCAGAGTACGCAGAAAAATTTGTATTGAAGCCATCTCTGATATCTTTCTGAAGAACCAATTGGTTTTTTCACTCTAGCTTTCTCTTTTGGGTGATGCATTGTGTCTTTTCCATAATATTTATGTTCTTTTTTCTCATCATAGTCACTAAAGAAAGTTTCTAACAAGTCTGTTTCATTGATTGACATGTTACAACTTGCATCATCCTCAGAATCAGAAGCTGCTTTCCCTAACAACTTAAGGCAATGTCGCTTTAAAGTCTTCCAGTCCCAAAATTCAGGATCGAATGGCCAATATGCTTTTAAAGCTAACAGCAGCTCGCAACGGAGTGAATTTGGAACCAGTGCATTTTCTTCATCAAATTTTTGATCTGGTTGCATATAGAGCTCTTCCAACACATTAAATCCACTCAAAGTTGGCTCTAGTAAAAATTCTGTGAGCTGGCAAGCTCTTCTAACTTCAAGGTCTTCTGGTAAAAGGCATGCAATTGTTTTACATACTGATGTCTTCATTTCATCACTTCCATTTGACCTGATCTGAAGGGCTCTCACACATAACAAAACAGACACAGCAAGTCCTGCTTCTTCTGCCTGTTTAAAGAAAACAAACAAAGTAAATATAAGAAGACACAAAACCAATGCTACTTTTCTTTGGTAAATATGTTTCCTCTAGCACAGTTCTGTGAAAAACAATGTGCAATGATGGCATCTAGTACTACACTACAGCCCATTCAGAATACATTCAGGCTTCTAAGCGTTCAAGTGCCTGGGTCCCTGAGCATACTCTTCTGCTTCTCAGGTGAGGGGAGCCACTTCACATTGAGTGCACTCTGGAGAAATTCACATGAGCTAATTTAGCCATGAAATGTGAAACATCTAACTGCTCTCTCTTAATCGAGCAATTCTCAGTCATAACAAAGTAAGATGTCTAAGAGAGAATGGTGTGACTCTTTTGTGTACATCCCTCCTGCAGCGTCCATACAGGATGTTCACACAGAACATGTGGTACTGTGTGACAAGAAAACGAATGTAAATTCACATCTTGAATCACAGTAACTGTCAACAGCATAAGCACTACAGTAGCAGGAATGATTCCTTACAAAGATAACTGGCATTTCACTTCTAAACATGTTCTGTGGAGTCTACACAACTCTGAGGTGCTGCTTAATAGCACAGAGATCTGGAAACAGTATTCACACGTTAATTTTTAAAGTAACATATTCCAAATTCTATACAGACAAAATTAGAAGTGACCTTGTTCCAAAAGCACACTTTTCAGCACAAAGAATCTGAATGCAGGAAGTAACTCTTTAGTAATTAGTAATTCTACTCCATTTGTCCATAACGATACTATCGCTCAAGAAGAAACATCTGAAACCTTCTGGAAATGGTGACATTTCTGAGGGAAAACATTGTACCTAATTTAAGGTCCATGATGCCAGGCTGTTAAAAACCAGTTATTAGCAGCTAGCTTATTTTTCCTCCATTGAAGTTTGTCTGACTCATTTTCATTCTTAATTGCCCACCACAAATCTACTCTTATACAGTGAGCAGGCAAAGGAAATTTCAGACTAACCAAGCCCTAGAGTCAGAGTAGCCATCAAAGAAGGACAGAAACATCCTATTGATCAACCACCCAGTTTAAGCATAGGCACCCCTTCTGCTCTGCTTATGAGAAGCATGATATAGCTGCCTCCTTGGCAGATGGATCAATTAAAGCCTTTCCATTACTCCTCAAACAGAGATCACGAGTTTGTAAAAATCTGCAGTTTAGTGTCTCCAGTCAGCAATTTTGCAATTTTCTAAAAACAACCACCAGAACAGGAGGTAGAAGTCCAGATGTGATTGTATTGCATTTGAGGAGAAGGTAACTTCTCAGAATACAAGAATATGAGACATTTCAGCCAAGTTTCCATTTCTTAGGTATGCTACAAAAAATTGTTGCTGTGTCTCACTTCTAAACAGATCAAAAAATTGTTTGTAAAATGCTGCCATACTTTAATTTCAGAATAACAAACAAGCCACTCCACACTGACTGAAGGTCATTTCAGTGTGTCAAGAAGACACAAAACTGGCAGGCATCATGCAGAGATTTTTATTGCTGAGTTATGAGGTACTCAATCTGAAAGTATGAATAACTAAATAAGCTCCGTTTCTTATTTGTTCAGTAGAATTAGTAAGAAAACAATAGATTCATGTAAACAGTTCTGGCTGTATCCAAAGACTTTGGACTGCAGCTTACTTACTTCAGACTGTATGACTCTTATCAAGAAAAACAAATGCTGCAGTGTCTTGGCAATGATGCCAAACTGACGACATCGCTCCAGAAAGGAATCTAAAGAAGGATCTATTCTTCTCTGCAGTTTGCTCCAGAAAAGTGTCAGTTCCCTGTGAAGAGTTGAAAGCAGAACATAAGGATATTACAGATCTACACGTATGTCCAGAGTCAACACACTTAGTTCAGAGTTGATACCACACCAATTTGTTATTTGAACATGGCACACCTCTATAAGGTCTCCATCTTCAGGAGATGCTGAGGAGAACTGTTCCCTAAGCAAGCACTAGATCAGAACACAGTCTTGTTACTTAATGGAGAAAGACACTAGCAATAGGATTCATCTCACTTCATGGGGGCATTCATAGTTGCATAACTTCCCAACTAGACAAGAAAAAAACCTTGTGCACTTGCATACCCTTAGCTTTTAACTTTCACTAAATATTCCATATTTAATACAGGTGACATGAATCATAATGTAAAGCAGCCACTCCTCTCCATCAGGCAAGCAGCTTGTATGTTCTCACTTGCATTCAAGTGACATAACAGCCACTATGCTTTAAAACACATCCTTCACAGAACACACTTTGTAAAGTGTTACGTAAGGAATACTCAAGATGAGGCCTTTCAGCAGTTACATGCTGGTACCACTGGAGCATAAACCAGATCTGTTAATGCAGACATCGAATGATGTCATCTGTCATTTGTGGTTTGCTCTGCCATTGCAATGGGTACCAGAGCAGCTGGGAAGCAGCAGTGCTTAGCTCAGTATGTTAATAATGCTTAAAAAAAAGGGGGTTTTCTGTTTCTTCAGTAGAGCAGACTTCACCTTTGCTAACTTACACACTGTGTATCAAATGCTATTTAGAGGTTTCTAGATGCAAGGTCAGTCAGTCTCTAGAACTGAAACCAAGGAAACACACCTAAGCAAGCTGTACACTGAATGTTGGCAGAGTTCTTCCTTTGGATGATTGCAATTCAACTCTTGAACCCTAAACCAAACGAAAAGGAGCAAGGCCTTGGTCCAGAGCTGACCTGCCATATGTTTACTGCACAAAAACGGGCAACATTTACTGGTGATAAGTGTTTGTTTTAGGAGGCTTTGTGTCTTTTATTGGGGGGGGTGGTGGTGTGTGGTTTGAGGCCTTTCAATTAACTCAGCATCACCACGACAGAAACAAAAAACCACTTGAGAAATAGTTTAAGATATCACTAATTTTGTAGATGTACTGAATAGATAACCACAGTGCGAAGTCAGAAGACAGTGAGAGGTGAGCTTCACTCAGGATAATCCCATATTCCTGAGAGTTTCTAGCAAAGCAAGAAATTTTCAGTGCTTGCCCCTGCCTGTGTGTCATCACATCCCTTCCTTCTGCAAAGTTAAAGCATGTTGCTGGAAGGGTTCCTCAAGGATGGTGATGTAAAAGTGTTCACACATAGGGACAGGCAACAAATGACAATTCTCAGTACTTGAACAACTTTTAACTTCAAAATTGATGTGAGGCAGTGCAGAAAACAAAAAGAATGAGACAGACACATATCTAGTAACACTTTGAATTAAATAAATAAAATTTTAACATTATTTATTTAAATTTTCTTTCTGATCTATCAAATCAGAAAGAAGTTTTTTGAAGTCATGCTTAGCTGCAGTTGTTACTTAATGGCACGTTTGTGTAAATGCTAGAATGACAGTACTTTATGGGTATGTTTCTATGGATAGTCTCACTCCTTGGAGACTAAGAAAATTGTCTAGCTGAGAACTACTGTCCAGAGCAGCACTACCTCTTAGATAAAATTCCAACTGTGGCAGACAGCTCTAGTCTAAAAAGCAATCATAAAACAACATGTAATGCTATCAACAACAATAACTGCAAAATCTTCCAATTTTGGTGAGTAATAATGTATAGAAACCTAAGTTTGATTTTAATCACAGAATGTTATGGGTTGGAAGGGACCTTGAAACACCATCTAAGTCCAACCTCCCCTGCTGGAGCAGGGTAAGCCTATAGCACCTGGTGTACCCAGACTGTCTCCCATCCAAGTACAAACCAGGCCCAATCCTGCTTAGCTAATCCAACATTTCATCCCTGTGTCTCTATTCTTCAGATGTAAAATGAATCTTTGTTCCAACAGCACTAACTCACTACAAATATTCCTTACTGATCCTCTCTTGGAAGTACAGACTTCAAAGAACTGCGTGAGCCAAGCTAAACCAATGAGCAATCTTAATGTCTCCAAATATGCAAGAATAAGCATATTCTTGTTTTCTTCTAGGTCTATTTTTCTGAAGACACTGCAAACCTTTCTGGATGTTTTTCTGTGACATCTTCTCTAAGGAATCCTGGTCTAGCAGAGGTTAGACTAGACGACCTTAAGAGATCTTTTCCAACCCTCACCAGTCTTTGATTCTGTAATAGAAATTCCTATTCCCTGCTTTCCTCTCAAAGACCTTTATTAAATGTTTTAGTCACAACTCAGTCCTGGTCTGTAAACACTGCACCAGAAGTGCAGTATGAAAACTGACTAAAAAAATCAAATCATTTCTTGACTTGAAACACCATTATGAGTCTTACAATTAAATGGACCAGAAAGTTACATTCAAAAATCCAAAAGATGCCACCGGTTTGTGCCCGCAGACAGGTAACACATTAATGAAGACAGGAGGGACGTGAGACAGATTTTTCCCTTCCTAGAGTGAAAGTGAGGTTGCAGCTGAACAAATTCAACAGCTCACAACTTCCTGCAGCACCAGTGCTGCAATTCTTTGCTGGAAGCTCTCTACCCACATAGTAAACTAACCAAGCATTCATCCATAGAAAGTTACACACAGTTTTGGCTGGATTGGATGAGTGTGCTCACTACAGGTCAAGTGAGCCCAAAGCTAAAACAACAGAGGCGGCAGACTAGTGTAGCCAGTATGACAACACAGTGAAAATTTATCTTCTGCTTTTAGGCAGCAGCACATTCTAGGAGTGGCTCAAGTGTGACACAGCATTATCCTTAAAATCATAGAATCATCAAGGTTGGAAAAGACCTTAAAAGATCATCAGGTCCAACCATCCTCCCTACAGTCTCCAACCACTAAATCAGGGGTCCTCAAACCCAGGCCCACGGGCCGAATACAGCCCCCCAGCATCTACAATGCGGCCCGCCAGTATTCACCCCCTCTCCCCCCTGGGGGTTGGGAGGCAGAAACTGAGCAGCCACAGATGACTTCCTGCTGACTCTGCGGCCGGGCTGAGGCAGACGGCTCCCCCGTCTCTGCCTGCCTCCCTCCCTCCAGCTCCCAGGCAGGACAAACTATAGCCCTCTAAGAACAGACTACACCAAAACTGTGCCATCATCCACTATGGAAGACACTCATGCACATGGAGTCTTGAAAGCATCCTCACTTTCACTCGCTGTTCACAGCTGTCAATAGGTCTTTCTCTTTGCCTAATCCAGAATACTTTCAATCTGGATCACTTATGCCAGTTCACCAATGCTGCCGAAAGGTATGGTGCAGAAGAACAATGGGAATGAGTGGCAGGCAGCGAGCAGGACTACACTCTGTAACAGTGCTTGCCTAAAGTGTCTGTTAACGTGCGAGCAGAAAATTATGCAGGAAACTATTTAAGCATCTTACAGAAGAGTGGAAAACTTCCAAAGACACATGCTAAATATTCCTATCAGAGTGTTACCATCTTACCATTTCCTATCCTTCCTATCAGCTCACGCACTTCTGACTGACAGGGACTTACTGCTGCACAGAAAGCAACAGCACCTGATCCGTTCTCCAGCGCACAGATCCCACTCAGCTCTGCGAGAATTTCAGTGATTACCACAGTTTGTATGGAGCAGAGGGCTCTTTATTTTTGTGAGTCACAATATTCACTACATCTGTACTGTGCCATTTCACACCTCATAAGTTAAGAAGGCTGATATGACAAAAATAATCCTCCAAATTGGAAGTTTTACATCATATCTTATGATATCAGCCACCTGGATTTAGCCTGGTGGCTAATGTGCATCTGCTATGAGAAAAGTAGGTGGAAGTCAAGAAAGGCCTCTCCATCAAACAAGCAGCTTACTATTACAGCAGTAAGACATTCTCAGTGTTAAGCAAGAGGGCATTTTAAACAGAGGCACTGCCTCAAAGCGCAAAAGTAATCTGATGGTCAAGAAGCATTATAACAGTTTCACAAGACATCTGAAACTACGAAGTTGAAGCTGATCTCATCCTGGAAACTCTGCACTTTAGTGGGTACAGACTGCATCACTTGTGTGCAATTCAGTTGTACAAGGAGTGTTATGTACAGTACTAGAATTTCAATTCATATACCTATACAATTTTGGTGTTAGAAGTTTTCATTCTCCTGCCTTGACCCTGAGGGAAGGCAGTTGGACCTTGAGGATCGTCTGTCCAGACAGCTGCAGAGGAGGCAACTGTGACATGCATAGACACAGCAGCACAGTTTGAACCTGTACTTTGCATTTGAACAACCACTAACAACAGCGTGGACATAATGACAGGACATCAGCATGAGCTACACAAACCTGCCAACACCTTCGCTTAAGTAGAAACATACTGGTGTTGCTGCACTCCGCTAGACTTTTGTGTCTTCAAGCCTTCACTGCTTGTAACCTTGGCTAGCCAGTTTTAAATCTCATGTGGAAGTACTTACTCATGTTAAAGCTGCACCAGGTTTTGTGTAGACTTAGCCTTTGGCAGACCCCATCATGGGACAGACTCACGAGGAGTCTCTCCCAACTCATTAGGTTAGACAGAGCTACAGGGATCTGAAAGTTTCATTCAAATTCTAACGAGTTTTGATTCAGACTTAGGACTGCAAGCAAAAATAACTACACACAGCTGTTGTCACAAAAAGGAGGCATTATTCCACAACGAGAAATGCTGCATCACTGGAGTCTGTTCTCCATTCCCAAAAGTTCCAAAGTCTCAACTACAGGTAACGCCCAAGTTTCTTCAATTGTACCCTAGAGATATGGCTTAACTAGTCTCCATGGATGCTAGCAATTCGTTTCATTCACCCTGAAAGAATGTCAGTGGTTGTTGGGTGGGGTTTTGTGTTTATTTTTGTTTGGTTTTTTTTCTTTAAAAAGAGTCCATAGGATGGACTGTAGACTTGTATTTCTTTGGACATGGCTCGGATGTCATTCCATTAGAGAAAAACAGCCTCCAAAACTTCCCACTGAGGTGGACTCACAGAAACAGAGAATGGCCAGGGTTGGAAGGGACCTTAAAGACCATCCAGTTCCAGCCCTCCCTGCACAGGCAGGGACACCTTCACTAGATCAGGTTACTCAGGTCCCCATCCAACCTGGTCTTGAACGCTTCCAGGGATGGGGCAGCCACAACTTCCTTGGGCAACTTGCTCCAGGTTCTCCCTTCTTCAGTCTTCTGCAAGTTAATTTCTTTCTACAACATACACTTTTGCTGAAAAGTGTAAGCTGCAACATAGGAGGCTCCATATGAATGTGAGAAGGAACTTCTTCACAGTGAGGGTGACAGAGCACTGATATGGGCTGCCCAGGGTGGTTGTGGAGTCTCCGTCTCTGGAGACGTTTAAAACCTGCCTGGACATGTTCCTGTGCAACTTGGTCTAGGTGATCTTGCTGTGGCAGGGGGATTGGACTAGATGATCTTTTGAGGTCCCTTCCAATCCCTGATGTTCTGTGATTCTGGCCTGAAACAGAAGCAATACATAAATATTTCTGGCCTTTTTGTACAGATTAGACCAAGCTGGCAACTACATCACCATCACCACTGACACAGATGCTCAGAAGTCCCAGACCAGACTCAGCAGCAGAGAGGAACTGTATGCAGAAACTGCACTGAGGAATGCAGACTGGGACTGAAGGCAGAATAGACAGAATCCTCCTCAGGTACTGGCATGAATGAAGAGAGGCAAACAGAGCAAGAGAAAAGGGCAAGAAGGAAGCGGAAGAGTTGACTCTGTGGTCCTTCAAGTTTATATCAATATGACATATATGGGACAGAATACTCTGCTGTCAGTGTAGGGTCACCTGTCCTGTCTACTCCCCCCCACAGGTGTGGCCTCTAACAGCCACGTTACCATCCCAACATGGTAAACAAGATTAGCAGTGACCTCAGTTCTCACAAGCAAAAGTCTAAGCAAGATCTTTTCTGCATACCAACCACTGTGACTATCAGGCAACGTCACTTGGAGAAGCAGCCACTGTCTGCACAAACACACTGTTAGCTGCAGAAATTGTGGATGGTTAGAAGAGACTGAGCTGAAAAGTAAAATCACTGAACAGAATTAGTTCTGTTCTAACTCATACCAGGACAGCCAGCACGCAGAATGTTACAAAACAGTGACACTTTTATACAATCTAAAGTAACTTAATTCAAAGTAACATTCATTGTTTTATCTTATTGCTACTGGTGACTACGATCCTTATCCTAAAAATGACTGGTACATAAGTTCTTTACCTCCATTTAAAGATACAGTAGTTTTTCATTCTACTGTCCAAGCTCAGTGAGTCTTGAGGGTCTGCAAGTGGAAGTGGGTATGCCGACTTCCAGAGGTGTGGTTTTCATATTAGATTGTATTAAAATTGGCTTAGAGTAGTAATGGTCACATCTAGATTCCATCATCCCTCATTATGTCTTTGATTAATCTTTCTTTCTATTATAACTTTCACCTGAACCTTACAAAACAATGCTCAATCCTACTATTACGAATAATGTTTAACTGAAGACTAATTACACTGTTCTGACATTGGGGACCTTTTGTTCTGGTTGCCATAGCTACCATGCACACTCTTGAGGGTTGCTTAACTTTGTGATTTTATACTTCCCCAATTTTGGTCAATTTTAACTTTTTCTTGACATCAGAACCACAAAGCTTAATGGTTTAAGGTCAAACCAGAGAGCACTGATCCAGCACTACTACATTGCTGAAGCATTACTGCTAATGCTGTGTTAAACAAGTTTAATGAGTTAATAATTTAAAAATTATTTAAACATTATTTTTGCCTAGCTGCTCTATTACTATATCAAGATGAGACCTTATTTATTTTGCCACAAGCTATCTAGAAAGCACTTCAGTCTGATGTACTTCTCAACTTAGAGATATCAGTTTTCTCTATGTATTTTTGTACTGTACCAGCTCACTTCCCTGCATTGAAGCCAGGGAGGAACAGTTACGAACAGCAGTAACCCTCATTACTTACCAAGAACAATACACATTTGCTGTTTGAAGCTGATGAGTAAGGTATGTCGTACAAAGAATAAACGCAACATTTTCCTGTCCTTCAGATTCCAGATTACATATGATGTCTAACACTTCTTTGCAATCCACCTTTGCAATCTTAAAGAAAAAGAAAATTAAGACACATTATTCTCAGCATCTTTGCAAAAGAAATGCATTTTTACTCCATCAAATCTCACAAACACATGAACAAACACTGTCTCCTTTTAATATTCATAGTTCATACCATACCCTACAGCTACAAAACATCAGGAGAAGTTCACACATGCTAGTTCTCATCCTTTCTCAATGTCAGTTTTCTTTGGGATCATCTTCCAGTTTAGGCAGCTCAGCAAAATGCTTACATACAGGCAACAATCTATCTAAAGCTTCCCATCACTTCTCTGCACTTGCAGGCATCCCTGTTTTCCCTTTGAAAATGAAAACCCAGGTGCAAAGCATCAATAGATGTGAAGAAGCCAGTCTTTTGACTATAAGTGCTGATCCTCAACAATCACATGGCAAAGTATGATCCTGAAAATAGAAGTGCTTAGAGGGGAGACATGATTCTATGAATAATTACAAATATTGCAGTTATACTACATGCTATGTACATGCCTTAGGATCAATTCAAGGTAGAAGAAGGTACTAGAAATGCAAAGAACAGCTTCATGTAATATATAGTGTACATACACACAGTTACAACTGTGTGTGCACACATACATACATATATACAGCCACAAATGTATGTATGTTACCGCCTACAGATACAGACAGAAGTAGTTCTCCAGCCTTAACTTTTAGGAGTTCAGCAATTTTAACTTCCAACACTGATATAACAATTCCAACCACTTCCAGTTCCTGGAAAAGGATAACTGTGCACTGCCACTGTTTTCCAAAATAAATGCTCAAGCTATCTTCACTTATATTCACCCTTATTGTAACATCTACTTTCTTAGCTAAGTCATATACCCACATCTACATCATCCTACTCTGAACTTCAAAATACACCTCTTACTTTTTTTGTGGCAGCCAATTCCTTTTTTCCTACCCTGTCTTTTTGGTCATTGCCATCTCCTGTTCTTCAAAAGCTGACATTCTTTGAGCTCTTCCCCCCGCCACGTTGTTAGACCTGATAACTTTCTACCTGAGAAAGATGATAGGTCACGTGAAAACACAACACACAATTTTTGCCTTCTGAAAAAAAGTGTGGAAACAAAAGTATTTGATAAATCACAGATTTCATCAGTTCTGTAGAGCACTAACTACACAATGCCTGCAATCAAGCACACAAAGAAACTTTACATGCAACTCCTCTGTTATTTACATCAAGTTTTCTGGCACTGTAACACCACTGAATTTACACTTGCCAGTGTTGACTACACATCCAGTTAAGTCAACAAACCATAGCATTTTAAGATACCAATTTCATAATTGGTGGCCTTACTTTCCCATAAATGATTTGATTAATGGATTATTATAATTTGATCCAACTAATCTGTTCTTTTATACTTTGTAAAGACTTTTCTGAGTATCTATGTAAAGCAGATAGAGCTACACTTCACACCTTTGGTTTCTTAATGAAACTAAAAAGTGAACACAATTTAATGTGACTTTTATGCCATTCGTTATTCATAGCAAATCAAAAAACACGTTGCAAGTTACCCACATATCTTCAAGGCCTCCAGCACACAGCCTGTGTCTGCAGAGAGCTCAATGCATTCACTGCTCCCATACTAGAGCAAACTGAAGGGAATCTGGCTCTAACTGAAGAGACTGTCTGAGGGTCCTTATGCAAATGTTTTTTAAAGTACTATTTATAAAAGAAGGCTTTTAAAAATAGTTTACACTCCAAACAAGTCTGCCACTCACTGGGGAAGTGCACACAACAGAGTTGTATTTTTTTTTATGTATGTGAAACTTCCCAGTTTCACAGAGGCTTACTCAGTGAGATCAACAAGAGACATGTCAAATCCAGAGACAGGAGAAGAGCAAGCAGTAGGACCATTCTTACTATCAAAATGTGTTAAGACAAATCATTACTATGACTGTAAGAGGAATACTACTAAAAGTAAGTTTTGAGGTCTGGCACAACAAAGCTAAAGAGTTTTTTTCTTTGTATGTTTGTGTATTCATGGGATTTGTTTTTAAACTTTTCTTTCTTAAGCCAGTGACCAGAAGAGAAGTAACTGCTCTAGTACTAGCATTTGAGTCAGAAAATACAGCTTTTTGATTACATTTTGCTTACAAGGAGAACTGAAGTTACAAGCTTTAAGCTTTCAAACACACCTAACGTCAAATGCAAGCACAAAACGCTTATCTACATCAGCAGGTAATATAAATATTCTTTCCTGTTGCAGGCTGCAATATGTAATTTCTCTTTTAGAATTCTGCTGCAAGTTTTACTCTTCAGCCTCAGTTCTTTGTATTGCAGAAATAAATTCTAAAATTCTTGAGAAATACACATTAAAAAGGGACTGTGGATTACTAACCTCCTTAATGGAGTCTTCATTAGGCAGCATAGAACACACACATGTGATGTAGGCTTGGCGAAAAGGTGAAACATTTGCAATTTCTGGAGAATCTGCACACAATTTTGACAAGAAAGTAGCTTGTGGGATGCAGTTTGACTTCATCAAATGTTTTATTCGCATCTGCAGAAAGGAAGGCCCTTCTTGTGTAATCAACTTATTAGCTAGGGAAAGAAAAAAGCCTTTGAGAAAACACCAATTTACAGCTGACAACTGAAATTGTCTCACTGCATTCACACTATTACAAACTCTTACAAATACGGCCAGCTTTCCCAGGACATGCTAGGTGTAATAAAAAGTGACAGCAAAACCCACATTTTCTCTAAATCAAGCTAGCTGTGTTGGCAGAGAATGCTGGGTTATAAAACCAGACAACTCTCTCTCCCACCCCCCAAGACAGCACCCATTAACACAAGAAGGAAAACTGCCACAGTACTGGCTAAAGGACCATATAGTATTTCGAACAAGGTAACTGTAGTTTAGTTGGCATTCAAGATCCTAATTGTAGCTTCATATTGCAAAGAACCAAAAATACTTCAAACCAAGCATTATGTCCTTTTCATGAGAGATTTTTCCACCCGACTTGTTAAAACCCCACATAATGCCAAAATGTGCAAAATTAGGCTCCAGGTGAAAACATTATTTTGTGGTACTTTGGAAGAATTGTGTTTAAGACATACTACCAGGCTTATGCTCTAGACCAACCAATGGCAGTCATGCTGAGACTTGATGGAATAATTCAACACGAAAAATGTAAATTCAGACTATTTTTGTGAGTAGATAGAAAAATTTATTGAATTTGATTAAAGTCCTCATAGATTTAGTCTTATTCTCTTCTCAGATTAATTATTATAGACTCACTAAATATCTTAAGTTGGAGAGAACTCATAAGGATCATGAATTCCACATCTCTCCTCCTTGCAGGACTACCTAAAACTAAACAATATGACCAAGAGTGTCAGCCAGATGTTCCCTGAACTCTGATAAGCCTGGTGCCACTTCTACAATCTGCCCTCCAAACTTCTAATGCAGCTTTTTTCCATTTCCTCATGTCCTATCACCGGTCCCCAGAGAGATGATCATCACCCCCCTATGCCCATCTTCAGGGAGGTGTAGACTGCAATTAGGTTCCACTTCAGCCATCTCCAAGCTGAACAAACCACGTTAGCTCAGGGTTCCTCACAAGTCTTGCCTTCAAGACTGTTTACCATTTTGGCCGCTCTGCTCTAGACACACTCTACTAGTTTGATGTTGCTCTTACGTTGATGTGCTCAAAACTGCACACAGTACTTGAGGTAGGGGTGTACTGGTGCAATGTAGCATGGGACAAACACCTCCTTTGACTTGCTAGCAATGCTGTGCTCGATGCACCCTGGACATAGTTGCCCCTTTGTCTGCGAGGGCACACTGTTAACTCATATTCAACTTGCCATCAACTTAAACCCTATGCTGCTATTCTTTAGCCTTTTGTCTCCCAATTTGTACATAAAACCAAGCCTGCCCTGTGGCAGGTGAAGAATGTGGCACTCAGTTTTGTTAAATCACTGTTGGTGATTGCCCAGTTCTTTATCCATATCACTTTGAAAGGCCTCTCTACCCTCGAGGGAGTCACCACCTTCAAAATATATTATCACCCATATCCAGATAATTTATAACAACATTAAAAGGCATTATACCCAAAATTAGGCTCTGCAGAACCCCACTGCTGACTGATGACCATTCTAATGTAACCTTATGTACCATGACTCTTTGAGGTCCAATTCATCAGGTAATTGTTCACCCAAAATATTGCAGACTTGTCTAGCTGCACACTGAATGTTTTATCCAGAGGAAGACTGTGAGACACAGCATCAAAAGCTTTGCCTTAGGTGATGAAATAGTGTT
Organism: Rhinopomastus cyanomelas; assembly: GCA_013400115.1. Taxonomy (NCBI): domain Eukaryota; kingdom Metazoa; phylum Chordata; class Aves; order Bucerotiformes; family Rhinopomastidae; genus Rhinopomastus; species Rhinopomastus cyanomelas. The sequence goes on from VXBP01001175.1 coordinate 374,446, forward strand.
TCAAAAGAGTTATGGTGATATTGCTATCTTAAACATCTACAGAAAGGCTTGGTACTCCTCTTCAGATTTTTACACATTTCAAAAAGACCTTTGAGAACTAAGAGTAGTAAATACATTCTTATACTGCATGCACACCAGCAGACTGTGCTGCTATTCAGCAAGACCTGGACAGGCTGGAGAGCTGGGCAGAGAGAAATTTAATGAAGTATAACAAGGGTAAGTGTAGAGTCTTGTATTTAGGTAAGAACAACCCCTGGTACCAGTATAGGTTGGGGACTGACCTGTTGGAGAGCAGTGTAGGAGAAAGGGACCTGGGGTTCCTGGTGGACAGCAGGATGACTATGAGCATCAGTGTGCCCTTGTGGCCAAGAGGGCCAACAGCATCCTGGGGTGGCTCAGAAGTGGGGTGATTAGCAGATCGAGAGAGGTTCTTCTGCCCCTCTACTCTGCACTGGTGAGACTGCATAATGTCTATACATATTTGAAGGGTGGGTCTCAGGAGGATGGAGCCAGGCTCTTCTCAGTGTCATCTAGTGATAGGACAAAGGGCAGTGGGTGTGAACTGGAACATAGGAGGTTCCACATCAATATGAGAAGGAACTTCTTCCCAGTGAGGGTGACAGAGCACTGGAACAGGCTGCTCAGGGGAGGTGTGGAGTCTTCTTCTCTGGAGATGTTTAAGACCTGCCTGAATGTGTTCCTATGTGACTTGGTCCAGGTGATCCTGCTGCGTCAGGGGGATTGGACCAGAGGATCTTTCAAGGTCCCTTCCAATCCCTAATGATTCTATGATTCTATGCAATAATACACTATCAACCAAGAAGCAAACTGATGACATGTGGAGAAATCAGAGAAACTCCTGAAATGTTCTGACAAACACATAGTAGAACCAGAGTTCCACAGCAACTGGAGTCAAATAGCTGCCTAAAAAGCCTACAAGAGAATGTGGATTAGTCAGAAAAATCTCCTGGAGAGCAGCAACTTAGTAGAAGAGCCAGCGCATAGAAGTGTTTTGTCTATGGCAGTGTCATCGCTACGCAAGATGGATATCTAAGAAGCCAAAAGTATACACAGATTTCTGAAAGAAAGGATTGTGTGTAATAACACACAAAGAAAATTCTCATATGCTCTCTGCACTTAAAATGTTGTCCAAACAGACACTACATTATTCCAAACAGAAAACTCATTTCAGATGCCAAGTTCATACTATATGCTTGCAGTGAGACATACTAACATTATACAGAAGTTTGCTTAGTGGCCCATTAGATGTTGTTTCAGGTCTGTGCTACTGGTTTCCATTCCTCAGAGGAAAAGCTGCTGAGCAGTAAACTCTTGATGAGCTGATACATACACTTCGCATTGAAGTAACTTCAACAGAGAAGGTAAAACAAGCTGGCTGACAAGTCTGCAGTAAAATCTTGAGCTGCTACAAAACAAGTCTCTTAAAAATTACACTTGTGTAACACTGTGCTTGAAGCTTTATCAAGGAAAACTAAGAATGCTTCAACAGCAATTCTATTTGATGTAAGAGACTGCTACCACAACAAGGGGCCCAAAAGATCATTGTTAAGGAAGAACTCAGTATCAGCAATACCTACAAGTCATCTACCAGATGAAGCATAGTGCTCATGGCCACTTCAGTAATGAGTATTATCATCTACGAGGATTCAAAGCATTTTTAGTTTCTATTTCTACAGCTTTTGGCTCACAGAATAATTAAAATAATTTCATCTCAATTAGAAGAAAAAGAGGAACACTACAAAAAACCAGGACACTACACTTATGGGCTCTAAGAATTATCAGATTCCCTGTTTATTATTACACATACAGGCATTTCATAGTCGCTCAAATGAAGTTTTTACTGACATGTCAGAGCAAAATAGTCAAGACATGGGAAATGTTTTAAGAGCACCTGCAGTCAGCTAGACAAATTACATGTTTCCAGCTTAACAGTCACTCTTCTAAATTTGACCATGGAGGAGAGAACCTTGCAAATTAAATACAGGAACTGGACTCATTGCTGGCATAGAAAAAGAGGGTCTCAATACCCTGTAGTCTTGGGCAGTGGCCAGTATGCATGTGTACCCCCTCTTCCCCCAAGTGGAAGGGTCTGTGCCTCTGGGCCGAATTCCTCCACATTTAAGCCAGTGTGGAACTCTGCAAAGGAGGCAAATTACAAAGTCAGCTCCTCCAACATGCAGAAGTCAGTGAAGAAGGTGGAGGCAAAAGTCAGGTATGCCTGACTAGTAATTTTTTCCTGTCTTGGTTTCCCTACAAGGTGCCTACTCTTACACAGCAGTCCTTGATAAGGGAATAAAATCACATTTTGCTCTTGAACAAGAACAGAACAGTTGTTTTCCCCTCAGAGAACCAAATTCTGTATTCAGCCATAAATCTGCTGCATTTCCAAGATGTTCTTGTTCCTTCTTTTCCCAGTCCTCTTGTTGATGCTTCATAGGACACTGAGACAAAACAGACATCTCAAGACTAAACCAGCTTGCTATAAAAAACAATGCAAAGTCATTTTGGAACCACTTCCTCCTCCAAACACTTCAGAATAGAAAAAGATCAGTGCAGTTTCAAACTCTTCAGATATCCAAAGTGCTCTCCTACCTCACAACCACAAAAGACAAAAGATACCACTCTCACACAAAAAACTGGCAGTATAATATCAACTTAAGTTGGACCATAATATTGTGAATACAGATTTTATAAAGCATGGATGACACTAATTCATGAAAAGACGGGTCACTGTAAGAACTGTTCAAGAGAAACATCTTGAGTGAGCATTTCCATGAAAAGTACCTATGGAACATGACAGTGTGTGGACGTGCAGTAAAGCACATTAAGTATGCATGAGTAACATCAAGGTCTGTACATTTTACAACAGCAGTAAGGTGGAGAGACATCTCAGCTTTCCTACAAACCAACTCACATCAACAGAGCTATACTGAGATGTCGGTATTCATCTGCTGCACACCACAAGCAGCTCACCCTAACCTCATTCTTCCTGAATGATATTATTTATGAAGCCATAAGAAAAAAACCCCCAACTTTAAGTAAGATGCTAGCTTTCTTAGGCACAGAAGAACACAAGAGGTCAAGACAGCTATCAAGCTGCTCTAAATTTTTTGCTGAACCAATTTGGGAGGCAATATTTACAGTTGATGTCAGTTTCTTTTAATGGCAAGTGTGGTTAAAAAAGTAAATATCAAGAAAAATCAACTCTTTAACAAGGAGAGACAAGAACGTGTCACATTTTCAGAATCTTCGTTTCAAATTCATACCTGATGATCACTAACACAAACCATCAGTTCATAAAACACACCCTGCTACTCTCACAAACAGCAAAAACTAGGAGTGCTTTTAAAGAGATGCACCACAAACAGCATGAAGTAACAGCTGTACAAATAAACTAGGTTTTAGATGACTGAAATAGCATCAATTTATAACAACACTTCAGAAGTCACTGCACAAAACTTGTACTGAAGGATAAAATAGCAGTCTGACTAGAATGACATTGCACATCTCACACTCTGACCAGCAGGAAGGGTAGGTACCAAATGCACTATCAAATAGAGTATCATGCAGATCACAGAAGTTATAAGAAGGCAGATAAACCTAGCAACTAATCAGTGACTTACAGCTACAAGCATTTGCTTGACACGAAAGTAAAAAGAAAGGACTAAATTAACCCAGTAGATATCTAGAGATAGCTGCTAAATATTAGCTCCAACCACGTCCTGCAAAAGGTCAAATGACTGCTTCCAGCTACTCAGACAGAACTTCTGCCAACCACACAATATTACCGCAGCATCTGACTTCCTGGTGCAAAGCAAAGGAGGGACAGAGTAACGAAATGAAGATAGTAAGACTGTACTAATTATATCACATGGCATGATATGGAGTCATGGATCAATTGGTATTTGAGCAATAACTTCTGTAGTCACTACATTACACTTGTCTGATGATGTCAGCAAGATAAAAAAATTGCATTAGCAGCACAATTTAGGAGTCAAGAGACTTTCCATGTCATAATTTGTTGGCATGGACAGAAGGATTTAAGTTTCATTTTGCCTTGCACCAGAGCATAGATACAAACATTCATCTTGCCTTCTGAGAAAAGTAAACTTTCCATAGGCCCTGTCCTGGTTTAGATTATTTTGTGCCATTTTGGATTTCATGGGGTCATCAAAACATACTGAAAAACCATGGTCAATGTTATAGCAAAGAAGTAGTTTTATTAACCGGGAGTAAATAAAGTCTTAAAAGACAAAACTCTGTCCAAGGCCCTGCTATTCTTTCCTCTCCTGATGTGGAAACAGAAAGGAGAGCGAATAAATGGTCTTTCACTCGGTCTGCATGGCAGAAATGCAGTTTTTGCCACAATGGCCACTTCCCAACAATCCAGAACCCCAAGAAAGGAATGTTTTCTGCATACCAAAAATTCTTGTCAGGGTAATGGAAAAAGGATATCCATGTGTCACATTTAAAAAGAGCCAGGCATCACCCCACGACATGCCCTCAAATCTAGTTCTCCTGTCCTGCAAGATTTTAGTTTTGTGACTCATCACATGCATTGTTTTGATTTCTTTTAAATGCTATTGAATAGCAAGCAAAAATTACAGGAGGCAGAATCCTACAACATACACTGCCTTCCCCAGCCTTATACTCTTACAATCAATACCCTGCAAATCTTCAACATATTCTTAGTCTCCCCAGAAGACAAACAAATAGACCCTCCAGCCTCTATAATGTGAGGACACAGAATTGTTTAACTACGGAAGCACTACTTCACAGTGTTTGTAGCTAGTAAGTTACTCCATTCCTCCTCTATTTTCCTCTTTCTGCTATAAATAATGCTACTAGATTAACACTTTTGTCACGTTTAATGCTAACCCAAACACAAGAATCAGGAAAACACTCTCACGAGCTGCTCTCACTGTCTTTCTACATGTAGAGAGCCACCATACAAGCTCTACTGCTATTTACTGTTCCTTACATTATCAGTTGAAAGCACTCAAACAGTATCTAAATCATCTTGTTTGGGTGCCAATGACACATTCAGATGGCTTGGAAAGACTGCAGAAAAAACTCTTAGATATGTCTGCAAAGCTATGCTGCACATCGACAGGACACGTGGATGAATCTTATCTCAGTTTATCTGCTCTTTGATACTCTTAAGCTAAACAAAAAAAACAAACCAAACTAAGGTTTCCAAGATGGCCACAAAAGCAAGACAGGGAAGCAACATATCCTCTCAATAACCTCCTTTCTCATTCTTTTAAGTCCTAACCTAGCAAAACTCAAGGAGAGGCTACTCCAAGTCAGAAAGAAGGGTTCTGCTATGAAAGAAAACGTGTCTTAAAATTCCTTTTTGTGCCTTCTTTTCCTCTCTGTATTATTTTTAACTTTAGATTGCCACAGGTAAACTGCAGTCTCATGAAAAACCGTAAAGAAATATTTGAAAGTACTTAATGGTACCACTACTAGATATGAAAAAGTTTCAGCTAGTAAAACATGAGAGTTTAAAAGAAGATATTCAAAAATTATATGAAGTTATCATCAAATCATAAGGGATTGGCAGGGACCTCGAGAGATCATCTAGTCCAATCACCCTGACACAGCAGCATCACCTAGACCAAGTCATACATGAACACATCCAGGTAGGTCTTAAATGTCTCCACACCTCCCCTGAGCAGCCTGCTCCAGTGCTCTGTCAGGTTACGCCAAAAACTCCTTTTCCCTCTCAACATTTTCCGATTCAAGGTCTTATTTCCTTAGTCTAAACACAATGAGCTTCCTGGCCCAGCACTTACTCAAAGAAAAAAAACCTCTATGGTCATGTCCCATACTACTAAAATTTTTTAGCCTCTGAAAAGTGTGGACACACCTAGTGAAACATTCAGGATAACATTTAAAAGCACGTTTTTATGAAGATCCAACCAGCTCAGAGAGCAACATTTCTGTATTTTTATGATGTTTTAAAAAGGACTTTCAAAAATCTTTAAATGGACAGAATAGCCCAAACAGAGATCCATTAGCAAAAATGTGTTGTTCAGAGTGCCAGTGAGACAGTTTCACCATAAATACAATCTAGCAACAACATATGAAAATTACTGAACTATAAAAGTTAACCTCAAAACACTAGTTTCCCACCAAAACTCTACCAAGTAATTTTTTAATTATCATGACGTATCATCTCCAAGATCACATTCTTACCTTCCTCAGTTTCTACTGGTTGCTGGGATAGAATTTTAAGAAGAACTGGATTTTTCCATACTCCTTCCCTTGTAATATCCACCAATATTTGGAGGTTGTTATTCCCAAATTCCAGCAAAGCATCATGAGAATCCTACAAAACGTTAAAAAGACAGTATTTTAAAAGTCATTAAAAGTCTTTGCTAGAAGTTCGACCTTATTAGGATGGACAACATAATTTACATTACCTGTTCTAATATTTGAATGTATTCTAACAGTTCCACACTGTTCTTCTAAGTCATTACTGTTTTGACATGTTTGTATCTGAATTAAGAGTACAATGACCTTTCACTTCTCTAATCCCTAAAACACTTGAACTTCGCAGAAGTGAATTAACTTGAAAAACCCACTGTACAGCTGTGACTTTTCTGCAATGCACACACAAATCAGGTTACAGAGAGCAGCATGTAAGAGACGAAGGATTACTTCGTATCAAAAGACTCAATGCCATTTAACAAATGAGAATGAAGACTAAATGGTTTTCAAAATCAGTAACAAAATGCTTACTGTGTAAACTTTTACACTTACGGTTAACACTAGCGAGATGAGCCAGTCAATTTACCTCCATGAGAATTATTAAAGCCATCCCTCACTAACATGAGGCAAGGGAGAGCCAGCAGGCAGTGGGAAATCATCCTTAAGCTAAGCAAGCAGCAGTGCAATGGAAGGTGACTCAGTCACCAGAAGGGTGGGCCTGGGGTCATGTGAAGATGCAGGCTTCCTGTGGATTAAGTGGTGCAGAAATCTCAGGGAACTTAAGCAAGAGGAAGCAGAGCACGCCATACACCGCAGAGACTGCTGTATAATGTTGATAACCCAGACTACACTGGATCAGAAATGATGCTCCTTTATTAAGATGAATACATCCTTCTACTGGCTACAGATACACCATTTCCTTAGAAGATAATTTGTGTCCAGTGCATTTACTGGAAGATCCAGGGATTTCCCATCCTGACAGTTCTGATGCTGTGAAGGCTTAACACAGAAGATGCTACTGGAAACAGATTCCAACATTTAACATCCCTCGCAGACAAACGTATCTAGGGTGACTTGCATAATCACAATATCAGCACGCAAAATTCCCTAATGCTGACAAATTAAAGCAAACACACTGTAGGTGATTTGTGGCTGTGTGTTCAGCAAAAATGCTTCTCACATCACTCACAATAAATCTTAAACTAAAGAACTAGTTTGATATGTGACAATGACCCCTAGTTCTAACGATCTGTGTTGAAAGTTCATAGTACTTCTAATGCTATTATTACTCTTGGGTTAGGTTTTTATAGTCCCTGTTGTATCCTCTATACATACAAGAATCAATTCCATATTCTGAATTATCAGTATTAAATGGGGTTAATGCCATGACCACTGGGAAAACCAGAGTAGCCAAAAAGCCCTGTGTTATGGGTCATCGAAAGACAACAATGAACTGCAATCCGTGTAAACATATTTACATTCCATGTAAACATAAGAGGGTGACAGAACACTGAAACAGGCTGTCCAGAGAGGTTGTGTAGCCCTCTTATCTGGAGATGTTCAAAACCAGCCTAGATGCATTCCTACGTGACCTAATCTAGGTGATCTTGCTCTGGCAGGGGGTTGGACTAGGTTATCTCTTGAAGTCCCTTCCAACCCCTTACATTCCATGAATCTGCATGTCACACTGCAACCCCCACTACATGTTTTCCTAATCTCAAGTAACTTTCTCTAACCAAGTTAATTCTCCTGGAAATCAGATTTAGGCACCAGAAGACCAAAACTGTGACTGAGAACAGCCAAGGACAAGCCGCATTTTATCAGCCCAACGAGCTTCTGTGGTAACAAGTTACAGATGACATTAGTCAGACTTAACAATGATTCTGACAGTCTCTCATATGATCTTTGAAAGCAAGTTGTTAAAACATGGGAAAGTGAACATAATACAGGTGGAAAAATCAACTCAACTGTCAGGCTTGGGAGGCTTGTGACCAACTGTACAGTTGTCAGCTGTATCCCAGCAGCACTTCTCAGAGGTCAACACTGAGCAGATACTTTTATCACCTATACCGCCTGGATGACAGGACAACACCTGTTCTCTGCCTCTCCATAGCTGACACAGAACTTGGAGAGCAGCTGACACTTGAGGGCAGGGATGCTTATTCAGAAAGACATTCGATAGGCTGTAGAACATCACTGGCAGAGACTCGCTGAAGTTCAAAACGGGTATATACAAAATGCTGCACCTGGTACAACCCCACATAGCTCCAGGGGCTGGTGATAAGCTGGTTAAGCTCAAATTCACCAAAACAGGCCTTTAGTGCCTAAAGACCTGACTCACTCCAGTGTAGGTCATCAGTGAGTGAGTCCTACTAGAAACAAAGCAAATTCTACTTAATAACAAACCAAGCACAACCAGGAGGTTGAAGTGTTTATTCCCGTTTGGCATATTGAGACTTCACCAGAGTACAACACTCAGTTTCTGTCTGTCCAGCACAATCCACTTGCTGCACTGGAGTAAAGGCCACTAAAGGGCCTATACAACCTTAGAAAGAGAGGCTGGAGAGGTAAACTTTAGAGCTGCCTGTCTTTGCTCTACTTCCCAGCAGGTATTTGGAGTTGGATTCTTGTCTAGTGAGTCAGTCAATAGATAAGTCAAAGAAATCAATTCCCTATCAGTGGGAGCAGCATATCAGTACTGAAATACCCTCACTTTGAAAGGACCACCCAAAGTTTGTACAATCTCCATTCTTAGAGACATTTAAAATTTGGTGGGGCAGGACAGTACTCCTTGCTGGGAGTGAAAAGGCAGATTAGACAGCCTGAGCTACCTTCCAGCAGCAGACACCTCATGACTTTTCCACATGACACCTTCAGAGGGCTCTATATTCCATGCATTTGCTAGACATACTAAAAGCACACCTAGAGAAATCTGTGCTTATGTCCCATGCTAGTTCTCATAAACATCAGAAGTGAGTGAAAAAGCAGACATTAGATGGTCTTTCCAAATACAAAACTACAGTGTGCACTTGCACCTTCTAAGGATCTCCAAAGTTAAAAGCTTCATAGCTGAATACAAAAATCCAGCAGCTTTAATAACTTTGATAATTTCATCTTCCTCAGCAGCACCCAAGATTTTCTGCAAATATTACCTTAATTTTGATTTTTAGGTAACTGCTGCAGCTGTGTTACAGTTAGTCACATCTAGGGTACTTGGTAACTGAAATTACTGAAGACTAAGCTACTTATAAAAACGATAAAGAATGCAAAGCTAAAAAGTGACATATCAGTGAGGCCACCTCACCTAAAAAACCAGTTTTTTTAATATCAGCAAAGAGCTGGTGCTAATTTGCAGATGCAAAGATCGCCAAGCATGATGCTTGCAACGACTGATTTCTGGCCTTGAGCATGAGATGTTACTCACAAGGTCAAAGGAAAAAAAATCAGTTTGGAGTGTCACAGTGTGGAGTGTACCCTGAAGATGCGTGACTTTGTATGTTCCTAATGAGACTCAAATTGTTCTTAACTAACAGCATGGAGAGACTTAACGCTTGAACTGCTACACACAAAGCTCTCAAGCTGCATTTAAGTACCTGAAAAGTCACTTGAGAAATCCTTATGTTCACACAGCTGTTCCTCTTCTAAAGCCTTTTCTGTGCAAGCTGGAGCAGGAAACCAAATTTAGCAGGAAGAGCCTCAGGGGAAGAGAGATGGGTTTTTTGGTTTGTTTTAAAAAATTAAAACATAATTGGTTCCCCACTTTACACATAATTCAGTGGCATGCTAGTATACGCAGGAAGGTGTATGACAGCCTCAATGCTTAAGTCAGCCAAAATACACTCAAGTTACAGTCTTGGGGCACCCTTTATAAATTTCTGCGGAAAACATTAATATAAATTTAGATCAGGTCAAGTATGCAACCACAGACCAGAGTTTTGGCCTTGCTAAGCTTGGGACCTACGATAACAAGATCTTGGGTCCCAGCAGTGACCTTGAGCTTGCCAGATGACTTGAGCTTTGCACGCATCAGCAACAAGAATAAAGAATTCACTGGGAGATGTTCCCCCCAGCCTGACAGACATTACTATGCATACGCTATCTGGAAAGAGTTTACGTATATGACTTATCAGAACTAATTTATATAACCCTGCCTTTTCTAAGAAATGCATAACTAATCTGTATAAACAGATGTGCATTATATACTAACAACACATGTGATTTGGAGGAAACCTCCTTTGTGCCCAGTGCTGAATAAACAAATGCTGCTTAGAGCTCCTTTATTTCAGATTTGGCACTCCAGATCAGCTTCGGGACCCCTTGAGAGTAGGGCTCCCTTGGGTACCCCTGGAGAGTTCTCTGGAGGGACTCTCCTCCTTGAGTGGATCACTGTGGGGGCAGACAAGGACCATCAGGCAAGACATTCGTAATTTGGTTTGGCCGATTTGCTTTGGGGCTTGCTGTAAGTCGGGAGCTTTATGATCTCCTGCAGGTTAAAGCATACGTGGAAATACTCGTTCCTTCCACACATGTAATTTTGGATTGGGTAATTTAGATTTGAAGTTGTAGTAACCGGTTCACTTGGAAAGCTTCCGTAAGTCCCTGTTTGGTAAGAAGTTAAAGACCCCGCTCTTGAGCTTTTCTTGGTTTGCGAATGTGATCCGCTGTCTAACGGCATACGGTTTGGATTTGATGAAGTCTGGAAATTGACTGTGGGTTAACTGGTTACGACCTCGGCTATGACATATTGGATTCTCGTCTCGGTGTTTGTGATTCTAACCATTGGACAGTGCGAGGTGACCTCCTAATGACTTTACTGTGTGACTGCATGAGTGAGATGTACAAAAATCTATGAAGCAAGTGAGTTGTTCTAATCCACGGTTCCGTTTCCCCACGAGGAGCACAGCTGGAGACGAATGAAGCAAATGATAAAGATACCTGTTACTGTCACTGTTATTAATTGCAGCAACTGTGTGTTTCTTATACTGCAAATGTAAGTGCTGAGGGGATCTCTGTACATGTGGTATGAAGGTAACTACGTTAACTACTGCGCTTTTGTGAGGTAGTGGGATGTTACTGTTTTTATTAGATTTTCTCTGAAAATTGTTTCACACCATGAGATTTAAAGTGAATTGAAAACCTGACTTAAATGACTAATAGCCAGGACAATAGCAGACAGGGGTTTCTCCCCGTGTCAAAGTGTGGGTAGTTGCTAGTGGCTTTTGTAAGCAGAGTATTCTGGTAGAAACTTGGAAAATGTTAGATCCATGTTTTGCATGGTGTAAGTGTCAGAGGTGCGTTCCTTTTCAAAGTTTGATTAGGAAGGAGGGGTTTGTGAGACTCACAGTGTAAGTACAGAACCTATTTGGAAGACAGGTATTTGAAATTTAAGTAACAGTGATGGAAAAACATTCACCGTATCTCTAGTCATGGTAAGTGGTCAGATGAAAAAGACTCCTCTTGGGTGCATATTAGCACACTGTAAAGGAGAAGCTGTGGTGTCTTTTGCTAAAAAATAAAAAAAAGCTTTTTGTGCAGGCTCAGATGACTGTCAACAATGGTCATCTGAAGGAAAGGTTTTTACAACTTGAGGAGGAAGGAACTGTTTGTTTACACAGTTTTCACAATATTCCCTTGGTCTCAGATATGTCAAATAACATGTGCATTACTGAGAATCAGAACTAAACCAAGGTCAAAGGAAAATTTGAGCCCTTTTGAAATCTTATACGGAAGACCTAACCCAGCTCAGCGTACTGGGGCAGGTATGACCCAGTTGGGAAATGGGATGCTCAAACAACATTTAATAATGCTGGGAAAACTGATGACAGAAATAAACCGGACTGTTATGGCTACAAGGGCTAGATGACTAGACCACCCTATTCATCCTTTTAACCCTGAGGATTTGATATATGTTAGAAATTTTTCAGGTGATCCAGTGCAGGAGAAGTGGAACAGACCGTACTGAGTGTTGTTAACCACCTTCAGAGCAACTGAAGTCCTGAAGCAACTTGCCTGGATCCACTACAGTTGGGTAAAGCAAACTACTGATCCAGGAACCTGCACTGTGGACTTCTGAGTCAACTGCACCTCTGAAACTTAACATAAAGTGGCAGACACCAACATGAGGCTCAAAATTTCATTGACCAGTACCTTTATTATTGTTACTATCACGTCTTGGCAAGAAAATTTATACCTTAATCAGTAAAGTTAATTACTAATGCCACTGGGGCTGCTGATTGTTGGATTTGCACTGCAATGCCACTCCCAAACATGCAACTATGGATGTTTGGGATCGTAAGCAGGAACTGGTCTGAACATGCATGGACTGAAACTAGGAAAAAGATTAACTACTTTTGACAAGGATGATAAATTATTAGGTCCTACGTTTGACCTAGAGTTATGGGACGATAGTAATTAAATATATAGACAAAATAAGCCTAATGGTCATGTGGTGGGAACATTTAAAGATTTATAAACATTGAAGAATGTTACAAACACACAGACCTAGCAAAAACACAAGAAAACACAAGGATTTTACATCCAAAGATTATACTCCCTTTGGATTTCAGGAAGTTTGGGAAAAACTCTCCTTTTGGCTACCAAATCTAACATAGCTGAAACAACTTTCTGTATTTGTTATTGAACTGGTTGTTTTAATTGCACAATGCACAAGCTTTGGAGGAACCCCTTCACCATGTGCCCAGCACCGGATAAACAAATAATATTCACTGTTACTGAGTTTCTTTGCTTCACTCACAGTTAGTGTAAACATCAGTTACATTTAGGGTTCTATTCCTCATCAGCCACGCTCGCCTCTTTTGTTAAGAAAGTAATCACATCCGCATCGGACAATCTGAGACATGTTCAAATATTTCAATTTGCTGTGCTTTGCTACCGGATTTGCCTGGAGACTGGCACTGACTTTAAACCTGCAAGTCATCACATGAGCCCCTAAATTATTCCTGTCTAAAGGTCTAGGCTGCCCCCTGCATACTTCTGCTACTCTTTTCTGATGACAAGGCACGGCACTCTCTTACTTCTGCAACAGTGCTGCTTCAAATATCTCATTAGAACCACCTCTTTGTAGAAGTCCACAGACCTCTTCAGCAAGGTTGAAGAGTACTAATGCATTCTAAAGGCTTTGTCCAAATCTTTCACTATCTGAACTATGGGATGTATCTCATTAGTGCTTGTTGTAGTTTGAACCAGCTATGGCTCTGGGAAACAGGTACAGGAACTAAAGTGGACCACCCAGATCACAGAGCTCAACAACAAAATCAAAATCCTAATCAGACACCAACACCAAACACACTCAACCAGATAAAACACAAAATAAACCCCCTACACTCTCTGTCACAAGAGTATGTCCTGAAGCACCATGTCTACACCTCCCTGGGAAGGCTGCTCCAGTGCCTGACAGCTCTCTCAAAAAGTCTGAACAGAAGCCAACCTATTACTACACTTGACAGCAGCATATTTTGAATTTTCCCTTAGTTCCGAAGGTTGACATGAGAGATCTGGACTTCCATCATCCTCTGTCCCTGGGATTTAATAGTTTCCTTCTAACACACTTGGTCTAAATAAACTTATCTCATCTGATTAGAAGCTTGCTCTCTGTTATGTATCAAAGCTCAACCACTTGCTTCAAAAACCTAGAAATGCACACAGTTGTCATATCATGGACATTACTCTTCTTGGTAAAAAGCATTCCTCTTGTAGACCACTCCAGGTAAATACCAGTAATTCTTAGATCTGCTTTGTACCTGTGATAAAGAGGAAAAGCCTCTATATGCCCTTAAAAGTTCGTAAGGTTTAGAGCAGACCTTATCACCATGTTCCAGTATGTAAAGGGTAGCTACAAAGAAGATGGAGACTCCCTTTTTGACAAGGAGTAACATGGAAAAAATGAAGTCACATTAATAAAACTGATGAGATTCACACTGCGGACAAGAGCAAAACTTTCATGGTGAGATACAGCAGTCACCGGAATTATCTCCCTGGGGAAGTGGTGGATTCGCCAGCATTGGCCAGTTTAAGAAATTCAGCAGGACAGGATGCCAGCCTGTGCTTCCACCAAGAAAGGTTGGACCAAATGATCTTCAAGGTCCCCTCCAAACTGGTACTCAATGAATCATTCCACTTTATCCAATGAGAACTGGATTAGTGAATGTAAAAGCTACCTTGGGAAAAAAAAAACAAGTTTCAACCTTTTCCACCAGCCTTAACACACCAGCCTTAGTGTCTGATCACCTTCATCTGTGCATCCCTACAAACAAATGGGTTGGGAGCACAGACCTGGCGTCTGCAACACCACAGCTAATAGCTACAGATTACGTGTAAGAGATGGCAAAGCTGGGCATTATCAAGTACACAGATGTTCAGTCTTGGTTCTCGAGTGCTGTAACATCCACTATAATAACCTGTCATAGTCACAGGACTTCAGCATCAGCGGCACTCAAAGTAAAAGACAAATCTTTGACACCACTAAGACCATTTGATTTAAATCGTACTGACAGCAATCAGGACAGGCAGAATTCAGAAGGGCAGAGGAGGAGGAGCACAACAGCAGCCTTTGTTTTTAAATTATGTAAATTGGAACAAGTCCAGAAGACTTACCTGCATGGATTGATGGAATCCTAACCACACCTCAGGCGGCAATTCACTCTCAGGAATTGAAAGCAGTAACTCAAAACAACTCCTGGAAAAGTTAAGAAGCAAGTAACCCAAAAAGGTTTTGTTAGGATAAATAACATTGGTGACACGTTTTGCTTAGCATTCAGATAAGAAACTAAAAGAACACATATTTGATTGCACAAGTTAGTTAAAGGCCAAAACCAGCCCCAGAATCAGGCACTAGTCATCCCAAAGAAAGAGCGCTCCTTTACTAAGCACAATCTGGCCAGCGAGTCTGTTTAACGTGACTCACGAACACTGCACGCAGAACTTTTGTTCTGACAGAGAAGTCCTTTCACAAAGAATTCTAGCATCTATTCAAAAGAAAGCTCATTTGACCCCAGCATGGTCTCTTTGCCAAGAAGGAAAGTCCAGTTATCTAATGGAGTTTCAGTGCTGAACACGCGTAAGAAAATAAAGCTACTGTCAAGTTCTTCCTTCTGAAGAAGAGACATGCACAGAAATGGATCTGGAGAACATATCTCTAACAGCATCCTAAGAGCAACAGGCTATGTAAAGTGTTCCATCAATTGCCTCAAATACCTATGGCTTAACTGCAACAAGCTCAAGAGCTTGCCAAACAAATAAATCCTAAACATCACACCCACATTGATGCCCACATCAAAGATGTGCAAAGACACGCACATCAAAATCAGAGATTAAGTAAATCAAATCAGAACGTAAAAAACCCTGTTCAAGGAGCTGCTGTTTGTGTAGCTCAGTTACCTACACCACACAAGTGGAAGACTTCTTGTTTCTTCATTAAGTCAATCTCTTGCTTAAAAATAGGCCACTAGTCAACCAGTCTTGATTTTACACCCAGAAAATGTCATTATATCCTGTTGTCAACCGTGTCAATGATTAATGTTGGTATGAGTCAATGCCATCACAGTGGCATAGGAAATGTTTAGGTTTTCCAAATGCCTTGTAAAGAAAGTTCAGAAAGTTTTAACATTTCCAAAAAGAGCCAGCAAACCTGATACCTATATATTCTAGACCTGAGTTCAGATTCCAAAATCAGAAGGAGGGGGAAAGCAAGATCTACCTCATATTCCTTCATTCAGATCATCAGGTCAATGCCGCCCCTTTTTAGAAACAAAAAGGAAACAACTCTATGTTATCTAGCACATTCACCTCTGTTCAAGGAAAAGCCTTGGAGAACAACAATCACTGGAGACAGAGCAGTGGCAGAACTACTGCTTTTATTTGTTCTCAGACAGGAGATATCTGACCTTGTATGGGAAACTAAACCCCAGAAAATCTGGCCTAATCAAATCATATATCTCTATTGTGATGCTCTGACTAGAGATTCAGAAGATTTAAACAGAGCAAAAATGTTCTCATAAACCATAACAAGGTAGAAACTGGTCTAAGATTCCTTTAAACAGAGATTTAGACCTGCAAAATCTCTGAACACCTCTGTTGGACAGGCAGAAAACATAATAGCCACCATCACTGAAATTAGTCACATCATCAGGCACTAGAATCTCAATTACTACTAAAAAGAAGAGGGCAACTGGATCACCAAGTACTACAACTGTCAGAGATCTCAGTATTATGAATTGGCAACACAAGGTAATTAATCAGCCCAGATGTTTAGACACAGGCAGTTGCTACTAGACTACCCAAAACAACCTTAAGAAAGGCTCTCAAGAGCCGGAGTCTATTTTAACCTAAGATCCCCAAAACCCCCAAACAAGTAAGTCTGACTAGGTATGTGCCAAATTTTCACACATACCAGATACTCTTTTCATCAAACTTTAAAAACATTTACACACTTCATGACTAATATGCTTTTGAAAATTCTTCAGATGTTTAGGTCTGAAAATGCAGAGTCAACCAGTCTTACTTGCATTTTCTTCCAGTTCCTGGAAGTATTTTTTCTAGAATGTTATTTCTCACACATATTATATTGGTTACATAAAACCAAGTGGCACAGTAAGATTCTAAAAATAAGGGTTAAGTAAAGAAAAATCAGGTACTAAGTGAAAAAATGTTACCTCAGGTTTTCAGAGCATTGTGTATAGAGTGAGATGACAGTCTATGAAAACAAGAGGGCTAAATTTACACCTCAGGAGTGGTTGTCTGTTTTAACACAGGGAGTAAGCTGTTTTAGCACAGGGAGTAAGCTGAACCAATAGCTGAAAAATCTTTACTTGTGTGTATTCCTCACAATGCCAATACCAAGCACTGTATTTGGAAATCTCTTAATCAGAAATCTGAAGCTCCAGGTATACAGCCATGAGACAAAATACAGTACAAGTGCAAAAGGAATATCCAGGATACTCCTTGGCAGAAAAATACAAGAGAATTCTAAGTCAATTGCTTATTATTATATGATTACATACAAACAGTTTGTACATATAAGATTGTAAGACTACATACAAACTGTTCTGTGTCTGTAGAAATATTCAGAGTATCCTGTGCTGCCACGGTTTGTTTTACATGTTCCTTGTTCATTTGGTTTCTCAACAGTGGGATCACACTATCCATCATTTTTAGTGAGGAGTAGGGATGAACAGGCTGCCCAGGGGGTTGTGGAGTCTCCTTCTGTGGAGATGTTTAAAATCCACCTAGACATGTTCTTGCATGACTAGATCTAGGGTATCCTGCTCTGGCAGGGGATTGGACTGGATGATCTTTCGAGGTCCCTTCCAATCCCTAATGATCTGTGATTGTGTGATTCTGTGACTAGTCAGTTCAGCTTAATTCTTCCTTTTGGTCCTTACTAAACAGTACTTCAAAATGCAGTGCTCCGCTTAACTATTCCTGTTGGTTCTTACTATCCAGGACTTCAAAACACTCCTCTATACCTGACATTTCACATAATCACAAAATTTTTGAGGCTGGAAAAGCCCTCTGAGTTCAACCAGCCCAGCCCACGACCTAACATCACCTCACTGGCCAGACCAGGCCACAGACAGTCTGTCCTTCAACATCTCCAGGGATGGGGACTCCCTGGGGATCACTGCCCTGGGCAGTCCAGTCCAGGGTCTGATCACCTTTTCCATGAGAAAGGGCTTCCCAACATCCAACCTAACTCTCTCTTGCCAGCTTCAGGATTTGCCCTCTCATCCTGGCACTGGTCTGCCTGGGAGAAAAGCCAGATCCCCATCTGACTACAACCTCCCTTCAGGGAGTTGTAGAGTGGGAGAAGGTCCCCCTAGTCTCCTCCTTCCAGGCTAAACACCCACAGCTCCCTCAGCCTCTCCTCATCACACTTTCCCTCCAGTCCCTTCCTCAGCCCTGTTGCTCCTCTGGACCTACTGCAGCCTCTCCATCTCTTTCTTGAAGTGAAGGGCCCAGCCCTGGCCCCAGTACTAGAGGGGAGGCCTCACCAGTGCTCATTGCAGGGTGGGAATGGCATCCCTAGTCCTGCTGGCCACACTACTGTTGATACAAATCAGGATGCCATTTGCTCTCTGGACCACCTGGGCACCTTGCTGGCTCCTGTTCCTCCGGTTGTCAACCAGTACTGCCAGGTCCCTCTCTGCCACACTGCTCTCCAGCCACTCATCCCTCACTCTGTAGCTGCATGGGGTTATTGTGGCCGAAGTGTAGGACCCTGCCCTTTAGCCCTTTTAAACCTCATCCCATTGGCCTCTGCTCAAGGGCATGAGCCAGCCCATCCAGATCTCTCTGCAGAATCTTCCTTTATTGTAATGTAACTAACTTGAATTCAGGTATTATGGCTAAGAGAACAAATCAAAATACCACAATCACTTCACCACTTTCTACCACTTTCCACAGAAAGTGGTCACAACTTTCCATCTCTACACACCTACCTACACAAAATTAAATTCTAAGCTTTACTCACAATTTCTGCAAAGAAACTGTAGTAGGTGTAATTGGTGTTTCAATTATAAAATCAGTAACCTAAAATGCTCCACTTCAAGTATCTTTTAGCTGGTCTCCTACCTTTAATTTATTTCAGAAAGAATAACTCTAAGCAAAATCAAATACTTTACCTGCATAAATTATTCCTTTATTTTATCTCTCAACCACTATTATTTTAAAACAGAAGTTTATAAAGTACATTTTAAAAGCTTTCAGAATTGCTTTCATCTTTAGATTGTATTAAAAAACTTTTATGCTAAGCTGTGTAGAGTTAAAAGGTGACTGACTGGATGACCAGCAGGAGTAGTTCACTTGTGAGGAGTTAATGACTTTGCTAAGAGTAGAGATAGCTCTTAATGACAGATCAGTAGGTAAAACTGGTCTTCAGCTGAATCCAGTTTTTCTACTTAAGAGCAGGTAACATTCAGATCTTGTTTCTCTCTTTATGATTGAAAAAGCATTCAAACACCTTGTAGAAGACGTAGAAATGGAAAATCCCCTGTGAGAGCAGTGCCACCACAGCATTCAAATATTAGCTATGAGCAAAAAACATGAACTAGAATCTATTCTTTCTAAACTTGAATCTATTACTCTTATGACCATATAAGAGAAATTTTCAAACTGATGGTCACATGAACAGCACCTTCCCCGCATGCAATGTCCTGATACAAAAGCACTCACAGATGCTCAAGTGAACACCCAGCTGCAAGTGCTTCTTAAGAATAGCCAGCTAACCAAACTTCAGTGAAAGACACCTTTGGTACGGCAGATTCTTCTACAGAAGCCACACTTCAGTGCTATTTGGGGGTTGAGGGGAACAGGCTGTCCTTTGTGACTGTGGAAACAAGCAGTTGAGAAGTTCTACTTCACCTAAGCAACCATAGCCAAGAAGAAAATTCCTGCTCCTCCACAATACTTTGCCACAAAAGCAACCACTCCAAACTTCCCCTTTATTCACTAAGGTTAGGCGGTGAACTAACAAGGTCTCACACTGTATCAGCATCACGTTTCTTATGAGGGACACAACCTCAGATTTATCGTGAACACACAGCTGACCTGGTCAGCTGGTGGGGAAAGCCCCACTGTCCTCAACTTTGCTGTTACTGGCTGAGCCTGCTGAGAACTATTTCAGGAGGAGTACGTTCTTTCCCCCTTCTCAAGGAGGGATACTGGAAGGGAAGAAGCATTCAACAGCAAGTAGAGAGTATTAAACAGGAAGTTTGCTCAATTAATTTCTTATCAGAGTTCAAGTCTAAAAATAAACAGTGGGTAAGGCAGCTGCTTTCATATCCCTAATCACACAACAATCTTCCCCCCCAGGGAATTCGTTTTTAACTTTAATTCCCTGCCCTAAAGTCTATCTCACTCCCTCGGAAACTCTGATGTAAAAGAAAAACACAGAAGTGTTAAGCATGCCATTTATCTCACCCTATTTCTGACCTCTCTCTCATTCTTTAGATTCCTCTCCAGTGTAATCCCAGCAAGAGCAGCGGAGATCACAGCCAAGCCAGCCTCTCTACTATCCTCCACCACAGTTTTCTGAATGTTCAAGCAGCAGCAAACTCTTCACACTGAGAGACAGCAAATACCTTCTGCTTCAGCAGAAGCAAAATATCTTGATTTTTTTTAAGAGAAAAGCAACCTTAACACAGAATTTGGATTCCTGTCCCAAAGCATACAACAATAACAGAAAGCACTTCAAGTATGAGCACCCTGAGTATAAACACAGTGAGAGATGAACTTTAAAAGTGACAAGGAGGAAATAGCAGAACACACTAGGTAATTCATGGTAGTAGGATAAAAATGAGAACACTTTACCCATAAAGGGACAGTTTGCAAAACCAATTAAGATATTTTAGCAGCTTAAGTTTTCAGTTTCAATACTAAAAAGTTATGATAGACTCAAAATTTCACACATTTTCTATTCTTAGGTTAAAAAAATTAAAAATGGCTCATAGTCCACATATCTTTCATAATTAAAAAAATATTAAAAAGTCAAGGGCTTGTATGGAGGTATCTGGTTCCAAGCTTTCGATCTACATGTCAAGTTTGTACATTACAAAAATAAAGACACTTTTCACCAAGTATTTAATTACAAAATTCTGTTTGAAAAGAACACTTGACTTCAGACCACAAAGCATGATACTGATAAAGAAAACAATCCACTGAGAACACAAGTAATTCTGTGACAGCTGCCATGATGAACTTCTATTCAAGGTTGTAGACCGTCACCCACCCTCCTTAAATGAAACCCTTCCAGCAAGGAATGACCAGCACATCAGCTGATACTTCTCAGGCATAACTGATTTACTCAGGTAATAACCTATTTACTTCAAGGGATGTGGAAGCCCTTGGCTACACACAAATTACAAATAGCTTCTCTGCACTCAAGACAGACTTTGAGGAGTTAGGAGTTATTTGAACTTAGCTGATATTCTGCTAATAGTTCTCTCTTTTGATTGAGGAACTACCATGCTTTAAGTCACTCTACAGACTTCTGTCAAAGAGTTCAGCTGAATTTGCTAGCCTGTAGCAACAGCTCACCTGCAGACTGTAGGTGGCCACAGACACAAAATGGTTTATCCTTTTCAAACTGGGACATTTTTAGAACTACCTTGCATTACAGCTGAGAGGACACACGAAAGCAGCAACAGCAGAGCAAGAGACATAGATTTATCAATCCATGCATGCAGGCCCAATATTAAAGCTTCTGTTTAATGAGGACTATAGCAAGCTTCTTCTACAGAAAATAACCATGTTCAGAAGGCTTATGAAAAATAACAACTTCATCCAAACACAGAATAAAGCCTTGCCACTTGTTCACATTCACAAAACACTAAAGCACATTGTTGTTGTATGATTTTAAAAGTACTACAGATTAGATAATAAAACATAAATACAGTTCTCAAATTAAGCATTGCACTATTTCAACAACTTCCCCTTTCATTTATAAAGTACGTTCTTTTTCTTTTAAAAAACATTAATTTACCAGCTTGACACTTACAGCACCAGTCTGCCAAGCACTAAAAGAACATCTTCACATTCTGTAGTCAAGTAAGGTCGTGCATTAGCAAAACTTTGGATGGCGATCCGATATACTTCCAAAAAAGGTAAAATATGTTCCGATGCACCCCGGCTGCCAGCATACTGAAGAAGAGTCTGAAAGAAAATGAATTAGCATTAGAACTTCTCATAACACACAACAAACATTTATCTATAAACATAGCAATACACAATGTCAAGCATCTGCAATGGGAAAATTGTGGAAGTGAGAATTTTTCACTCTGAAGGAGATTTTTTTAAAAAGGTAGCTTCGCCCCCGCAACAGAAATTCTCCCTTTTATTTGAAAAAATTTTCATTTGTTTTAGTATTTGGATAAAGTTACCATAACTTCCACTGCAGAGAAAGCTTGATGCAATCAGCACAAACGTGAACCGTTAAATTTAAAATCCAGACAGAAGTTCTGCACTTGTGTTCTTTTTGTAGAACTGCCATGGAGACAGGACTGCGCGTGTAACTCTGCAATCTTTATGACCAGAGAGAATGCAGAAAAACAGGCAAAGAGTTCAAAATTAAGAATCTTATTCCAGCAGAGCATTTTAAAGATACATGTGTTACCCACACAGCAAACTGAAACCCATTGGAAGGAAATACTAAACTCAGATGAGATCCTCAGACGTTTTAAAATACACTATGTTTTATTACTTTAGCATATAAATCCCACATTATCTACATGTGGCACTGAAGATGCAATGTAAACCTAGCCCGCTTTAAGTTTCAAAACTCAGCATAAGCACAACAGTATCTTCCAACTGTTTTGTAAAACCTCACTACACTACTGGTTCTCTCCCTAGGTGTTATAAAGTACTATTGAAAGCAAGCAGGGCACTGAGCTAAGGATACCTTAGCTCTACTGACAGCTTGCTTCACAAAGAATCTCCCTACTTGTATGCATGCCCTCTTGCAGCTCCAGACCAGCTGGTGTTACCAGTTACAAATCCCTCTCCCATACTGCACCCTCCCTAGACCAAACAAGGTACTCATCTGGATTAAGGCCAGCTGCAAAGAAAACAAAAACCAATGAAAAACACTGTACTGTGAGGAACCCTTAGGGTCAAGGCTCTACTGAAAAAATTCAGCATCCTCATCCTACAACTCCATGCAAGCCAACTGTCCTAAGAGGATGATGATCAGGCCTTCAAATTTCTTCAAGTTAGGACTCTGATGCAACCAATTTATTTTAACACTTTAAACCAACACATGATCATATCAGATCATGCCTAGAAGGGGGACACTACTGAACAAGAACTATGGCGAGCTTACTGAAACCAAGTGCAGTCATTATAATGTCTGCTAACTTCTAAAGACAAAAGCCTAACTTTGAATACAACAAGTGGCCAGCTACACACTATGTAGCGGACTACGTAGCACTATCCAGTGCTACATCAGTGATCTAACTTTTTAATACTAGTCCTAGAGTATAAAATTAGCTGGCATCTTCTAGACTGTGATGTTGATAACAACAACAAAAAATCCCCACCAAAAAACCCCCCAATCCTATAAAAACACCATCTAAGAAACCGTAAACATCAAGACTAGTTTGTAGACTATTTTTGTATAATTCAGTGTCAGTAATGTACTCCCTGACTGAGGAAAATTAAAAACTCTCAGGAAAACCAAACAGCATTAATAGTTAAATGACATAAAGAGACTTGGGAAAGGGGACGTTCCAAGTTCACAGAAATCTTCCTTAAAGACAGCCCAAAGATCATTAGCAGAAGCAATTAATGAGTAATAACATCTAAGCGCTCTGCTAACAGATTAATGAAGGATTTGATCACTTGTTATGTATGGCATTAGAGGCAGTAAATTACACTCAAAAGCTGTCAAGATGTAATAGCTAGAGAAACTCTATGACTATCATAAAGTCATCTATTTAGTAAACTCAGCAGCAAAACTGTCACTGTAGTGACTACAGAAATAGATAATCAAGCATACAAATCTTTGCACTTTTCTAAAAACATCCATTAAAACCAATCTACTTAAAACCCCAAATTTAATATTCAATTTTTCAGACACTTAGATCATAAACTATCCAGTCTGTGTAAACCATAAAACATGGCAGAGTATTTCCTATGTTTAAATAAACTTAGAAAACACTGCACCCTTGTTTGAGCGTGACCCTTGTCGAATAGCAATTTATCAGAAAATCCCCCTCAAACAGATGACCAATGATTCAGTGTATAAGATCTATGAAAGGCAAGAGACTTATTGCTACCTTGAAATTTCAAGACATTTTTATGCTATTAGTATTTGTACACTGATAAACAAGCAAGACACAAGTACTATGTTACAGAGGCTCTTAAATGCCCTTTTGCAATTTCACAAGCAAAGTAAGTAAAAGTTTCAGCAGTCCACTACAGACTCTTCCTGCCAGTCTACACACAAGAGACAATTAGACAAATTTTAACTTATGAGGCATACGTAATCTACAGGCTTAACAAACAGTCAAGTCATAATTAGACCTTACAGTCTAATTACAAAAATACTGTTTTTGAACATTTTAAGTCTGGTTGACACACCTCCTCTGACACTGTGTGCCCATCCTCCTTGCTTTGACTACAATAACACATCTAACTGGTGAATGGGGTGAGAATAGGCCCCACAAATTCACTCACTGTGCAACCTACAGGCCAACCTGGGTCCTCAAACCTGTGGAGATTCTCATGTCCTGCAATGCTGAAATACCTGCTTAGCTGCATTTCCTCTGAAGCATTAATTTTTTGCTCAGAATCCATTTAAACACATTCAGATTGCCTTGCTTGTTATTACAGCTTTAAGCCTCTGCTTAAGCTAAAAACTTCCACCTCCTTATAAACATCGTTGATTGTATCTAACAGTCCTCAACCATCACCTTTAATAAGTGACACAAAGCCAAGAGATGCTCGGTATTGGTAGATGAGATGCTCTAATGTCCTACAAACTGTTTTTCATATTTCATGCAGCACATGCATTTCTGCCTGCCTCCCAGTTTGCTGTAGTGGACTGTTTGGGTACACACTGAACTCTTCCCAACAGGCACTTCTTCCAAGAATGAACACACAAAGCATTCACATGTGTACAACAGAGAGTTGCAGAGTCAACCCATCGCTTCATGAAGTTCTTTCTCATGTTATCGTAGACAAAGTCTTACCCCTCTACTCAAAAATACGGATTTCCAAGGAAACCATGTCTCCCGGCATCACTCTCAGGAAGAGCTACTAGAAGGCTGCACAAGTTCACCTGGAGTAAAACAGCATCCACGCAGCACAGGAAAGCTATAGTTTTGGTTCAGACTGTTGTGTTCCAACAGCCTTGGTAGTTTCCACAGCAAAACAAAGCACCTTTCTGGACCTCTACACACTATATATAAAGGATGGCAAATCTATCATCTCAGCTACTTCCCAAGATTATGTTTAAGTCCAGTTAAGTGCAGCTATAGTTTAATTAAGCTTATAACAAGATACCAGTGATACCCTCCAAGTCAGTAATATGAAATTAAGTTTCACTTATTTGTTGACCGTACATTAGTTTTTCATTTCATAGCTCAAACACTGTGCAACATTCACAAACATGTTCAGTCAGGAGAAACCAAGAGGTATATATACATCCCAATCCAGACTGCACAATGAGGTCACAAACTCATTACTGAAGTAGCTGCATGACAGACTGACAATTTCTTGCTTTCCACTAGTGTACAGCCACAGCAATCAGAAATGCCCCAAAGTGATGGCAACTCAAGACAAACCTTTCTAAATTTTTATCTGCACTGCGCATCACAGTGTCTTAAAACAAGACTATCATTCATTAACACCACCTTTTTTGTGTGACACAACTTGGGTGGGGGGGATGACTTTTTTTTTTTATGTAATAGGACTGTCTTCCCCCAGTCAAGGAGCTCTAAATCTTTATCTTTACCACACTCATACAGTCGACTGGACAGCTACATATATTGATTGTCCTGACAACCTCCATTAAACATTTTGTGATTAATGCCACTGGAAACAATTTTAGCAAAATCTTAAACAGGAGGAAAGACACATGTGTTGCACTGGGCTCCCACTAAATGCAAGGTCACAGAAGTTAACAGCATACACAAGACACACAGCAGGATGCAACAGCACCCTGCAGTTCAAAAAACAAGTTTTGAAGTCTAACAGATACACTCCTTCTATTGTTTTGGTAAATGATTAGTTAAGTAACCTCATACAAGGAAGTAGCAAAGAACACAATCTGTGGATGTGAAATGAAGTACAATACCTCTTATCTATCACACAGCAGTAGGATTGGTTTTGTCTCATCTAGCATCCAGTTTTGTCATTCACCATTGAAAAAAAGTATTTGAATCAGCTGAGGTTGGTTAAACTTGCTTGCAAAACTTTGTTTCTGAATTTTGGAAACCATAACCTCTTCACATTCAACAAGGACAGCTGGTTCTCCAACCAAGTAATCTAAAAACAATTTGACTCATGGTAAATAATTCTGTGAGAGAAGCTAGAACTAGCCTGAACTGCATGAAGCAAGTGTTCACTGGGCCACAGGCGCTCACGAAGTGGCTACAGCAAATGGGAAGCTGCCATAACCCAGCACGCACCGCTTGTTCAGAGGCAGATCTCGATCCACCGCTATGCTCCAAAGGCGGGCAAAAAACAGCCAAGCAGAAGCAGGGAAGGCACCAAGTCCAGAGCGTTCTGACACGATGCACTCTGGCGCGGCTGCCCCAGAAACCGCCACTTCTCCAGGACCATCAGCGCTCCGGGCCCGAGACGCAGTCAAAGCCCAATGCGAGGGGCTGCCCCGGTGCCAGTCCAGCCCCAGAATGCGGCCCGAGCTCTCCTCGGCAGCATGACATCAGTGGAACCAACCGACACCCTCCCCACCCCCGAACTCAATCAGTAGTGGCAGTTGGCTCGGAGCGCCGCGGGGGAGGCCTCGGCCAGCCCTGCCCAGCCGTACCTGGCAGAAGCCCCGGCAGTACGCTTGGGAGGAGGCCTCCGACACCTCCTGCTCGCGCAGTTCTGTCTGCAGCTGCCAGAGGCGGGTCCGGAGCGCCGCCACCAGCCGCTGCATCTCAGGCCGCGGCGCCGCCTCGGCCTCAACGTCCGCCATCTGCACCCGGCCCCACTGCGCGTAGGCACAGGTCACGTGATCGCGGCTCTGACCTCATCGTCCCGAGACAGTAGCACGTGACGTGGGTGTCGCTGTCCGCGAGACCTTTCGTCAGCGAGCGGACGTCTGATGGTGAAGTGTCACGTGATCAGACGGAGGCGGTCTGAAGCGCGCATGTGCCTGCGTCCGACCGGGATGAAGGGCGGAGCCTTTGGCTGGAGTCCGCAGGGGCTTACCGTGCGGTGCTGCCGGTTGGGGCTAGGAGTGTTCCGGAGGAGATGAGTACCAGGACTGGGCGAGCAGCCGACGCTTTTACCGATAGCGGGCAGCATGTCCTGGCCTGTGGGGTGGTTGCCTGCGTGTCCCGAGCAGTCCTTACGTCGCCCTCGGCCGCACCGGCTGACCTGCCGGGGCTTAACGCGTAGGAGAGCCCGGCCCAGCAGTGGAGGCACCGGCGCCTCGCCGGAAGCATTCGGTGCCAAGGCAACCTTTGGGTTCGGTGCGGGTGCCTCAGAGGCGGCTACTGCGGTTTTTTCATTTGACGACTTGGGTCGGGGAGGCCCCATCGTTGGTGCCGCTGCCTTCCAGTGAGATGGGAGCATGTCTTTTTCCTCTCGATATTCTACTTAAATTGTCAGTGGGAGGGAAACATGGCTCTGACCACTTGATAAGAATGACCTGCTCTTTGGTCACCGTAGTCTCCGCAAGGCAAGTAACAAAGGGAGAGGAGTGGTGAAGTTGGGAAGCCGGGGGGATGAATTTACGTGGAGCCATTTTGGGAAGTTTTCTCTCGTTGCAGGCAAGTCGTATGATTTCATCTCAGCTTTGCACTATGGAGCAAGGGAGTGCCTAACATTTGGAGAGATGGATTAGGAATAGCAAAACTATTCTCTTGCAGAGTTAAAGGGGGCTTTAAGAGATGTCCTGGGAAGGGTATAAGAGATGCAAAACAAGAGCCTGGAGCTCCTTGGGCCACAGATGTGCCCGTGAAATGTTACACATCCCTGTTAGTTAAGTGGCTCTGTAATGTTCTTGTTGGGAGAGGTGCAACTGAAAGGCTACCTACTTTGATCAATGATCTAAACAGTCAGTTGTCTAAAAAGAAAGAGCACTTTTCCTACTCCATAAAAGCCCTCAAATAACATTTCTAGCATAAACAATGCCCAAAGAAAACTCTCCAATGTGTTTCATCAGAGCATACACCTGAAGGCTGTGCTTTGTACTTGTAGTCCTTGCTTGTACCCACGCTTAACAGGCTGATGTCTTTCTCATACTGGTGACACCAGAACTCCATGCAATATGCATGGGGTCTTGTGGGAGGTGAGCAAAGGGGGGCAATAGCCTTCCTTGGCCTGCTGTGCACATTTTATTTGAATGCCAGGATACATTTGACTGCAAGTGCACATTGCTGGCTTGTGTCCAACTTTTTGTCCAACCATTAACCTAAGAGTACCAAGCCCTTGCATGCCAGCTGCACTCCGTCCTGAAAGAAATCCGTTCCACGGGAGTTCCCTGAACAACACAACCTACAACTATAAAGGCAGTACAGAGGGTGAAGTAGAGACACCATGGGCCAGGCTCTGTGATATCAATGCAGAGCTGGGAACTTGATGATCCTATGGAACTGATTAATTGCTGCCTGCCTCCAAAGTGCAACCACTTTTCACTGAGCTTGCACTCTGTGTTCTTAATGTGTATGTTTAAAAGCAAAGCAAAATAATTTTACACCCACCATAATAAAGATCTGTATGACTAGAATCACTTAAGCTCCACATGAAAGGTAGTCTAAAAATAGGTTAATGTTAGATACTATCACAAGTCAAGGAAGACACTATCACAGACCACGTTTGGTGATGGTATCAGTTGACAGGCTGAGCCTCTCTTCCCCTATATAGGAACACCTTTGGGTAAGATCCAGACTATCCAGAGTGCTTCCTCAGGGAAACATAAAACCAGCTCTATAGAGATTTCTAGATTTTGCATGTTTATGGCCAGACCCTTATTATTCGTATTCTTGATATTTGCATGTGCTTTTGCATCTCAAAATGAGATGAAACTTAAAGAAGGGACATACAGGGCTTTAGGCTCAAAACCAGGTTTAGGCTTGTTTTGACACTTCTCTAACCCAACTGAAGGAGCAGGGCCATCAGCAGGAAGCATAGTTTATTGTTGGTCTTCACATAATGTAGGGATAAGCTGTCCATTGAAATAAAGGAGAACTCTGACCACAAGTACCCCAACAGAAAACCCAAAGGCAGTCAGAAAGTTTGTAACAATAGAAGAATCCACCCAAAACTGTCATAAAGAATGTCCATGATACTGACAAGCCAGATCATCACCTGAGTTTGGTCCATTCTGTCTGCAGCAGCATGTTTGCAGAGATGGAGAAGGAGAGTCCTGCAGAGAGACAGCACAACCCTGTTTCCCTGGGAGGTCTCTGCAAACAGCCTCCCTTTTATACTGTGGTGCTGCATCAACTTCCCTCCCGAAGCAGACACTCCTTATCCAATCCAGTGTCTCTTTCTCCAGGTTGCCTAGTTCTGTGAAAAAAAAACCAGGGGAGTATTTTTCTCCACAATCCCCCCACAAGAATCTGGGCATTGGAGGTTTCTCATCAGAAAAAAAAGGAATCATCCATGTGTCAGCCTCACTTCTCAGCGCTTCAAGACTAAAAAGGAAGTTTAGGCATAATAATATGGGGTTTTTAATTAAAAAAATGTGTATCTTTGCTTTGAAGACTTTGTCCTCTTTTAAATTTTATTTGTGAACTGGTGTTTCTCACAATTTGGGGGCTTGTTTGGACAGGGGACACTTGAAGCAAAAAACAACAAACAAAAGAGGAATCTGAATTATGTGCAGCAACTGATAATTTCTGTGCATATAACCCAGGTAAGAAAATTGACTGTTAATATTTGGGCAGCTGGGATAGCAGGACTGAAGGTGTGTGAACGAGATGCAGAATTGTCTGCCAAGTGAGTGGGGGGTCCTTATAACCGTGGTTCTGTTTCTACTCGAGGAAAGTGACTGGTGAAGGTTCAAAGTGAGGCGGCTTCTGGTAAAAGGGTGCCCTGCAACAATTTCAAAGAAATGGGAAATAAATCTGGTAAGAGGATTTAAAAGAGATGAATCACCACTGCCTGGTTACAAAAGCTGAGAAGAAGCATGCATCATTATTCAAGAATTGATCCTGAGAGTGAGCCTCATGGTCAGGAGTTATTAAAAATGCATTCTGTTACCAAGGCCTGGACTAATATAAAGAATTTAAGAGAAACTTTACGATTGGGAGGACAGGGGACTGAATGATTTGTTGCGGTAAGCCCAAAAGGTCTGTGTTAGAAGGGGTTATGAGAAACAGAAGGCTAAAACCAAACTGATGATAGCTACTGTGGAACAAATAGTGAAGCAACAGCTGGAGGATGAAGGAGGACATTTGCCAGTAATTAGAGAAAAGGGGGCTGGATGTGGAAGAGGACAAGGCAGCTTTGTGAAAAGCTTTGTGGAAAGGGTATAGACTCTATAGAATGGGTAGCGGATGGTAATAGAGTGGGACTGGAACGGAATTGAAAGAAGGAAGTCAGCCCATTTGTGTGAAGCAATATTCTATATCTTTGGAAGGGAGGAGAGGATTACAATCAGTAATAGAAGAGTTTTCGAAAGATGAACTTATAGAATCGTGTCCGTCTCCTTCTAACACCCCTCTTTAACCAGTAACGAGCCAGATGGAATTGACAGATCAGGGCGGGAGCTACGGGAACTAAAGAAAGTTGTCCAAGGGCGCCACCAAGTGGTAGCTAACCCCGCACCTCACTCAGCAAAATTCCTCATGACCCCGTAGAGTTCAGCGTCTGGGATCTCAGAGCTGCTTTCTGTGCCTGTCCTTTGGCAAGGGAAAAACAGCCGGGATATGCCTGCATTGCAGTGGGATGATCCCATGACAGGGAGAAAACAGCAGTTCCACTGGAGCGCCTTAATGCGGAATTTCACAGAATCCCCAAACGTTTTAAGACAAGCGTTAGTACAAGTCCTTGAGGAATTTAAAATGCCCCAAGGAATAAAGTTGCTCCAATATGTTGACAATTTCGTAGTGTTTGGGATAAAAGAAGAAGAGGGACAGCCTCACACATACACACACACATGCACCAACATGCAGCACACACGGATGCACTCCCATAGACACACACACTTACTTCAAATATTGCCATAAGGCCAATTCCATTTTGTATATGGCATTTGAGGCCAATTTCAATTCAAACATTGCCACTGAAGCCAACTTCAAATATCACCATTGATGCCTATTTCAAATATTGCAGTCGAGGCCAATTTCATTTCCAATATTCTCATCGAGACAAATTTCTTTTTGAATATTGCCTTGAGGTAAATTTCAAATATTGCCATTCAGGCCAATTTTGATTCAAAGATTGCCCTCAAGGCCAATTTCATTTTAAATATTGCCATTGAGCCCAACTGAAACATTGTCATTGAGGCAAATTTAATTTCAAACATCATTGTTGAGGCCTATTTCAAATATCACCCTCGAGGCAAATTTCATTTCACGTATTGTCATCGAGGCAAATTTATTTTTAGATATTGCCATAGAGGCTGATTTCATTTTAAATGTTGCCACGGAGGCTACCATTGTGTGCTACCACAAGGATTCAAAAACAGTCCAACTGTTTTTGGAAATCAGCTAACTTAATAGTTGGAGGAGTGGAAATGAGGCTGGGAAAAAGGAATAATGCTACGATATGCCAATGTTGTTCTGCTAGCTGCAAAAACAAGAGGAATCTTTAGATTTATCAACCTCCTGAACTTCTTAAGAATGAGCAGCTAAAGGGCATTGAGAGGAAAAGCTCAAATTGCTAAAGCAGCTGTGACTTATCCGAGACTTCACATCCTGAAAACACAATGGCAAAGGAGCATTGAATGAAAAGAGGCCATCTGCCATCTTCCAGAGCCTTTGGAGGTTTTCAAACTGAAAATCTAGGGATTGTGAGATGGTACCATCTTTGGGTCACCAAATCCATCCCTGATGGTGAAGCCCCTATATGAAATTATAAAGGGCTCAAATAGCCCATTATGATGGTTGGGTGATACCCAAAACGCATTTGTTCAACTTAAGAGGACTTTCCTTAAGAGGACATCTTCCCAAGTCAGTCATTAGTGAACTTAGGAGTTCACTGTAAGGTCAATAACAAAACGGTATGAAGTGTGTTGTAGAAACAATCAACCAACACCAAACAGAGTTGATTTTGGGAGATGAGCAGAGGGGCAGGCTCTGGGGGAAGGCTGACAAATTGACTTTACTAAATTACCAAGTGAGAGAGGGCTGAGGTACGTGTTGGTTCTAGTAGATACCTCTACAGGCTGGCCTGAGGTCTTTCTGTGTCACTCTGGCAATGGACTGGGAGCTGTAAGCTAGGTGTTCTATAGCTTAATGTCACAACGTATGACAACTTGTCCTAAGACAGGATACAGATAAAAACCTTTATTACATAAATTAAGAGAACAGATGACTCCCAGTCATCTGGCCAAGAGCATTCCATCGCTTTGCTCAAGGGTTTCTCCTAGCGTTGGCAGTTACTTAGAAAAAGCCACAGTAAACATTTCAGACACCCTGGAAGTTATGGAAAACAAAACCATAGATTCATTACAAGCCCTGCAGGAGGTGGAGGGTTTATCACAGCATTATAATTTGAAAATTGCCCAAATTTTTGAATAACTGGAGTTGTGCTTGCATGTAGAAAAACATGCATTTCGCTTTAAGAAAATTCTCTCAGTACCCTGTCTTGGGGGGCACGGGTAAAAGGTCAGATTATAAGACAGGGCCCGGCCTTTTTTGTCTCTAGAAGCTTTTCCCCAGCGTACCTGTGCTGGAGGGAGCTCTGTCTCCACCTGCCTCCCCAACCCTTCTGGGTGAAATGCCACATGGACTCTGGTCCTGCTCGCGTGGGGCTGTGGCCCCAGTGTCGGCAGAGCATTGGTGGCAGCGTGCCTTGCCTTGCACCGTGCAGTGTTGGCTCTGCACTGTGGGCCTGGGCTGGGGGAGGCCCAGGTGTGGTGAGCGAGGCTGAGGAGGAGGTGGTCCCTGTTGTGGGAAGGGTGGGGCTATGAAAGGTGCTGACAGGGAACACCTGGCCAAGAGATCTGAGGAAGGAATCCAAGGACGTCTGCAGCCAGCTTCCTCAAGGTGGGCATAGACATGGATGCACTGCAAAAGGTAAAGGCACAGATGCAGAGAGAGAAGCACCATAGTGGCAGCGAAGGTATCTCCCCTGGCACTGGGAGCTGCGGTGAGATACAAGTAGTTTCGAGCGCATCCTGGTCCATTTCAGTAATTTTCCCATGTCTTCTGCAGCCTTTTGCAGGTGATGAAGAGTAATGTGGTGCCTGCAGGGACACTCCAGCTCCCTGAGGTTGTTGAAGATGGTTTCATTTCCCTAGCTATCTAGGCGATAAGATAAAAGGACAGGGCTGGGCAAAGACTGGAGGGAGGGAAGAAGAGTAGGGATTGCAGGGAGTGGTTTCACCCGGGTGGATTCACCCAGGTCAGGGGCTATTTGACTAGTGGGTGTGATTCTTACTATTATAACAAGGGTATAGTAAGGAGAGTTCAGCTAAGGAACATGCAGACCTGCAGTTATCTTTTTAAGTTGGCAGCCCCTTGATTAGCATCTTCTTTGAGCGAGTTTGGTAGATGCCAGATGTCTCTAGGTGCGCATTTCCTCCTCCCGACCTTCTCTCGCACCACACTAGCACCGCATCGCCACCACAGGCGGGCGTCGGCTCTTGGGTCACGGCGACGCCCGCGCGGCTGCCGGAGTGCGGTACCGAGATTCGGCCACAGGAGGGCAGCACCGAGCACAGAAACGCCGTCGCTACCGCGCGTGCGCGGCTGACGCTCTGCAGAGCCTGACCGAGGGGGTTTGGTAGCAGGGTCCCATTAATTGTTGCATAGCGCATGTAGCTCTGCGAGCAGTGACCGGGCTCTAGGCCGGCTCTAGACCAGCCCGAGACAATAATTACTCACTGGGCTACAGGTCTGACCTTGCTCTGCCTCTTCCAGCACAGCCCCAGCAGTGACATTAACTGCCTCTGCACTCAAAATCATTCCCATGGCTCCAGCACCTCCACCCTTTACCTTGGGCTGACTTGGCTCCCCTAACCCTCCCCACATACAAGGCCTCCTGTGCGGGGCTGGCTACTTACAGAAGAGATGCTGCGCAATACTGGCCATCTTGTCCTCCCTCCAGCCTGCAAAGGCATCAGGCAGGAAGCAGGAAAAGCCAAGACACAGGATGGCAGCAGATGTCCTCAACGGGTGACCACATAGCTCTGAGGCTTCCATCTTCTCGCTGTACAGGAGTGCAGCTCTGCACTCAGGCTGCTGACAGCAACATGCAGTAGTACATGGTAGGCTGGGTGGGCTGCTCTGCCAACGTCCCAGAGGAGCAGCTCCATTCCCCTGGCTGCCTAAATCACTTCCTTAAACTTACTCCTTCCAACACTCCATTCCTCTGTTTCAGACCCTTCTAAATGTCTCCTGGCCTGTGAGATATTTCCAGCTCACAACAGCTGAAAGACAATGCTGGGAGAAATTGAGCTGTCATCTTGGTTTGACACAAGGGCACATGTGGGTAGAAACGTACACAGGGGTATGGCACATGGGGTTGACCTGTGCAGGGGGTCCGCTCAGCACAGCGGACAATTCACCTGGGACAACCCATAAAAAAGAAGCCACACCAAATAACCGATCCACTCCAGAGAAGTGCTATAAAGCAAGTTTCTTTGAGCTTGAACACCTCCTGTGGACACTGACACTTCTTATCTATGCATGCAAATACCTGTACCTGTTTAGGGATTACAGATGTTAGACACACACAGATCACTTTACATGCTCATTAAGTCTAAACAGATATGGTTATTTACTCTTTAATATTACACCTATTTAGACTTAATGCACAGCGTGATTACTGCATAATACTGCCTTATTGACACTGCCTTACCTATCAACACCGACAGCTACTGACCTATTAACACCTATTACATAGATTATCAGTTCAGACAAGCTCTGTTTACTTGTTTTCACATCAATGCATTTTGTTAGGCTCCTCTCCACTTGGATATCTACTTATAATGATATCTGCTCAGATTTAAGTTATCTGTTGACATATAACCTCCAATTAGTTTATCTATCCACTGGCACTTCCTATGAACCACACAGTTACACACGCTGCATCACTGGCCCTCCAGCAACACTGGCATGCTCCAAGAGACATCATGATCACCCTCGTCTGATTCACTCCCCCAAAAAAGGCAAAAAATGATGGAAACTGCCCCAACCAGCAGCTCCTTACTAAAATGACAGCATTTCCATGTACACACCTCCAGGAAAGGGGAGCTCTGCTAGAAATCTAAACCAACAACAGCTCCCTGCTCCCCACCAGTCACTGTCCTGTGGGCTGGTGGCCACTCCGTGGCTTGAAGAGTGTGACAGATGATGCAGCCGCATTTTTGCTCAGGCTCTGCTCTTCTGTGATACCCTCCCTCAGGCCGGTCTCTGTGTCTGGGCTCTGAACCAGCTGACCCCGTCCGCTCTCTGACCCCTCCGCGGTCCCCGCCACTGGCGGTGTTGAGGCGGGTGACGGCTGGGAGGTGCGAACCCCCCCACAGACCCCCAACGACCACACCCGGAACCTCTGGGCGCTGCTCAGGAGCTACGGAGGGCCCGGCTCCTGGCCTCTGCACAGCCGCAGCCGCACTGGCAGGGGCAGGGCCGCTCCGCAGGCCGCACACCCTCCCCTTCGACACAGCCAACCCCCGCGGGGAACCGGGCGCAGCCGCCCCGGGAGCGCGTCGCGGCCCCACCTCCCTACAGCCGGACGGCAGCGCAGGGCCGCGGGGGTTTGCTTGGAGCGTCCCGTTAATTCTGCCGCGCCGAGCCTGCAGCTAGTCCCCCTATGACCGCGACTCACTACTGACCAGGCTACAGGGCTGGCCTTGCTCTGCCTTTTCCAGACGTTGCTGTGACATTCTTTCATTCCAGAAGAATGTCACTTCCCCGGCAGTGACATCTCTGGCCTCTGTCGATCTGCGATTCTCCTCTCTGGACAGCTCTTGCTGCCCCACCTCTGGGGCACCCACTGGAGACAGACACAGGAGCTTTTGGACACAGGACTGGGCCCTTAACACCCAGTACTTTAATGGCTGGCAGGAAAACCTGAGCTGGAGGCACCAACTGAGCATCAAGAGGCCCTTTCAGTAACTCACCTGAAAAACAAACACTCAAATTTTATTGCAGCACATTAAAAAGTGCAGAGAGAGAGAGAGAAGAATGTGGAAGAATTAAGTCAAGGGGAGGTGAGTGCTTGAGATAGGAGGGAATTCTGAGTAACCCAGATCCTTCAACAACACATTCTTCAAAAGCTGGAGTGATCTGAGCACTTAAAAAACACTACAAAGGGACAGGATTTTGGACATCACCTCACCACACTTGTAAATGCTTTCACTGCTCTCAGAAAACGCTTCATCCCCTTCCTTACAGCACTGCCACAGGGAGAGCCCCTTGAGAGGCTGCTGGATGAGGTGGTGCCACATTCAGACTCTGCTCTGGCCTTTGTGCCACTGCTGTTGCACATCTTGCTTGGTCAATGAAGCTGAAAGCGAAGGGTAAAACTTTGAAGAGCAAAACAAGAACTAAAGAACAAAGGTCAGCAATCCATACTAAAAAGGCCCGCCTGTGTTTGTGTACATCCAACAGAAACATTTGTGCCGTAAAACCATTTGATTTTCTGTTTTCAATACTCGCATAGCTGTGACTTGATCCTTAAATGATCCATCTCCAACACGCAGCGATATTTTACATAGTTTTGTGGGTTTTTTGAACAATCCCCCCTGCACGGTTAGCACTTCTGGCCGGCTGCATTGCAAGTAAAACAGAGATGGCACAACATAATGCTGTTTTGTTTGTTGCTGTGAGTGTGTCCAGAGCTGACAATTGCTGCTGCCCTGCACTTTAACCCATTTCAGAGCAGTGCACCAGTCTTAGTCTTTCAAAGGTAAGACTAAGGACTTCGACACAGGTAAGACACAGGTACCTTCGCTGTGACATCTGGTATCAGGCAATGATCATCCTGTCTCTAACCACCAGCTTCTTGCACTGTTCCACTGTGACTCCAAGGCAAGAGCAACACTTGTTTAAAGAAAAGGAGGAAAAAATAGTTTCAAGCACAGGAACATTTTGGTTTGGCCCACAAGCACATCAACGATGACCAGAAACAACACCCGATAGGCCTGGCAGCCTTGGCTGGTCAAGAGCCATCATCTACTGAACACTGCTCGACACGTTCTGGGCCTTTTTCAAGATCAGGCTTTGCCATATATTTAGGAACTGCTTGAACATACTCATCAAGAGGAAAAAAGTAAATTATTATGTAAATTGTTAGAATTTAAGGGGTACCTTCCCCTTTAAGGGATTTATTTGTTTCTTTGTTTAAAAAAGAGGAAGGTTCTCAAGCATCCTTCCTCATTCCATGGGCTTTTCTGAAAGGGTGAATTGCTTGCTAACTGGAATGATCGTGATCATCCGATACAGGCTAAAGCTGTGTAAACTGCCTTATGTGTGATGAAACCCCGGTTTGGTCCAAAGGAGAAGCATAAAAAAATATGGAAGTAAAACAAAAAGTAACCAAAGACAGGCTGCTATCTGCAGGGCTCCTTCCAGGAGTTTTGAAATCAGCTCAGAAGCCTACATTCAGTCCTCCACCTGAAGGATAGAGGAACCCCATGATGGTCCCTGCAAAGGGAAGAGCTCTGCCCAGTACCAGCCAAGCCCACACTAGCATCTCACACCTGCCTCTCTTCACCAAATGATCTTCCTCTCCATACACCCAGCCTCCCATGGAAAACACCTGGGGATTGCATTTTCTCACTGTGCAGAAAATCCTGCTGCCAGAGGTCAGTGTTCACAAGAGACAGAGGACTCCTAAAAAAAATGAACTTTATTCAAATAAAGGTCTGTCCCACTGGAAAAATATTCCCACGGGGTCTATCGGAATCCTGGAGGATGCAGTCCTAACTTCCCAGCTGCATATTAGGAAGTCATTCCTCATGGAAAGGGTGAGTAGACACTGGAATGGACTGCCCAGGGCAGTAGTGGAGTCCCCATCCCTAGAGATGTTTAGGGACAGACTGGATGTGGCACTTAATGCCAAGGTCTAGCTGATTGTGGTGATGTCAGGTCATGGGCTGGGTTGGGTGATCTTAGAGGTCTTTTCCAGCCTCAATAATTCTGTGATTACCATCTTGAACATCACTGTAGTTTTACACCAATAATCACTGTAGTTTTACAGTGTAGTTATCCTGTAGTTTTACAGTTCCCAGTAGTTTGAAATCACAGTAGTGTGGAGCAATCATTACTGTCGTTGACGTCACATTAGTTTGACACCAATCGTCACCATAGTTTGACATCACAATAGTTTGACATCAATCATCACCATCGAAGACCTCACACTAGTTTGACACCAGTCATTGCCGTGCTTTCCCATCACCACAGATTGATACGGCAGTAGTTTGACGTCACAGTGGTTTGACAGCAATGAGACTTTCCCTGACTTTGATAGACTTTTTTGACAGATGAGATGAGCCAAATTACTGCCTTTGCAAGGTGTTTACAATGTGACACATCGTCATCTTAAAAGTGAATCACAGTCCTAATGCCACACACACGTTCCTCACAACTGGAAACTCTGGGAAAAAAAACAAACCAAGAAAAAACCAAAACAAGCCCCAACCATAGATTTTTACCACAAAGATTGCTAAAGGCATCACATTTTGGAAAAGGCTGAATACATCCACTATCAAGCAGAGGAAAGCAGCACCCTGAGCCCATTTTGGCCTGCCACTGGTCAGGGAACCCCATCCTTAAAGGTTTGAGCCATAGAATCACAGAATCACTCTGGTTGGAAAAGACCCCTGTGATCATCGAGTCCAGCCATCTACCCTACCTTACAAGTTCACCCCTAAACCATATCCCTCAACGCCTCATCCAAATGATCCTTGAACACATAGGATCATTAATATTGGAAGAGACCTATAAGATCATCAAGTCCGACTGTCAACCCAATGCCACGCTGCCCACTAAACCATGTTTTCCAGTGCCACATCTACCCGGTTTTTTAAGCCCTCCAGGGACCACGACTCCACTACCTTCATGGACAGCCTGTTCCAATACCTGACCGTGAAGTAATGTTTCGTACATTTTTCAGTGAAGAAATTTTCAGTGAAAAAAAGTTTTCCTAATGTCTAATCTAAACCTCTCGTGGAGCAGCTTGAGGCTGTTTCAAGTTTGCGCCCGGCTGGTCCGACTGAATCTGATTGTTTGGGCTGATGAATTTTGCGGGGGAAGCGTTCAGGGACTCGCGTGTCTGAGCGGACTGCGAGCAGCCTGACAGCAGGGGGCAAGAGCGCACCAGAAATGCTGCCGGAGCCGGGGCTGCCGCCGCTGGCCGGGGCTCGCCGGGGCTGCCGCCGCTGGCCGGGGCTCGCCGGGGCCGCCGCCGCCTCTCCTGCTTGGTGCCCTTTGCTGGCCGCTCTGGAGTTGTTTCGCCACTCGGGGCTGCTGCAGCTGTACGCGAAGTGTGAAGCCGCTGTTGGAAGTGTTTTGTGATTCTGGTTGGTTTGTTCTGCGTCTTTGCAAGCTGTCACATCCTCTTTGCGTGCAGTGAAGCCCTTCTGCATGCGGGTCATTTTAAGCTGTAAATGGTCCAATCCCTTCCAAACGCAGAAAAATCAACTCCCAGCTGAGGTGCCCATCCTCAGGTTGTTCACCAGTGGAGTCAGCTGGGCAACAGAGCTCATATTAATGAAAGCCATCAGATGTGGGTCAAATATCACAATGGGCTGCCCCGGGAGATGGAGATGTCCCTGGAGATGTTCAGAAAAGGCATGGACATGGCATGAGGGAGCATGGTTTGGTAGGTGTGGTGGCATTGGGTTGATAGTTGGGTTTTATGGTCTTGTAGGTCTTTTCCAGCCTTAATGATTCTATGTTCATTACAAGCCAATCTTTTAAAGCTACTGCACTGCCCCTTCCATGAAAGCGTAGCCCATCTCGCCATGAGTGAGACTTTATTTCTATCCTGGAACATTAACTTCTCTTTTTGCCAACTACTTGTCTGTGGTTTAGCTTTTAGTTTTTATAAAAAGAGTATTTTGGATTTTTTTTCTAGCCAGGCTTTTCAGCAACAAACTCTGCTTTGACATTTTTTTACCTTTGAAATATCTCTCTAATGGAGGAAATCTGGGAAGGAAAGCAACAAAAATGTAGCGTAACCTGAAGCGAGGCAAAGTCTTGCTTTCTGGGGGTTTGTAAACCGGAACTTTCACAAACATGTCCCATTTTCTTATGGAGCTTCATTTAGGAAATGAATATGTAAGGAATTTTGGTTAAGTTTAGTGACATAAGGACTAAAGGGGAAGGCTCTACCTTGGCCTATTCCAGACTTCAGTATTGAGGGAGATAGAATATTTCCCCTCTGCTAGATGTTTACATGTGGTTTACCTCCAGGACATGGAATTCCATAGTTACTGTGCACATCACTTGCATTGTTCCTGCTTCCCCCTGGATAACTGAAAAAGACTATTAAGTGGCTGAATGATGTTTTACTGATCACACACAAGAAGTACAAGTGTCTCAAAAGTAACCTAAACCATTATAGGCCCATGTTGCTTAAAGGTAACCAATTAGTTCTAGTAGGGGTGTTGCTTTACCTGTGATAAAGTCTGAGGACACAGAAAAGGCAAGGTGGGCAAAGAGAGGTGATTCTATATGCTTTATTAGATTAGGTCTTAGAACTAGACAACTTTTGGGGCTCACACATACTTAGACTCCATACAGAGGTTCCAGAAGTATCTTTCCTTCACTTTTACTATGTGGAGTGTCTTGTACAGAACATATCCTTTGGAAAGGAATTTGCTTTATGTGCTGTTCATGCTTCAACACCACAGCTGCTGCTGATGTAACTTGCACAGAGTCCCACTGCATCACAAGGTTGGAGTTCCTGGGTTACTGCAGCTCACTAGAGATGTTCCTGCAGCTGGGTTTAGTCAGCTGCATGCTTTTCCCACCTCAGCCTGAACACAGGCATCTCCTAACACTGTCAGACAGACTCTAGACTCTTCCTCTTCAGCCAGTATTGCTCAGAGCAAGGCCTGAAGGCAAATTGTGCTCCAACACCTGCATCCAGCTTGGGTTCCCCTGCTGAAGAACTGGGAGCTGCAGTTGTGCCTTCATGCTTTGGGGCTCTTTAAAATCTTCTCTGTTAATTTTTCTACAGCTCTAACTTTGCCATACATTTGGATTTGGATCTATGTTGCCAGAAAGTTGGTTTCACTTTTTTCACATCAAGGCAGAAACTTGTTTTGGGCAGGTTTGTCAAACTGACTGAGGAGAGAAAAAGGAGCTAAGGCACTGAGACATCATTTCATACTCAAAGAGAGGATAACCTGATATTTTTATGTGAAGAATTTGTATCATTATTCTCTTTTGACTCAGTTCAGGGTTTTCAAAGTCAAAAATGTCATTTCAATCAAACGCCATGGCTGTATGGGCTTCTAAAAGGTGGCCCCACACATTTGTGTCGATCAGGTTATGGACTCTTCTTTTCCAGACTAACGTTATCACATTATCTCCTCCTTCCATTAATAAAGGCATGTGGGAAGAGAGGAAAGCAACCTCTTCTTGATAGGAGTTGTGACATTTGGAGGTTGTGCACGCAGACAGCTAGCTCCTCTAGGAAGTCTGCAGCTTCTCCTAGCTGTGGGAAAAAACTGGAGGCCATAAGTTGATTCTATTTTTGTCTAAACAGCCTGTGGAAAGTGAAATAGAGGTTTCTGTGAAAATACACTGCTTCCAAAGCCTTATGAGCTCTCCAGTGACTATGGGGTGGTGTCATGCAGCCAGTCTCCATCACTAGCTACATGTGTGTGGTTATTAGGCAAGGTCAGCAATGGGCAATGGCATTCATGGTCAAGACAATGTCTTGCTTGTGAGACAATGCATAGGTGAACAGGGATGTTGTTCTTTAGGCTCTTGTTTCTCACACAGGCTGGTAAGGGCAGCTCATGGGTACATTTAAAGCCTGGTGTGTCTGCAGGAGACAGTGAGGGAGAAAGCTGTGGCATGGCATCAATTTCTGTTGCTGTATGCTTTCAGCTCAGCAGTGTTCCCTAAACAAAATTGTTCAGGCTTGTCTCATTAAAGTGATTTCCCCTAAAATGGCCAGTTTGTTGAACTGAACCCTGGAATCCCCATAGCTTATACTTCAGGACCAAGGAAAAACAGCTGAAACAACCCTTCATTTTGAGTCAGATTTGTAGAGCAGAAAATTTAATTCAAATATCCAGGCTTAAATTCATAGAACTGTCCTTTACTTATCAAGGCAAGGATTTACTGATTGTCTTGGCTCAAAACATACACGCGAGCAAGACCCATCAATTTCACTCTGACTAAGATGATAGGCATTTGTCCAACTACCCCATGAGAGGTGATGCAAAGCAATGGGCTGACACAATTTGGGGTGTCATGGCTTGACATCTTCTTTCACATTCTTCAACTACTTTCCCTTTCCTATAAACATAGATTCCCAGGAACCGCAGATAATTGTGCTCCTGCCCAGCACCTACTGGTAAGGCCTCAACAGCACACAGTCAAAATTAGGATGAGCTCATAAGGCAAACACATGCCATGCTTCAAACCAACACTCATTAGCTTGCAAGTCCTGGCTGTTACTCAAAAAGCTACAGTTTTCGTGTAAGAGCTCAAAGGTTTGTGTCACATTTTCAGTCACCAGCTTTTTAAAATGTAGGTGATACGACATTCTGACATCCCACCAAGAATTAGTAGCAAAGGACAGCACAGCCTCCTGCAGTTTATGGGCAATAAACCCTCTAATGCCCTTCCCAGAGTAGCATGTTCACAGTAGTGGCTGGCAGAAGAAAGCAAAGAAAGTTATGTGTCTTCCAGTTCCTGGTCTATGCATAGCTGTGGGTCACAGATGTCTGTATGTCCTCATGCAGATAGCAGTCCTGCTCTCCACCTTCACTTTGCTAAGGGAACAAAGCCTTCCATCTCCCTTCACATCTACAAAACAGATATCATCGGTCTTGTCTGAGAGAGACAGTGGCTACAACATGGTATTTTGGATCCATCTTTCCTGAGGTTCTGGGTTATGAGCCAGAAGGTCTTATCAAAGGTATGCCTGCAGCTGACTCAAGGACCGTGCTTCCTGAGCAGTCAGTTAGTCATCAGCAGTGTCCAGATGGTTTGCCACTGGGCCTGGTGATGATGCAGATACTTGGGGAATTTCTGGGTTTTGTTGGTGATTCATTCTGCATTGATTTCCCCAGCTGAAAAGGGAAGACCTCACAAAACACAGTGCACTTCACCCAACACAGCTTTAAACCGATTGAACTGAAGATTTTGAGGTGACTCCTCCATGAGGATCTTGTGGTGTTTCACTATGAGGCTGTTCCTGTATTACTTTTCATCTTGTGTTTTGTAGAAGCCCAGGCTCACAGGAACCTTTAATAAGTTTTGGGTTATCTGTCTCCAAGGCTGTTTACTGCTGCAGTGGGAGAGAGCTTAGCTTCCCTTCCAGCCTGCTGTTCTGTTTGTATCCCTGCTTTAATAATGACAGTAACGCAAACTGTCACTCTCCTTTTAATCCAAAGGCAGATGACTTTTTTCAACCTGACACCAGGTCTGCATCTTAGAATACAACCGCAGTCATTCCAAATGAGTGAGAAGAAATGCAGCAGAGCATCCTTTGGGCACCAGGAACACATGCTTTTATTCTTGACACGTCAGTGATAATGAGATGCACCTTATCATTCGGTGAGGTGAGCATCTGCAACATCCTTAAGAAGTTGGTCCCACTTAGCAAAGCTTCAAGTTCTGCTGCAGCCAACTGCCAGGAGGATGTGGTGTCAGTTTCAAGGTCAATTGTGCATATTGCTCACAATCACTGTGCTAAATGCATTCTGCAGAGGCTCAGTAAAATAGGTTGGGGTTTGTTCTCCCTCTCCTTAAGGAGATCACAAGATGTTATTTATCATGAATGTGCTCAGCCACATGAGTGTGCAGCCTCTGCCAGCAGCCGTGTGCAGTTGGCACCTGCAGGTACACCCCTATGCTTTCTTGTTCTGGTGCAACCACCAGGCTCACACTCTCTGCCTTTCCTTGAGGGCAGATGGCTTTAAGCCCTCACAAGGTCCTGTCCCCCAGGGCATGCTCTGCTTTTGAAGGAACAGAGGATGTGGTGACTAGTGGGCCCAGAGTGGTGTGTCACTCCAGACACTTGCTGACGTTCCCTCTGCACCCCCTGATCTGCACCT
The DNA here is from genome assembly GCA_013400115.1 of Rhinopomastus cyanomelas. Taxonomy (NCBI): domain Eukaryota; kingdom Metazoa; phylum Chordata; class Aves; order Bucerotiformes; family Rhinopomastidae; genus Rhinopomastus; species Rhinopomastus cyanomelas. Next base: position 418,730 of record VXBP01001175.1, read on the forward strand.
GTGCCTGCAAGCATGCTAAGCTCCAAGGACCCTGCTTCTCAGCGGTGCCACAGAGGCCTCCTGGCAGATGCAGCACAGCCTGTGTTCTTCCAGGTACGCTGCTGCAAACCCTTTCTGCAGAAAGCTCCATAACCAGTGAATATAGCTCCCCATCATTTAGTGTGCCCCACAACACTGCTGGAAAGGTGGAGGCCTTCACATACCTCAGCTGACATGGCTTCCTCCAGGCCCTGTATCATTTGCTTCTCTAGCCCTGCTCACCACCCATCTGACAGTCTCTACAGGTTGTCTCACGCTGTCCCAGGCAAAGGAGAAACACATTTCTCCACTTTGTCTGTCCACTCCCTTTGCCAATGACTCATCCCTGCTGTGATTCCTTCAAGAAGCAAGATGAAAGCATCAATTAAAAAACCCAAACTATTCAATTCTACCAGTTTTTCAGCTGCTTCCTTTATATTCTGGTCTGCAGGCTCCAGGAGGCCCCTCATTTTGTGGGCTGAACTGCATCAGGCACTGATGCTGCTTTCCCAAGGACAGAAATGCTCTGTTCCATCGGTCAGCATTGCCTGAGTACACGGGGACACCAAATATGGTGCAGGACACTTTATCTGTGCCCCAGGGGCTCTGAGGAAGAAGACTTGGGCAGGTACACTGGGGTGGCAGCGCCAAAATCATCCTGGAGCCATGGCCCGGGCAAAAGATCACCTCTCGGCTCCTCAGCACTCCTGGGCTCACCAGCTGAGTCAGGAAACAAGGGGAGCAGAGGGACTGGTCCCTCTCAGAGGACCAGTGCACCCTTCAGTGCTTTAAATATGGAAGTTTTCAATTGTTGTTTCAGCTATTTCATGATGTCTTTTGCCCTCTTCTCTGAAGAAAATATCAAATGGCAAAAAAGGAAGGGAACCCGAAGCAGAGATGCTTTTGTTTTTCCAGAGGAATGGTCATGGTCCCATTATCTGTGGTTCTTGTATCATAGTCTTCTCAAGATTGCCACAGTTTGCCCTCTCCCCCATCTGAGTGTGTACCTCAGAGGTACAAGCTGGCAGAAGCCCTCCAAAGCCGGCGCTTGCCAAGGTACATGCAGAGCAGTGTCAGAGCCCATGGCTTGGGGCTTTGTTCCACAGGGTCGTGAGCCACCAAGTCATCATTTTTTGTGAGTTCTCAAGTAGTGGCTGACTGTCAAGAGAGGCCATTTTCATCTTCAGCCCAACAATCTAATCCAATACTTTTCTTCTTGAAAATAAATCAGGTCAATGCTCATATGTTTTGGCCACATGCTGTTTGTAGAACATTGGAAATAATGGGAAGCACATTTTAACTACCATGCCTGATGTATTCCATGTCCTTCTGACTGCAGCAGAGAAATATATCTTCCTGTTACCAGATTCATTTCATTTTTAATAGGCTGTGTAAACCTTTACTCCTGTGATACACAATTACAGCTCTTTTGGGTTTCAAAGACACTAGCAAAAGGGAGAAAACCTGAAGAACGTCCTTCACTTCATTACTGTTCCTGATATCCCACCGCTCCACCCTCATTTGTGCTATCAGGTTAAACTGGAAGTTCTCCTTTAGGCTTCTTCAGAAGACAGAAGTCATACAGGACTGAAAAGGCTTTCAGGAGGAGAAGCCTCATGATTTTAATGTCATCCTGTGGGACAGTGAAGACAAATGATGTTTTACCGGGTCAGCTTCTCATCATCCCCCATGTCTATAGGCATCACAGCTGGCAAAAGAAGCAAGCCCATGCCCTCATATGTGATTCTACACTGATGTTTAAGTGGATCCAACACACCAGACGACAGGCTCACGCACACCGTTGTACGTACAGACAGCCAGTTACACTGCTGCGTTTCACTCTGGGTTTTGCATGGTTTCTTGAATACTTTGAAGCCCCCAGAGGTTTGTGCATCTCCTTGTAAGCTCCACCTTCAGCGTTTCTTGTGGTCTAAAGAGCAGCTGGCCTGGTCTTACCGCCCAACTTCAGTGCTGCTGGGCTGCAAAGGCACATCTGCATGGTGCCAAATGACTGTCCGTAAACATGCTGCCCTTTCCCTTGCCTCCCCTCACTTTCCTGTTGGCTTCTATCCTGAAATAACTCTCTATCACCGAATGTCTGTAAATCTGTGGTGGTCAATGCTTTTCATCTTTCCCTTTCTAGACCTGGTCTGCCTTCCTAACTTAGAATACACCAAAATACTTAAACCTTTGTTTGAAACTGAGTGATCTGATTTCAAGTCTGCTATTTGATCATGACGGCTAGAAACACTGCTTGTCCTTGGAAGGGAAAGAAAACTTGGGAATTGGTTCTTTTCTTATTGCAGAGGATTTGATCCTCCTCTAGCCAGTATGTGACATAGTTCCTTGCCCCTGCGCAGTGCAAAAATGAGATGGATGGTCTGGAATGCCTATGAATGTCAGAGCACCACGACTGTAACATCTGCAGCTTTATTTCTGTGTGGTACCAGTCACGAACAGAAACAACTGAGAGTTAGCACATCGCCTTTTTCTTTACACCAAGTTTCTTTACACTTTTGTATTAGAATTACATCTGGGCAGCTGTGAGATCCAACGATGGTAACGAGTTTTCACATAGAAATGCGAAAGCAATTACTCCACACAGAGCAGTTCCTCACCTGAATGTAGCCCTTAGTCATTGAATCAGCACAACTCCCACCAAGAGCCCTTGGGACTGAGCTCAGCTGAGGGGAAGAAATGCTGCAGGGGAGTGTGGGCACAGTAGTGCACAAGCACACAGACGCAGTGAGAATGGCCAGGCATCGTGCTGTGGATTTGCCAGGTGACTCTGAGCTATTCATAGAGACCCTGATGTTTGGAAGGGCCAGTGAGCACCAGAGTGAAGCTCTGCAAGATCCACCATTGGCTGCTCTTGGCCATGCTACAGCCTCCTCACAAAGCTAAAGGCAGAGCCTGTTCATGCTCAGTGACCTGGCCAGGGCAGACCCCACCACAAGATGCCAACATAAGCACAGTGATAATCATATCCATCCTCCAGAAGATGAGGCAAGACTGGTGTGATGAAGGAGTGTCAGGCTCTCAGATACTGGTAAAAGATACACTCGATGCATGCAGCCAGAGCAGGACTTTATGTGCAGGTTGTGTGTAAAGCTGTCTCCTTTTGTTTTAACTGACTAATGCAAAAAGGAGGAAAGATTGGTATCAGTTAGGTGCCAGCACACCTTCCTTCTCCACTTCTTCATGAGCACTCAAGCTTGCTTTTGCTGATGATTTCAGACCATCCTTGCTGCAGTCCTGCTACTGACCGATACAGAAATTAATGTGAATCGGCGCGGTGTTCTGTGGGTGACTACAACTTCTGTTGCAAAGAAATGTGTAGTGGCAAGGGCAGAGCTGTGGGTTAAGCACTCCAGAGATGCAGATTTGTTTCCTTATGGCATCCTGAGTACCACAGAGCATAGAATCATAGAATCATTAGGGTTGGAAGGGACCTCGAAAGATCATCTAGTCCAATCCGCCTGCCACGCTGCCGAGCAATGCAGCTTCTCAGCTCCAAAGATAATGATTCTCTTTCACAAATAGGATGTTGTAATACTGTGGTGGTTTAACATTTTGGGAGTGCTAAAACCGTGTGCCTTGGCTTTAATTCTCCATATTGATATCAAGCCACAGACACAGATAAGAGAAAACTTGAAGTAAGGAAAACATAGTAGAGTATATCAGAATTTGGGAACTTCTGGGTTTGCCTTTCTTCCTAAAGAACATCTTGCCGTTGCCCAGGTGAGCATTGAGGAAAGGGCCGAAGCAGCAGCAAGCCAAGACATGGATGGCAGACAGACTGCACAGGAAGTGTAAGTGAAAGGAGGCCCCTTGCCCATTCATTGAGACCTATAATGCCCAGATGTTAGGTCACCTTGGTCTCTCTTTAACAAAACCAGTATGTTCAAGGAGAGCAGATTTGTCTTGACTGTCAATTCTTGATTTAGCCCCTATTCAGTATTTTCTATTTGAATTGTGCTACCCTAGCCAAACCCTGTCTGGATGATTGACATTTTCATATGAGACTAGCGAACAGCAGATGACAAATGATTTATATCTCCTGCAGATTCATGAAGCTTTGGATTTATAAACATTTTCATGACCATGCCACAGATAGCTAAATGTTTCCAAACAAAAATTAACAGAAGCTCCCAAGGAATGAACACTCGGTGTTAGCTCATTATTCCAGAAGCCTGAGTTTTGTGAAGGACCCAGCTCCAACACTTGACCTGTGCTTCATCCCTTCACTCTTTTCACTTTCATTGCCTGTTTCTCATTGTTTATCCTCTTGCTTACCCATGTACTTTCAACCTTATGATTTTTAATTCAAGTGCACAGAGACTATTGATGTTGTAGTAATTTCTCAGACATTCAGAAAACTTTAGGATACTGGGTTTTAGTAGCCTTCAATATGAAAACAACCAATGCATTTACAGGCTGTGACTTTCATTTAAATGCAAGCATTTCACTTTCCATGGGCCAGCTTTCTGTACCCGTTCTTTCCTCCTGGTGTTTTACTGACAAACATGCTCATAAAGGAAAAAAAAGGAGTAAAACTATTTACACAGACACCAAGCAGCACCAGACTGACAGTATCACTGAGGATCTGCAGTCCAGAAATAAACTTCCACAGCCACCTCTTGAATACTGCCAGGCTTCACAACACCACCACCCTACCCTACCCTCACCACACCCCTCAATATTCATAGTATCACAGAATCATACAGGTTGAAAAAGACCCTTGGGATCATCGAGTTCAACCATCAATCCTACTCTAGATGTTCACCCCTAAACCAGATTCTCCAACACCACATCTAAGTGTCTTTTAAACAGATCCAGGGATGAGGACTCAACCACCACCCTGGGCAGCCCATTCCAGTGCCTGAACACTCTTTTAATGAAGAATTTTTTCCTGATGTCCAATCTAAACCAACCCTGTTGGAGCTTTAAGCCCTTCCCTCTGGTTCTGTCACTAATTACCTGTGAGAAGAGACCAGCACCAACATCTCTACAATGTCCTTTCAGATAGTTGTAAAGAGCGATGAGGTCTCCTCTCAGCCTCCTCTTTCTCAAACTAAACAGCCCCAACTCTCTCAATCTCTCCTCACAGATTTATTCTCCAGGCCCTTCACCAGCCTTGTTGCCCTCCTCTGCACTTGCTCCAGCACCTCGATGTCTCTCTTGTACTGAGGTGCCCAAAACTGGACCCAGTACTCATAGATAATCAGAGAGTAACCCCAGAAAAGCAGTGCTCTTCCCGACTCCACGGCACGTCTGCTGTAAAACATGCTTGGCCATACAGTCACAAGTTTTGGACACAAGGAGAGGCTCCCTGTGGTGGCACAAAAGGTGACAGCTGAGGTTGACTCTCCAGAACGTAAAACATGAAGCATGGTGCTGCAGCAATGGACATGACCTGTTTTCATTTAAACACCCACCTCCCCTAACCTTCCTCTTTCAGGTTCCTTGTTCACTTAATGAACTGTAAGCCTCTCTTTTCATATTACCTTGTCCCCCTGCTAATCTCATTCACTGTAACCTACTCGAAACAAGGTGATTTGCTTTATTATTGAAATTAATCACTGAACTTTTAATCTCATTTAGTGATCAAAATGGGAGGGCAGAGGTAGTCTCAAGTTCTGGTAGAGGGTTGCTGAAAGAAAAAGTGTTCCTCTCACTACAAGTGAAAGAAATCATCAGAGATGGTGCTGCTGGAGCCTGATCTGTCCCCTACTGTATTACAGAGCTTCTCTTTTCAGCTGCAAACAAGCACCCTGATCCTGAGGAAATCTATAATCAGGCACATCAGTGAGTGTCACCTTAGCAGCAATGTCTGCCCAGAGCTCCCCATCGTCTCCTCAACTGCAAACTGAGGTCAGTGCCATCTAATAGAAGCTTTTCAGAATGTCTTTTCTGGAGAGAGGAATCCCTGTCTTTTGGAGGTTTTCTTTGCCACACAGAAATTAAACACAGTGATCTGTATCAGGCAGAAGAACCAGAGCAGTGTCCTGCAAAGAAACATTGGTCTCTCACTTGAGTAGGAAAGTCTGCAGACTGCTGAAAGCAGCTTTCTCACTCTTTCTCTCCTAGCACCAAGTTTTCTGTCTCTAAAGGCAGGCTGCTCCCCACAAGGATTTGCTAAAAGAGTAGAAATGCTGGGAAGCGTTCCTCCTGCACGTTGCTACTGGAGCCCCATAACCTTAAGCAACCTTAGGAGTCTCCATGCTTCAGCTCTCTATCTCCTCTGAGCTCATTCTCCAAGAGCTACTTAACCTAATTCACAAGAAGACACCTCAAGACTGTGGCAGGGGAGGAAGTGGGGGGAGGAGGGACAACATCTGCTTTTGGTACGTGTCCACCTGCGTGACATGTACAAAAGGAAAAAAACCTCTCTTGCCTTAAGCAGAGAACAAGCTCCACCTCTGCAAACACTGGAGAGAGAAGCCAGGGGACCTGTGCCCTGGCTTGCAGCTTCCCGGCAGGCTGCACTCCTGCGTTGCCCAGGGCTCTGGCACTGCTGTGTCCTACGCTGAGGACAAACTGTGTGGCACATGGTGGCCTGCCTCTGCATGGACCACAGCATCCCCTGCTCCTCCTGTGGCTGGAGACCAGAGGCAAGACATGAAAACAAGCAGAGGATTGCTCAGAATCTCCCACATGGAGATCTCAGTGGCAGCAGGACTGTTGAGCTGCAGGCAGGGTGACAGCTATGGAAAACAGCAAATGATTACAAGAAGAGAGCGCAGGTTTGCCTTTAGTTCTTGCAGCAGAAAAGCGAGAGGGCATCTGCGCAATGTGCCTGGCAAAGTTTTCTTTCCTGATTTTTCTTGTGTTGCCTGTGGAAAATCATGACAGCCAGAGACAGGATGAAATAAGTGTTTCAGCAGTATTTTAGAAAACTTTCGCTGTATAAGAAAAGAAAAACACAAACAAAAAAAACACAGGAAGAGGCAATCCTTCCTTAGGTCATGTACATGCCTGTAGCTTTCAGTGATTGAACAGAAACTTCTCCAAATGGTGACTTTTGCCAGATTAGATTTTTTTACATCTTTTTCTGAAGCTCTTGTTTTAACCATTTGGTGGGAAACACCCTAAATGGAGGGGCAGTGGAAGTCAGTACAATAATAGCACTAGTCTGGATACTTCTGAAGGCAGATCATGGGTGAATGGTGTGAAACAAGATCGCTGAGGTCTCAGCCAGGCTGCAGGGCTGTTTTCTGACAAGATGCATACATGCAGTTTGCATTCCTGCCTTTTGCAGGAGGAGGAGAAGTAGTAGTAAATTTCTTCAGCCATCACTGCCCGTAGTTTTGAGGGTTACAGGAAGGGTGACAGGAGAAGGATGGTTTTTTCCACTGGAGGGTGATGTTCCCACACACCTCTTCCCAGCTCTTGTATAAGGAGAGCTGCAACGAGTTTTCACAGCAACACACGGAGCCATTCAGCCGCAGAAAGCACGTCGCTTTGCTGCGTAGAGAGCAGCCGTGCAGGGCTCAGAGGGAATAACAGCGCTGCTCTCCCAGCCTTTTGTCATGCCGCTTCAGGTCGCTGGCGCATCAGGGACGACAGGCCTGCCCTTTCCCCGCAGCGTGCCTGTTGTAACAGGCTCTGAAAAGCAATGAGGACACAACAAGGACATGAAAGTTCTCCAGATTTGTTCACAGTCTCACTTAGAGCAGAACCGAGCCTCCCAAGCACTTATTTGTGAAAGAGATGTTTTTCAGTGTGGTTTTTTTTTCGTAAACACCACTGGTTTCCAGCTAAAATGCTGGATGCCATATTTCACACAACCTCTGCTTACCCCAGGCAGTCCAGCCCAGGGAGCCCCACACATGGTGCTCCACCTCCCAGTGAAGCCTGGCTGACACCGCCACGTGCTGCATTGACAAAGGACTTGGGCTTCGTTAACCTGCGAACAGCGGTGCATTTGTTAATGCATTCCACCAAGAAAGTGCCAGCTAGCTGTAACCCTGCACTGATGTGTGACCTTCACTCACGGGACAGGACAAACAGCAAAGCAACAACACGTCTGATTATTACACAGCAGAGAGTGGAAAGGCAGGCAAGGTTGTTTGAGGCAGCAACTGGAGTCCTGAGCACATCACAAAGCCATGGCCAGCTAGGAGATCCGACTGTATTCCTGGAACACTGCAAGGCAGTGCCTACAAGAAATTCTATAGTAGTTCTTACGAGTCTTTCTTTTCCACAACACCTGCTTTTCAGATCCCAACTGCCAGATTAAGTGTGTAAATCACTGAATCTTGCAGAATGGATTTTGGAAGTAAGCAGTGGGTTTGGGTAGGGGAGAATCTAACTTTAGCTTAACTCTTCTGAGCTGATTTGATCTGCAAAACCCTACAGACATGGAAGCAGAGATGGGAACACACCCAGCTCTTGAAACAGCACTTCTGTCACTGCCATCAGCAGTCCCAAAGACACAAGAACATCTCTGTAGGGTGGGAGGTCAGGAAGATAAGTGGGCTGTGACATGTCGTATAAGTAGGGAAAAGAGTCAAATTAAGGGAAAAGTCTATCACCTCCTTGGTTTATCAGTATCAATGATACAGAATCACTCCATCTACTAACACCATTGAGGGCAATCATGTCGGGTTGGCTACCAGTTATGTATATTCCAGCATCCATATGCCTTGAGACTTGGTCCTGGTTTAGAACAGAACTAATTCTGTTCAAAGCTTTTCAGTTTCAGCTCATTGTCCTCTGAGTAACTGCACTTTCTGCAGTCAATGACATATTTCTGCAGGCAGTGTCTGCTGCTACATGTGATAGTGCTTGATATTTGCAGTTACCACCAAGAGATGGATGCAGAGAGTCTCCTGCTTATACTTGCTCCAAGCCATTGTTAGATCTTGTGTGCAATGCTGGGGGTGCAGTACATTGAGAGGCTGCACACGCATGGAGGAACAGACAGGACAGGAGACCCTACACTGACCAACACGGTTCTCCATGTCATAGATGTCATATTTGGTATAAAGCTGAAGGACCACAAAGGTAAGTGCTTTGTGGCCTTCTTCCCTCTTGTCCTCTTGTCTCTTTGCTCTCTTCCTCAATGGCTGGCATCTGAGGAGGACTGTCCATACTGCCTTTGATGCCAACCCATGGTCACACCTTAATTCAGTTTTGGGATCTAACTTCTGCATCACATCCCTGTCTGCCACTGAGTCCAGTATGGAACTTCACCATCATCTGCATCAGCGGTGAGGTAATTGCAAGCAGAGAGGATGGGTTCAGTATTGAGTTTGTATAGACTTCATATTATCATTAGTTTTATTAAAGCTGTTGCAGTTTTCCAATCCATAGCCTCTCTCCTTTATTCTTTTTCTTACCATTTTGGGGTAAGGTTTTCGTAAAGATCATCTGTCATTTGTCTCATGGCCAGACCAACCTCAGCTCACGACAGACTTATTCCTCCAGAGAGGTGGAAAATGCAGCGAACCGTTCGTACAGCCCGAATTCCAATATGTGGCTTCTGTGGCTATGGGAGTCTCCCGTCCCGTGCTTTTTTTCTGAAGGCTTTACTGAAATTCCATAAAGTGCTGGCTGCTGTTTAAGCCTGTCTGCTTCAGAGGGGGAGCAGAGAAAGCCCCGATCACAGCCGGGGGAGTTTTCCCGCTGGGTGTGTGTCGCAAGGCATCAGCCTGCTGGAACTGCCGCATCTCCCAACGTTCCCCTCCATGCACACACAGAACCACAGAGCATTCGGGATGGGAAGGGACCCCGAAAGATCACCGAGTCCGATCCCCCCGCCACAGCAGGATCACCTAGATCAAGTCGCACAGGCACACATCCAGGCGGGTTCTAAACGTCTCCAGAGAAAGAGACTGAACATTCAGGTGCTCTGGCCTCTGGTGTCAGCAGAGGTGAGTTGCAGAGGGTTTTCCCATGATCGCTGTGAGAAGAGCAATAACAGAAAAGCGTCGGTGCATCTATGAGCACGCACACGTCAGCGTGGATTAAAAAGGGCTTGAAAGCAGCTGAATAGAGGGAAAGCTGTCTCAGTAACTTCTTCTCTTTCCAAATAGGAAAGCCAGTAAAGAAAACCAGGAAAATAACTTGTCTGTGCATTTAAAGGGGCAAAGTTTTGGCATCCCTTTGGTTCCAAACCCAAATCGAGATGACATAGATATAGATTAAACACCAAAGCCAAGCAATGAAAGAAACCTCCACAATTATCCCCTTCCCAGAAGCCCTTTTTAGCTTTTTGCTCTGGATGATTATTTGAAGGGATAATTTGAGCTTTTTTCAGGTTTGTTGAGGAACTGTTGTCTGATCTTGACGGAAAGGCCTGGAATGGTTCTGTTACACACACTTTCAAAAACTCACTCTTGTCAAAAAGCCTTCACCAGCTCTCAGAAATCAGCTCTGAAAATGCCTGCAATGAACAAGTGTTGCTTAGGCAGGCAGAGCTTGATAGGGCAGTTTACTAACACTGTTCTATAGGAAAAAGCATCTCTGGAGGAAGTAAGGTCTTCCTGGTCACGATGCTCCCTCTCTGCTTGCATTCAGTCTTGTGTTTTGGGTGAAATTAGCACACATAACCGACTGGAGATTAACTAGATCAAGGTAAAAAAACCCCGTAAACAAAACAGAAAACCAAAGAGGATATGAAGAGATATCCCCTCTTCATAGCGAGAGATAAGCAGAAGGGATAAGCAGAACACGCTTGACATTTCCTGAGAAACTTCGGTGCCTTGAGAGCACAGCACTACAAAGAGAGAGGACCTCTGCTGGGAGACGAGAGCTTGTCCTTCCTAAGAGAAAAGAGATTTTTACACAGTCTAGAGAAACATGTAATAAATACTCTTGAAATATCCTGTGCTCTGGACTCAACGATATCCACATGGCAGGCTGATCTGCACACTGCTGACATTAATAAATACAGCAATTGCCTCTGACTGAATGAGCTGTCTCTTCACTTGATGAAAGAGACCAACCTTCTTGCCCTGAAGCAGATAGCCAGAGTCAATTGATGAGAAACAGCAGGAATTTCAATATTGTGTCTACTGGACCTAAATGTGAAAGTTTACAGAGAATTTTGCGCAACTTAATTGATGACATCTTGTTAACAGCATTTTCTGCATATCAAGCCTGCAAGCTAAAAATGTTTGAGATGCTGTCTCAATTTGAGAATGAATCTAGGATAAGCAATTATGTGGCACTGTTGTGAAACACTGAAAAAGTCAAATGCAGCGACTTCCTTTTGTGAAGAGGCCAGCAATTATAAAGCACGGTAATTTTTCACTGGAAAGCATCAGTTGCCTATGAATAAATAGAAGACACCCCCCTACACACACTTCCTCCACACCACTTGGTAGCACATCCACCTTTGTCATATCTTCTATTGTTCAGATAAATTAAAATCTCTACAAGTTTCAAACTGTTGGGACCTTCTTGGTATAAATATACATAACAAAGACCTTTGAAGAAATGATGGAATGATTTGGAACAAAAGCCCTTCAGCTCCTGGCTTACTTATGGAAGTGTCCCCCTTCTTCTCTAGCAAGTCCGTCCCAGGCAAAATGACTGTTAAAATGTCTAATAAATAAACATGCCCGTATTGTGTCGGGTTTGGGACCCCTGGAGTGTATCCCTGGGTTTTGAGAAGTCTGTTAGACCACGCTCAGCTGTGCGAAGAGCAAATAGTGCGTCTATTATACGTGGTTTCCTTCGGTTTCTTGTGCTCGAACACATGAGTTACTGTTTTTCTTCAGAAGGAGAGACAGAAACTGAGTAAGAAACAAGTGAAGGTGCTTCCTTGATAACCAAGCCCTTGTTTTGTCCTTTTCAGAAGGGCTTTATTTGCAAATGCCTGTTCTGGGCCGGCTTTAAAAGGCTTTGGCTTCTAACAATGCCATGTCCTCTTTGAGGCTGACCTGGAGCAGAGCTCTATTTACCCAATATAAAGATGCTAATTATTTCATGTATAGGCCTTAACGTGATTACAACGAGCATGGACACCGGTCGTTGTTATAGCAATCTGAATTAAATTATGCTTGTGCCAGCACGATTAGGATGCCCTCAAGAGTCTATTGGGACAGTATTTTAATGTGGCCCACTAAAATCAACAATTTTATGTCTCTATACTTCTACTGTGATATATATGCTGTGGCACACAGGATGAGACACTGGGGAAAAAACTTTATTGAGGAAACCCTGAGGAGGGAGGCCTGGGCTTTGTGGAAAGACCAGAGCTGGCACTCCTGCCATTCTGAGCATTTGAATATATACTCATTTGAAAAAGAAAAGGGACTGGAGTGATGAAAACTAAACTTCAGCCAGGCCTTGCTTGTTAAATGAAAGCCTTTGCACAGTGCAACAGTAATGAATTTGTAATGCTGAGGCCACATGCACATGTTGGGGACCATGGGCTGCCCAGGGTCCAGCAGTGCTCCAGGCACAGGGGAGGACAGTTGAGAAAGGTAGCAGGGCTGGATTACTGGTTTTGGCCAACCCTGGTCACTGCCATGGCCAGAGGTCCTCAGGCCCTTTGCAGTAGGCAGAATATCTGCTGAAGCTCAGATAGCTTCTGAGACACCCACCAGCCCCCCTTCATCAGCACCCATTCTGTAGTGAGAGGCTGCCTGCAAGTCTCGTTAGCTGTTGTTACTCTCAATCTGGATGAGCAACTATCCCTCTGTGTCCATCCTGGAAAGCCGCGCTGCACTGGCTGCAGCTGTATTGCCAGTTTTGGGAAGAGCTGAGGGTGAAAGAGTTTCTCCTGCCTCCTTTATGCTGTTTTGGAGGGCATTTTGTCATAAATTTCCCAAGGGCTAGGCAGTTGATGTTTCCAGGGGAGAAGCTGCATCTGCACACTGCTCATGGCTGGCTCTGCTCCCAGGAAGCTGTCCCCAATGACCAGAGCAAGGAGGGCATCCCTAGGGCATCTCTGTAAGCAAAACAGGCCCACAAAAGCCCTGCATTCACCTGCTTTTCACTGGTGGGAAGACCCAGTCCCAGAGCACACCCTGAGAAGTAGCAGCAAGGGAGGGCTGTGCAGAGGCGTAGTAATTGACATGTACCTGTCCAAACTGTAAACATTGTCAGTGCAGTCAAGAGGGAAAAGGTGTTAACTTCTCACGGGAACTCCAGCATGAGTAACTCTGGCAGGCAGTTTGGCTTCTAAAAAAGATGTTAGTCCATCAGAGATGTGAGTCTTGCAGTGGAAGCAGAGATGCAAGTGATGTGTTTAAAGCCTGCGTGGTCAGTACTACAGGGACCTCACCGCAGCAGAAAATCACTGCGTCGGTTACTTGGAGGCTGCTTAGCTTCCAGAAACGCTCAAAAACTGAGCTGAAATTTGGGCAAATGCATTACAACTGGTAGGATAATGCACAATTATGCAGGTGCTTTAGGAATTTGTAAAACCTGGGATCCTAATTTGCTTCCACGCGCAGCACTTTGATTTACTGTGTGTGATATGAAGTCAGGAACAAGCAATAAGGTCCAGAAGCACAGACTTGACCACTTACTTTCCAGGAACTCACTCAGGAAGTTTATGAGTGTATGACCTTGTTATCCAGGGCTTCTGTTCTCTGGAATCTTGAGGGACAAATTTGTGAGCCACAAGTATAAAAGTGTCCAGGAGGGAACAAGTCCATGGAGGGACATCCCATACAGCAGAATTCACCGATATAAATTGTCCAAGACTGTCTTTGAAACTGTGAAAGGCAGAAATAACAGCAAAGTAGCAACACAGCTTCCCTGGTTCTCATGATATTCCACTTCCCTCATAAACAGTCAAATGTTAAAGGAAATACTGCTTTCAAAGTCTGGTACTTTCAAGCATATATTTGCACCATGCAATCGCCATATAAATGCCTGCATTAATTGCCCTAAGAACAAAAGACTGAGCTAACCACTGTGCTATCAATAAGTAATATTTGCATTTAGGCTTGTTTGCAGAGTTAAGGAGACCATCAAGCCCCATTAGAACTGCCCATCTGATGTTGCTCCCACCCCAGAGCAGCAGTGGGACAGTGACGGTGGGGTGATACTCAGGGGCCAGATTCACATCCTGTATGTCTTCAGTGTTTGTGGAAAACAAGAACTAAAGAAGATTTTATTGGAAATGGGATCACCACCCATTGCAGTCATGCATTCTGCTTCAGTAACTACCTTCATCTATCCTGCTCTATCCATTTCTCCAAGGTGATCAGTCCCTATCTTGCTCGAGGACACATTCATTGGTGGCTGAGTATCAGACCCACTCACAGGAGACTGCCCCATCGTGTGGGAAGCCCACATACCCTAGCAGAATCTCAACAGCTCCAGCAAAGATGATTTTACCCTTCCAGGGATGATAACACGTTGTGTGAGCAGTGTTATTGTCCTAGCTGTACAGCAAAAGCTTCTTCTTGGCCTAAACAGGCCAAACCACCAGGCTGCCATGTCTCTGCCTTTTCTGTATGAGTACTCTCCAGCTCCAGGCAACATCAGCTTCTGGTCTCTGTGCTTGAAGGAGCCACTCTGGAGGTGGTGCCCAGTCTCTCACTCAGGAGCAGGGAGAAAGATGAGTAATGCAGTTGGAGTGATGAGCATTTTGGGACTGGTTTGAATCTGGCAGCAAAGCCACATCTACCCCTTTTCAGGGCTATGACCAAAGTCCTGTACTTCAACAGCAGAGCCCAGTCATGAAAGCTGATGGAGCACCTTAATGATCACAGCAGCTGGAGGGCAAAGAACAGCCATTCACACAAATAAATTTCAGTATAATATTTTTTGCCATGTGGCACCTGAAAGAGGAGCATCCTGCTTCCCTCCAGCGGGATTTCTCCTGTGCAGTTTCACTCAAGGCAATGCAGCTGGGTCACAAATTCATCTGCAACAGGAGTCTCAGCACAGCAAGGCGGGGGGGATGTTTTTGCTGCGAGCAGTCATAGTGACTGCATTTCATCAAAGTTACAATCTCTGGATCTTAATATAGATCTTTGTTATGTCTAGTGAGTACTGTCCCTGTGAAAGCGCTGCCTTTTCAAACAATATTTCAATGAGTTTATTGTATGAACACTCACCAAATTGAGGAGGGGGAGAGGGAAGCAGGGGTGGGGACAAACTATTTAGGAATTGAAAATGAACTCATGATATTGAACACTGAGTAATAGTAGAGGCACCTTCAGGCTTTAAAATACAAAAAAACAAAAAAAAAGCAAATTAAAAAAAAAAACCAAAACAAAACACCAAACCCCACAACTGAAGAACCAAGCAGCAATAAAACCAAATGCAAATCTTTACATGTTGTGTGCCCGTGGCCCACAGAGATAACTCAGTGTAAATTCAGCCATCTGAGCCTTATGAAACAGGTTTTGTAAAGCAGAGCTGACACTGTGGGGCACGGATTAAATGTAGTTGAATACTTTACCAAAGAAAAGTGACACAGAGGTACCGGCAGCACACAGAACAGTCTGGCTTCATTTGCACACTGGCAGGGCACTTCATTTCAAGTGATGGAATAAACCCACTTCGCTATTTCTGCAAAGGACTCCTGATCTTAGTACAAGCTACAGACCATTAATATTGGTACTGCAGGATGTTTTATACCGACTTGCCTTTTGCTGTTCCTTCCTGAATTTGAGAAGAATTATTTAGCGGTAACTCTGGCGCTGTCAGCGCACACACAGAGGCCAGACCGGGGAGGCAGTGGGCTGGGGACCCGAAGCGGGAGCTTTTCTCAGCGATGAATTTCTGTGCCCACTAGATGGCCTGAATCTCTACCCGTGAGCGGAGAAGAGGAACATTTCCACCCCGCGCGTATACCAGACGCAACACCACAGCATCATGCAGGCACTGCGAGCTGTCAGAGAAACCTCCTCGCTGCTGCCTTGCACCTGGCATCGCTCAGGGCTCTGTTCTGGAAATCCCACCCTCTGCATCTAGCTAGAGAGTGACAGCTCCCGAGCCCTACTGTGCATACCATTTCACATACAACTACCCACCAGAGACATAGTGCCAATTCTGATGGTATTTTTCCAGAAAACCATACTTGGAAACTCATATCCTGAATTTAAAGGTGACTCCTCTGTTTTTGCAGCATGCGGATATTTATACCCACACGTTGACATGCCTCTAGCTGCTGCACAGAGACATTCATGCAGTGTTAAGCAGCTCTGACGCTAGCAACAGAAAGCAGAGTACATCCTCTTACGTGTCTGTGCACGGCCACTCTTAGGTGCCTAACTATCTCCCTCCACTGAAGAGGAAAAAAATTACTCTTCCCCCTAAAAAAATCTCCAGCTACATTAGTCTATGAAGATTAAAAATCAGGTGTGCGTGTTCTTCTGTGCTCAGCGAAAAGGGAAAAACCAGCCCATGGTAAACACATCCACATACAGTGACAGAGCAGGAAGGAATGGCATATTTCAAATAAAAAATGTAGTCTGTCAGCAGTGAGGACCTCGGATACAAAAGTGGGAACACACCACCATGGCAGCAAAAACGTATTTGATTGAGCAACTCAGATCCAGGTACATTAGGCAACCCCAGATTCCCACCCTGGAACCAGAGGCTTTGTGCTAAGAAATGAATCCGATGCACAGCAAGCAGAAAACTCTTCTGGTATAGATTTTATGACACCATGATCTCCTTGCATTACATCTGTACTCCTGTTAACTGTATGTCAAAATCATATAGCCTAAGGAATCTGTGCCCGTATGGTGGAGGTATAAAATATACATACACGTTATTAAAGTTGCATTAGTTTTGTTCAGTCTGCAACACAGGGCCTTGGAGGCACTGTTGCCTTGAAAAGCAAACACCAGTTGGGGTACACTTGGAGTATAAATGCTAATTCCTCCTCTGATATTCACCTAGCTTCAAACTTGTGCTATGCCACTTTATGCTGCAGTTTCCTTACTTGGAGGTATGGAGAAAAAAGCGGTGTGTTCACCTTGCAGGGCTACTTGAACTGTCAGTGGTCAAATTCTGCTGTGAAGGCATAGGGTGCTTCTGCTTAGCGACTTGAAAAACCCACGGCTTTGTCGAGAAGTCAGAGGTCTTCTCAGTCATTCATTTGGCTTTCCCTCGGTCACCCTTGCCACAAGCTGTTCCTGGAGGAAACAAGGAAGGGATATCTAGCGGCAGAGGGCACGCTGCCTTTCCGCTGTGTAAACAGCCCAGTGAAAGTGAAAAGGGAAAAAGTGGGATGTGAAGGCGCGGTCCTCTCAGGACGGACATCCCCTTTGTAGGTACAATTCAGGTGCGAACTCCCAGGGGGTGAGTAGGGGCACAGTGGAGTAATAAGGTGTGCCCTCCCTGCCCCGACGATAACCCCTTTGTGTTAGGAACTCAGAAATCCTCTCCCGACGGTCGGAGGGTTGGGGTACGGAGGACGGGCGTTTGTAAGAAACTGAAAGCGAATGCAAATACGTGACGGTAACTAACTTAGCTGAACTAACTGCGACCATTCAAGAAGTGTCTCACTCGATCTTAGCAACCATTGATGCTAAAGACATGTTCTTTTATTGCCCCGCTGCCCGAGGGCGATCGACATCAATCTGCATCCGTTTGGGAAGGACAACAGTGTACTTCCACTCATTTGCCTCGGGATATAAACACTCGCTTAAGGACGCTGAAGAGCGATAATCCAGTTGGGAAACGGGTTTGTTGGTAGCGAGTTTAGCTCTCAGAGAAGCGGAGCGAACCATACGTCACCAAGCCTGGATGTGTTCCTGTGTGACTTGGTCTAGGTGATCCTGCTGCGTCAGGGGGATTGGACTAGATGGTCTTTCGAGGTCCTTTCCAATCCCTAATGATTCTATGATTCTATGATCCTTTAAGGTAGTTAAGCCTGTGTTGGCAAGGGAAACAGGAGAAGCAATTTTAACAAAGAAAGAGGGGGCGCACCCCCTCCAGAAAATCCTTCACCTCCTCCCTCACCCCTAACATCCTGGAGGCACCCCCAGCGAGCGCGAAAGCACCACAGTGCTCAGCTCCTTCGCACGACTTCCTCACAGCATCCCCTCGGGCCACCCCGTCAGGGGGAGGTGACGGATTTCCTGGAGGGAGGGCTGCTCCTCCTCCTTCTGTTGTTAAAGTTTCTTCACCGCTTTCAAAAGAGATGCGAAACGTGTGGCCCTCCTATTCGCTGAACCCCTTGACAGATTTACCTGGAAGGCTAAAGATGTTTGGAAAAAGAGCCCAAAATTAACACTTGATGGATTGCTAGAAATTGAGCTGCATGTAAACACTTGGAGAAGCAAATTTTGTATTTGAGCTTCTTTGCTGAGATCATGAGAAGGTCAGGGTTTTTTGTTGAGTCTAGTCTCAGAAACTGATGTTCCTTTGAAGTTGATATTTTGAAATGAATTCTATTGGTCCTCCAATGATTAAGGAAATGCCCAACCAACTTCAAAATTTAATCGTTCTTTCACCAAAAAAAAAGTCATCACCGTAACATTCTCACATTCTATTTCATTTTCCATCAGTAGGACATGAAACTGATAATTTGGACAAATTAAGGTCATTTGAAGTGGCTCAGTGTTTTAAACTGTAGGCAAGACACCTCTCAAAGTGAAACAAACCCATTGTAAACATCGGTGCCAATTGTCACAGTGAGCCAACAGGTCAATTAATAAAACCTCGAGGTCCATGTGAGGAGGATTTACACTTTGAATGAAAGTGCACACACGCACAAGAGCTTCCACAGTACGTAAACTTGTCAGTTCTTTTGTACTATGTTCTCCTAGTGACACTAATTCAGTGACATGCTTGCAGTAACATGCTAGGATCCAGAACCCTGAAATTATTTACCTGTCTAGTGAAGTCTAAAATTATTGGAAGACCAAGTCTTAAAGCACTTTCCGTGGTGCTTTATGTGTCACATTCCCACGAAAATATGGCATTATTGACACCTCTTTCTCTCTAAAACCACACCACAGTCTTTTCCAGTCCTTCATCTGAGAGTTTCCACATTCAAAAAAAAAGGAATCCCATGGAGTTGTGAGGAAAATTGCTTTGTTCTTTCCAGGACAGGTGCTGAGATCCTACCATGGGCAGTTATGAGTCTGCACTTAGGCCTAAGTACTTAAGCTTCTACTGTAGTTAAGTCTCATCTTAAGCAAATCTGTGATATGCCAATCAGAAGACAAGTCAGAGCTGATGAAATGTCTCTGCAATGCTGAGGAACAGCACAGTGATTGTGAAGGCAGTTTAGGTCAATGATTATGAAATTTGATGCCCAAAAGGACATAGAGATAATCTGTATAAATCTTTAAAGCCCTCAAAGGATTAATTTTAAAATTATCTAATATCAGGCTAATGCTTTCCTCTCAAAGAGGAAACCACACTTGTCCTGAGCAGGAGCTGTAGGCAAGCCTCAAACAATCTCATTCCAGCCAGTCACGAGGGTGTATGTCACTACCCAAAGCTTTTCTTCCCCTTCAAGTGACTACCTAGTAAAAAAGTATTTCCAAGAGAAACTGAAAGACCAGAGGAATGTAAGTGTTCAATATCTCCCATGTTCTTCAAGTACTCAGGCACAATAAAAACATCTCAGACTTGTCTAAACCCCTCTAAGAAACCAGTACTTGATTGAAAACCCTCAGATGTATTGAAACATAACTCAGGAGAACTATTCTCAGCATACCTTGACAACAGTTGTTGTTTCTCTCTTCCCTACCACTTTAATTCTGAGCAGGAGCTGGATTGGCACAGCTTGGACTTACAATAGGTGTTGAAGAAAAAGCTGGGAGGCTGAGCATCCTTGTAATCAGAAACGACGAAGTACTTTCCTAATCCCGGTGGACATTCTCTGTAGCCTTTCGGAAATACTCCACAAAAGATCCAAGTGTTCTGCATTTGCTAGTGCAGTAGCTACTCCACCCAGCCTAGCATAATGCCTGGCTTTCCTCTAAATTCTCTGTCTTCTTGTCTGTCCTTTGACTGGTTGCTTCTCTGATCAGAGAGTGCTTGGTACATTTATAATGTGCACTTGTGATTAATTAATTGTAATCAGACAGACTAGTACGTACAAGCGGATTGCTCACCTCTTTGGAGAAGACACTACTTTTGTCTTGTCTGATCTCTGCAAATGAAACAAGTGCCCCAACGCCAGCCTTTGTCATCTGTCTGTGTAGAATTTACGTTAATCAGGGACTAAACAATGGGAAAGGAAGTGACCCATCCCACCCAAAAGTTCTGAGTAAATTCCCACCCTCTTTTCTGTTTCCAGCAATGAGTAGATGTGGCCATTTGGACCTAAGGAAGACATCCACCTCTGAGTCACTGGAGATGAATCCCGGTGAGCTCCACACCACCCACAGGCAGCACAAATCTAAGGCTTCCCAGGAGTAACCAAGAGCCCTACAACAGCAATTTCTGCCTCCTGAGCAACCTTCTGTGATCAAAACATGCTTTTCCCTAAAAAGCTCTCAACAAGAAAAAAGCAAAAGCCAAACTCTAGAAGAAAGAAATGAAAGGAAGGAGACTGAGGGGATGATTCTAGAAGGGATGAGTCCAGAGGAGACTCTTCCACACGCCTCTTTCCACACCTGGTTGAGCACAGCATACATCACAGGATTAACTACTTTGAGGAAAGGAATTCACCAAATTCTGTTTCTCTTTGAAAGTTTTTGATGCAAAGATGCAATCTGAGCAAATCACAGAATCACAGATTTACAGAATAGCCCTGGTTGGTGGGGATCTCAAAAGATACCTTGTCCTACCTTTTAAGGGAAGAGGAGCCTAGAGAAGATTATCTAGCACCTTGCACTGTCATATGTTGAAAACCTTCACCAATGGGGGCTCTACTGCACTCATGAAGAGGTTGTTCCTCTCAAATATTTATGTTCCTAGGAAGCTGCCTGGCTCTGTGTCAAAAAAAGAGCCATCCTCCTGCCTGTTGCAGCAAAGATTTTGACAAGAGAGCAAGGTATAAGTAGCTACTCATGGGAAATGGATAGCAACTGAGCTGTGACCAAAACCAGCCTGCATGACTTGGCCGTGCAGGACAGTGAAGCATGTTAATCTGACACATGGAGACATGTGCCTTTCCTGCCCTTTGTGAGTGCTGAGTGTAACAGGATATTTTCAACCCCTCAAAATCCAGTTTCTTCCGGAAGCAGCCGAACATGCAGAAAGGGTGATGACTAACCCTGGACAAATTAATTCTGTTGCAACATTTGTTTTGCCAAAACCTCAACTGAACCTGTTTGGTTTACTTCCAGAAAGCAGAGTTCTCTGCTGATGACTGATTTTTACTGATGGCATTCTTAGAAACCCCCAAATGATCACTTTGGGGGTTGTCAGCGTGGTTATTTGCAGGTGATGAAGAAAGGAAGTACATAAAAATGTGATCTGGCATTTCATTAGTAATGCTAGAGATGGCTGTGCACAGAGCAGAGACAATGAATATTGCACCTGCTGGAATGTAAGCAATAAAAGCAAATGCACAGCCTGCTCTGACCTCTAGCCTTCACCACCCAGAACAACATGCCATTCCTGTAACCAAAATCATACTATGTTTGTGATAGCAACAACCAGTGTCTAACATCCACCCAACCGGAGTAAAATTGCTCTGATTCATCTACCTCCTTCCTTTCTCTCTTGAACACAACCTGTCTTCTAGCTAGACTGCTGCATTTCCAGTTGGGAATAAGCCTCTGTTTTAAAGAAAAAGAACTGTGTGGGTGGAATGAAATGCTTGGAGGATGTATGCTCTGCCATTTAGATTTTTTTTCCTCCCTAATAAAGGTGCAAAACCAGATGCCAGATTCCAAAGCACAAACACAACTGTGCGACTGGATCTTTGAGCTTCTCTCTTGATCATTTACATAAACATGTAAAGAAGGCAGAATGCAAGGTTTAGTTTCCAGACTAACTAAGATCGGTGGTGACTAGTCCAAATATTTCAACGGTGACGAAGATTAACGTTAAAGTGATAGTCCTCTGTGAAGACTGTAGCTATTCATGCAGTGAATATTACAGTGGCATAAATAAGATCAAACTTTGACCCTGTACGAACATGTAGTCAATCAGTGAGCCACCCTGTGAACAAAAAGCCATTTCCATGTACTTGATACTGGAGAAGATTATGAGAAAATTGCATGTTTTGTATGAAATGGTGCCGCTGCAGCTTGAAGGAAAGGTTGCAGTCACAACCCATTATTAACAAGAATGTTATGTTTCTTCTGGGTTTTTTACTTAAAAATAAGAGCATCTAGGAAAACTGTGTTGGTTTTCCATCTGGTGGGGATGATAAAAACAATTTCTCAGCACCAGTCTTGCACAAAGTTGGCTGCAAACAGGACAAATGATTAGTCTCAGTGAGAAGTGCACCATGACAAGCTGGCATTTGGAGTCCACTAACAGTCAACATCTCTGGCATCTTCTGCCAGACAAACTTAAACCCGGATGAGTACCAGAATCATTCTGACCCTCTCAAACTCTTGGTCCAGCCTACACAGCACCACCACAGCTGTGTGCATCATGATATAGCTGGTCTTTGTAGTGGATCTGAGCTTATCTTGACTAAGGAAATCAGCTGTTTGTATATGTACATCTATCCATACATTTATCTACGAATAAAGACACGTAAGAACAGATAGAAACTGCGTAGAAATACGCTGTATCCTTCTTTACAGATGAGGGACAATATGCTTTATGTCCAGCAATTCCTGCCTCTCTCTGGAGAGCTGGCCTGTCTCTGTCAGCCTCTGCTTGCTGGGTTCACTCTCTTCCTCTTCATATCCAAAGTTATTCTGTTGGTACCTTGCTTTCAGTGTAATCTTGTTTGCTAATACAGAGTGTGGCAGGCACTGAGGAACAGAGCTTGCCAGTAGCTATCAACAAGACTGCAGCTTAGAATGCCTTGTAGTATGTAGCTGTTACAGCATTTATCTGATGAGCTGGAGACACATGGAAATTCGCTCAGGTAGAGAGTAAAGTTGAACCACTGTTCCAGTAGGCAAGTACAAACTGTGACCACAAAGATGCACCAGCTCTAGGATGTCTCACCTCTTCTAGCCTCTCTGCTACATGAGAAACAGTGAGAGACAGTCAGTATAAAAAATGCTTTTGAAAGTAAATAAAACCTGTCTGTGAGGAAAAAAGCCCTCAGCTCTCCTCACACTTCATGTCACCATTTATGGAAACATTGGCCTAACTTAAAGTCTCAGCAGGTTCCAGCACAAAACAGGTGAAAAACAGTACATACAGAAAATGAAGCCTTTCAATGACTTATTGTTTACTTTTAACAGTAAATGGCAAAGGGCAGGTGGGGCACCTTACTCCTGTGGCTATTCAGAGGAAGTCAGCATTCCCGTACCTTTTGAAAATTTCCCTCATAATTTCTAGTAAAGAGACTAGACAGGAAAAAGAAAGAGTCACAGTCATCCAGATAAGTGAATTTAAAAGCCCATTTTGCTCTGGCATCTGTGTGGAAATTAGCCTGAGATGGCCAGTTGCATATCCCTTGTGAATGGCACCTTCACTCCACAAGGCAATACGGTACTTAGACTTACAAGTTGCTTGCAACGAGTAGCACTCAAAGCACAGGATTAATCCTTTGAGTAGGGAGCCAGGAATTCACAGTTTGTTCTTAAAAGAGGGAAAGGGAAGTGACAGCATATTTTGACAAGGCTGTAACACAGCCCAAGGAGCACAGCCATGAGCAGAAGGCACAGCTTATTATCACTGGATTCTGCAGAGCATAAGGATAAGTCTATGTAATGCATTACTTAACTCATGACCACAGAGGCGAAGGAGACTAACTCTGACCAGAAATATCCAGAAAGAAAACCCAGAGATAACAAGAGAGCACACACTGGAATGGACTGCCCAGGGCAGCAGTGGAGTTGCCATTGCTAGAGGTATTTAAGGACAGAGGGATGTGTCACTTAGTGCCCTGGTCCAACTGATGTGGTGGTGTGAGGTCATAGGCTGGACTTGATGATCTCAAAGGTCTTTTCCAGCCTCAATAATTCTGTGTGATTCTGTGTGTAATAAAAAGAACCTATCTGACTCTATCATCTGTTAAACCTACAGTCCATCGGGTTAAGCCCATTATTAGCAGCAGTCACAGAGAGGGAAATCCAGGGAAAACCCATCAAGACAAAGAGCAAAGCTCCATCTGCCTTCCAGGGCCCCTCTGCATAGTCTCTTACACTGTGCTGCTGCTTCAACAATTTCCTCCTGAAGCAAAACACCTGTTGCCATTGAATCCTGAAGCAAAACACCTGTCACCATTTAATCCCGATTCTCTCTTAAGGTTGCCTGCCTCTGGGAAGGAGGGTTGGAAGAGGGTTTTCTTCTACACTTTGCTACGAGATTCTGGACATTGGCCAATCTCACCGGGAAAAGGTACCATCCATGTGTCAGTCTCTGTTCTTAGCCCTTCACAGCAATGTCCTTGTTTTGTCCCATTAAAATGTACAAGGAAAACTCTGTTGCATTGAATAAGCTGAGAACCATGGGTTCAGGCTGCAACCTTGACAAAAACCCAGTCAAGATGGTGAATACAGAGTCTGGGGACTGGATGTAATCATGCATTTAAAGGCAAACACGCAAACCTCACTGCTGTGCATTCCAAAGGTGAATGTCCAGCACCTTTGAAGCACTTCTTTGAACCAGAATCTCTGAGTCTGGGCCAAGAAATAAACCATTTCTGGCTCCAGTGAGCTTCGCAACCTGCCTTCAGATATCTAACTCTCAAGCACCTCATCTAGTTACCGTTCCAAAGGCAAAATATTGGAGGAAGAAGTTTAAAGAAAAATGTTGCCATCACTCCTGCCATATAGACATTTACGATCTCATCTCTGTCTGCAGGGTCAATACTTCCACCTAGAGGTGGTTTTCCATAAGGATGTCAGCTTCACGTTGACGCTTTCGTAGAGCTGTTCTACAGAAATGGAAGGGATGGAGACAGAGGAGCCAATTATTCCTGTTTGGCAGGAGTCCTTCCATTCTCAGAGTTGTAACCTATCATTTCCCTGTGACCCACTCACTGTTAAAACAGTACAGACCTAGTAAAAAGTTTAGACACAGTTGGAAGGTTCTACTGGGTCACCCAGTGAAGCCAACTGATGGTTTAGAGAAGCTAATATACACCTGTTTACTTTTAAAATCAAACCCTCTCTTTCATGTCTTCCTAGAGGGCTGGAGACAATGTAAAAGGAGCTTTCTCACCCCTTCACTGATGATTGCTCCTGAAGTCTCTGCTGAGACAGGTTGAAATCCTCCCTCCAGCTCAGTAGAAGACATCCGCGAAACTTCATCCTTTAGTACAGTTACATAGAGCCCTCTATACACAGAGGTGAATTTTATGGAGTAGTGGTACATCGATTCCTTTAACACACACACACGATGTCTCTGGAAATCCAGCAGTTTGTTCTCCTGACTCCAGAAATGAAGACTTAGTGCAGCATTTTTGCATTCAGGGGCCCTGATTTTGTTTTCATGTGCAGTTCTTGTACCCTGGTATAACTAAGTGTGCTCAGATGCAGTTACTTTAATCACTGACAGCAAAATTGGTTCACATTTACCTCATAATTGTGATTTAATCCAGAGGCCAGGGCAAGCGTGTTCATTTTAACAATATCAGACTTTTTTCAGCTTCAGGTTTTCCTTGCTGTTTTGGAATGCAATAGGCATTTTATTGTTCTGTATTGTAAAAACCCTCAACAACTACGCTCTTCTTGGAATACCAGGGAAGTTAAGTCTGCAAAAACCAACAATGCTGCCGTGGAGGCTATGATTGGAATGATTGCACTGCAATCAGTTCTTCAAGTTAATATAACACTAGGGAAGCCAAAATTTTATTACAAACCTTCATTTCTCAGAAACTAGATGTGCTGCCTTCATAGTGGGGGTTCTACAGAGCTTCGTGTCTGGGCTTTATAGAATTTAACTGAATGTAAGGTTTCTGAAAAAATCTTGATGGGAAATGTCCTGCTTTGAGATCTCTGTGTCTAAATTGCCATTCTTTCTTATCTGAATGTAATTTACAAAAGAAGTCATATTCCTCAAATTCTTTCTGTGCACTTAAACACTGTGTTGTATCTTGCTTGGGTTTCGTTGGGGTTTTGGGTGGGTTTTTCTCAGAAACATCACTCAGCTGGCAGCTTTGTGCTGAGGTGACACAATGCTGCAACATGGCAAACTTGAGCCTTGCAGCACAGAGCATCACCCCTGAGCCTTGAAAAACCATCCCTTCAGACATAGCTCAGGGCCTCATCTGGCCTGGCCTGGAACATTTCCAGGGTCGGTTTCTTCCTTTTATCAAATTTATTTTTCCTGTTCCAGACTGACCAACATGTGTTCATATCCTGAGTTTCTACTGCAACTCTAAAGAAGAAGTCGAAATTCAGGTGCAGACTTTGGGCCGCAGCAGGCAGGGGTGGGCAGAAGCCTGAGGGGCACAGGTTGCCCTGTTGGCTGAGGGACTGCTGCACCCACCTGGCATCACTCGATGTTACAGGGTTGGGAGGGGCCTTGAAAGATCATCCAAGTCCAACCTCTCCTGCTGGAGCACAGGCTTTAGAGCTTCATTTCCCTGCACAATTTGAACTGTATTTGCCTTCTTGCCCTTGGCCTTGTCCTTTCCCTCTGAAGAACATTCAGGACTCTCTGTCCTGCAAACCATGGGCTTTCATCAGCGACCACTTCTAAATTCCTCAGGATCACCCCATTGCCCTGGGCCTTGAACCTGCCAGGAAGGAGTGGGGAAGGGGACTGGTGCCAGTGAAGAGACTGACAGACACTTTGCAGGCCGCGGCCTCGGCCTCTGTCACTCCCTGGCAGTGCTGGGTGTTGTCATTGCAGGTCTGACTGGAAGCACTGTGGCTGCACCAAAGTGGTGACATGGAGCCACTTCGTGCCGTCACGCTGGTTGTTGGTGTCCTATACCTGTTGTACGTGCTGGTCCTTGGCCCATAGGGGTGCGTGTGGCACACCGGGTGCCTTCAGGCATGCATGAGGAAATAATTTCACAAATGGAGGCAGCCACAGGAGAAAAGGGTGTTGGAAGAGACAGCTGGCAACACGAAGAACACATCTGCTGGCCTGGCAGCTCCCACCAGTACTGAACCAGCAGATGCCACTTCGACCGGAGCTCCTGAAGGAGAGACTCACTTCAGTGCCATCAAATTCTCCAGTCTTTGGTCAGCAGACTGCAGCACTGGCACAAGCCATGAGCAGAGCTGCCCTGCACGGCCCCATAGGCCATGCAGCACCTCTGCAGGACACAGAGGAAGACACTGGTAAGGAAACCATGGCCGTTGCTGCGGTGGTTGTGCAGGTTGCAGTCCAGCAGCTGGGACTGCCTCTACACCTGGCACAAACAGTGGAGAACCTGGTACAAGCATCGCCTTGATAGAGTCTGTCCCAGCCCAGCCATCCTGGCAGTCGGCACCAAAACCAGGCCAGCAGAACTGTGCACTTGGGGGATGATCCGTGCCCTAGGTACCCCTTGCTGAAAAAAACCAGGGTGGCTGGGGGCCAGCAGATTGTTGGCCATTCTGCACCCAAGACAAAGCCAGGAGGAGGCCTATTTCCAGCAATGGCCACCGGCACAGTTATCTTGCATGGCAGAACTCCCACATCAGTGACCACCTGCCACACGTCCAGCCCTCGTGGCATCAGCCTTCCTGTTTCAGGAGGGCACTCTATGCTCTGCGTAGACTTTTCCAAACTTCTGCATGAAAGGCTGCCAAAACCAGTAGAGCTGTGCTGCATGAGCCAGGCAGGTCTCCTGAGACTGAGGATGGACCTGAAGCTGTGCAACAGCACCCAGACAGAGTGGCATGGGGAGAGACATGATGGATTGACAGTGCATGGATGTTGCACCCTGTGTTCGGCTGCCCTGAGAAGGGCACTCTGGAGACACTAAAATCCTGCCTGGATGCAGTCCTGCATAGCTTACTTCTAGCAGTCCTGCTTTGGCAGGGTGGAGGTTGGACTTGATGAGCTCCTGAATTCCCTTTAAACTCTGACAATTCCGTGACCCTGGGATTCTGCAGTACTGCATTGTTTGCTCAGTTGTGCTGGACCCCAAACTTGCCTTAATGTTATTTATTGCTGATACCTTAGAGGAAAAGTACTGTATCAGTGTTACAGTCACAACTGGTCAGTCAGCACTACCACACCAATATCAACATTCTAAGGCAATACTTGGGCCCCAGGCATGCATCACAACAATGGTTTGGTGTATCTGGGTTGTGTGGAATCCTTCTTCATAACAAGTATGTTACTCAGACAGACCCATTACAAGAGAAGACAAGTAATGCCCAAAGTTTTTGTCTCAGCAAGTGATGGGGCTTTTCCAGCTGCAGCAGACAGCCTTCTACTCTACTCTTGTTACTCTACGGCTACAAGATGCCACCAGGATGGTAGCCATTCACCGTACCCAAAGTCAATACAGTGCACTCCCAAAGCCACTGCTAAAAGGAGGCTGAAGGTCTGACATGTTCACACAGCCTGCTGACAGACTTCTGTCTAATTATCTTGGCATTTGGGCAAAATCAGTGCTCTGACCTCAGTGATAGGAAGTAATGCTCTCTGTGCTAATTCCAGGGGAAAATCCTTAAAAATTGTAAGTACATCTGTTACCACCTTTTGAACCTGTTGGTGACTTTTCAGTCCTTACCCATTTTACCCTGCCCCAAACCAGTAACGGCGCTTGACACCAGTGGCTATTGCCGGGGTCTACACTGAAAACTGAGGGGTCCCACAGCCAGGTGAAAAAAGTCATGCATCTAAGTACAACATGGAAACAAGCAAGATCATTATCAAAGAAATCCAGCACTTACACTGGTCTCAAACTCCCCAGAGCCTGTACTATGACCGTTGTAGAGCCAAAGCTTTGCAAAGATGGAGCCACCATCCAGGGCTTAGATTTCTGTCAGGGGATAGAGGCACTTCCTGACTCCTAATCTCTGACTGAGTGATCCATCTCAGGAAGAAAAGCTTGATCCCTTGGGTAGAAAAGCTGCTACTCTGTTGTTATTTTAAAATTCTGTTCTGCACAGAGTAAGTTAATATTTAACGAGCTAGGCCCACATGGTATGTTTGATAGTAGAAAGGGTGTAAATAAGGAACATTAAGGGTTGTAGATACAGAGTCATGTAACTATTCAGCTGTTTTGTATGAATATCCTGGTGGTTTTACCCATGCTTCTTCATTTCTTTATTTTTTTCTTCTAAGAAAACACGTTGGATGCAATCCTGGACTCTCTGAGATGAATGGAAAAGAATGTTGACTCATTTTGTGTGGGCACAGCAGAAGAAAGTGGTGGGTTTTTTTCAAGGGGAACTTAAATAACAGGCTAGATGGACCAGCGTAGTGAAAGACGACCGAGACTGTCATGCAAAAGTAGTTGGCAGTGTTGTGACTTTTATTTTTTTTAAAGAAACTAGGGCAGAAAAGAGATTGTAGGTGGCTTGCTGCTTCTTTGAGGATGAGGGATGATGGGATGTCACCAACCATTTTGGAAAGCTCAGCAAAGAGGACAGAGTGTCCTTAGCAAGAGGGAATGATAAGATCACAGATGAGTTGAGAGTATGGGAGCTACCATTGTGTTCCCATTTTCAACAGCAGTTAAAGGTTCAGGCCATGAAAACCATTTCACCAGTGTTGCCTTCTCCATGGCTGTCCCTTAGGATTGCCCTGAGAGGCAAAGCAACATTTCTGATTAGATGTTTCTCAAAGTATGGTTTAGTTAGAAAGCTCTAAATTGGTTTAGGCTCTCTCTTCCTCTCCCTTGTGATGACAGAAGTGAGCTTGTGTCTGCTGGATAACATCATATGGTAGCAGACCAGGGGCCACCCCATGCTGGGGGTTCACCTCACTGCTCAGTGGCATCTGTAGCAGTGCACACCACGCACACAGGGATCCTTACGTCAGTCCTGGTTGCACTGATTTGGAGAAGTCTTCAACAATCATCTGGAGTAAGGCTTTGTACTTGCTCTTTTGGCAAAGTCATGTAATATATTAGCTGTCCAGTCCTTGTACCCTCCTGCTGTACAAGCAGTAAATAGCGACTAGAAATGACAGGCGTTTCCCATGACTAAATGCTGTCCAGAGCATAAAACTCAAACAGAAACAACAAACGAATGTTCTGCTGCATAATTGCAACTGGACACATTTCAGGTATTTAGCAGTGTGTCATAACATCAGTAAAAAGAGAAAGTGCACACAGAAGTCTACAAATAAATAAATAACCGCTTGAAAAATTATAATTGAATAAGTTACATCCACAATCTCTTCAAACGATGCTGAATATTTATTGGTTAAGGCAGAGAGCCATGATTTATCTGAGCCATAGGCAAAGCTGCTGAATAGGTCATGTGGTGCAGGTAACTTACACTTAGCCCTGGTTTTGAAGCGTGATGCTGTCTTGGAACCATTGATTGAGGACCAGTTCTTTGCACCAACACAGTCCAACGGTTTGGCTGCAACAGACTCTACCTGCCTTCTCCACCTAATAAGCAGAATTTTCTGTTCCATGGTCCTGATTTCATGCTTTCATGACATCTGCGGAGTATGTCATACAGCACCACCAAACAACTCGATACACCTCCACAGTCAAACACACGAATATTTGAGGGGTGGGTGTCAGGACGATGGCACTGGGCTGTTCTCGGTGTCATGTAGTGATAGGACAAGGGGCAATGGTTGTAAGCTGGAACATAGGAGGTTCCACATCAACCTGAGAAGGAACTTCTTCACGGTGAGAGTGACAGAGCACTGGAACAGGCTGCCCAGGGGGGTTCTGGAGTCTCCTTCTCTGGAGATGTTCAAGACCCGACTGGACAGGTTCCTGTGTGACTTGGTTTAGGTGATCCTGCTGTTGCAGGCGGATTGGACTAGATGATCTTTCGAGGTCCCTTCCGATCCGTAATGATTCTATGAATAAGGCCACACCTCTGCTCTGGTCACTTAACATCTCTGTGTCTTTTCCATGCAGTCAGCATGAGGTTGCTAAGAAAGAAGATAGTAGGACACATACTGAATCTCTGAGATGGGACAATTATGAGCTCCCCTTCCACAATAGACAGGCTTTGGGAAAAACAAGGAGCAAGCAGTGGACTGGACTACATCTGTGATAGGGATAAACTCTGCCTCTTGGAAATCATTACATTTCTTTAAAGTATATTCTAGGGCAAGTTATTGATACCTCATACTGGATCCATGCATTTTCTCTGGCCACAATAACAGTAACAAACTTGTATGCTTGTTATTTGCACACAAAAACCCCCAACACTTGGTAAGTCTTGCTAGCCTAACTGCATTAACACAAGAGACCTCTCTCTCTGGTTATGGCAGCAAGCACATCTCAAACTCCTAGAATACAGTAGGGTCTAGCAAGTCATCTTCCCAAGAATAGATTTTATCATCACAACTAGAAGAAATGTAATTCCATTGTCTTAGGGATTACTGCTGTGATGAACAAATAATAGGAACAATTTCATATGAACCAAGCTTTTATGTCCATTCTAAAAACATATAAATAAGATGTAGGAAAAGATTCTTAGCAGTTTCAGAGCATTTTAGCTCTGTTGATTTCAGGGATGCTATATTAATTTACATTAATATGGTCCAGTATGTGTTCCCAGTGGAAAGTAAGGAAAGTAGGGAAAGTAAGGCAAAAGTGCACTGCAGAGCTAGTCCCTCAAACTTAGTATCAGTAAAGATTACAGAGATGTGAAATAGAGATTTCCTGGTTTTAGTTAGAACAGAGCCAATTATGTTCAGTGATTTTTAGGTTTCAGCTTGTTCTCCTCTAAGTAACTGGGCTTTCTGAAGTTAATGACATATTTTTGAAGACAGTGTCTGCTTCTACAAGAGATAACGCTTGATGTTTACAGTTACTACCAAGAGCTGGTATGCAGAAAGTCTCTTGCTTGTATTTGCTCCTATGCAGACCAAGGTCACTGCTAAATCTTGTGTGCCATGCTGAGGGCGCAGAAAGTGAGAGGCTGCACTTGCATGGAGGAGCAGACAGGACAGGTGAGCACCTTACTCACTTACAGAGTGTTCCATCCCATAGATGTCATGTTGGGTATAAAGTTGAAGGACTTCAAGAGTCAATGTTTTTTGGCCTTCTTCCCTCTTGTCCTCTTGTCTGTTTGCTCTCTTCCTCAATGACTGACATGCAAGGAGGAATCTGTCCATTCTGCCTTTGATCCCAATCCATGGATTCCTGGATCCAACTCCTGCATTTGGTTCCTGTCTGCCACTGAGTTCAGTCTGAGACTTCCCCATTGTCTGCATCCATAGTGATGGTGAAGTAATTGTCACCAGGAGAGTTTGGTTCAGTATTGCTTTTGTGTATGTTTTATATTGTTATTATTTGAATTAAAACTGTTTCAGTTTTCTTTCCCAGTCCTTAAGCCTCTCTCTCTCTTATTCTTTATCTCTTCCCCTTTTAAGGATGGAGAGGAACAGCATCTGCCATTTGTTGTGTGGCTGGCACAGCTTCAACCCATGAAGCCAAGAGAGTAAAATCCTGGTCTTATTTCTAAGTGTCTATATACATTTCTTGGGATTTTTTGAAGTTTATTTTCTCACTTCCAGTCAAACACAGGTGCATAAGACCTATATCATATCTTGATAGTTCTCTCTGATCCAACTTCTAATAGTGCTTATCTGTTGCCAATTAAAAGGAGCAGAAATTATCAAGTAATTGATGCCTCATCTGCAAACATGAATTCTCTTGATAGAAGTCTCTGAACACCACAAAACCAATTATTATTTCCAGGAACCTTTAACTAAAGAAAAACATATCCTTGAAAAACAGCAATCTAATTCCTAGTGGTAAAACCACGTAACTCAACTGTTTCATTTAGCTTTAATAATTTACAGCCCTTCCCTTGGAGAAGGATATGTGAGGTGATCAGAGTGGTTGTCAAATGAGATGAGGTGAACTTTCTGATACTCTTAATTAATTGTCCTGTGTCCATTGGTCTGTGCTTAATAAGAGCTTGTGGTGGCTTCTGGAATTAAAGCGTTGAAATATGTATTAGAAGAAAACCAATCACTGTTATCTACGGCTGATAAACCTAGTCTGTTTTCTAAAGCTGTTCTTCCTTCTTCCCTGAAGCAGACAGACCTGATTTAATGGCTTCCAGCTAAAGATTTGAGGTTGAGAAACAGAGAATGAAGAGTCTCTGTGGACACCAAATGCCATCCACTGAAATCACAAGCAGCCTCCCAGCTGTTGTCACTGCCTGCTTTTCCCACAACACCCATATGCCTGGCTTTTCCATCTTGGAAATCTATTGGAAATCTTTGATTCACAAATGCTCTAGAGGGTGCCCAAACTTGGACAGTGTTCTGCTGTAGTTCAATGGTGAATCAGAGAAAGGATCATTAAGAAATAGTTTTTTATTAAAGGATAAGGCATCAGTTTTTTAAGAAGATAGGATGGAAGGGGGTTGCCCTTGTCTGTCTTCTCTGAGTCCTCAGTACTGACAGCTGTAAATCAGAAACAGCACTGTGGATGAGGTGGTGTTATCATTTCTCCTCTTTCACTTCTTGAGAGCAAGAAACACCAAGTCTGACTTGTCTTTTCTTGGAGAGGTGAATGGGATGGTTTCATGTGTAAATGAGGAAACCCTGACAGTCTAAAATGAAAGTTATAGCAGTTAATGTTTGAGAAAATCAACCAAAAGGACTAGTCTCACTGTCAATAAAAATAAATGATCCAAAACAGTAGCTAAATCATGAATAAATGTGTGCTCTGAGCTAAAGAGTCTGTATAAATACAAGTAGTTCTGGAATTCTTATTTTCAAAATCCTGCTGTGGGTATTTTCTGTGAGACAGTGAATTGCAGGACAGTTCCCTAATAAATAGTCCATTTCTTTCTGTAGACTCTGGGCCAAGATCTGTGGTGAACGCTATGGTCAAGAAACATACAAATCAACAGTTTTACTCTGGAATCCTTTATGAAGCCCTCTGGTGTCACCACATTCAGAGAAGTGAAACCACTTCTGGAGGATAAATGAAAAAAGAATCAGTGACTAGGGGAAGCTGACCATGGAGGATTTAGATGGGGCAAAAGCTACTTCCACAAACATTGGTACATTTTACATCCTTCTAGTTCTGGGGTGGTTTAACTGGCATTGAATCCGCTGAAGACACTAGACAGTGGATTAAATGGAGTTTGACCCAGAAGTTCAAAATGATGCCTTATCCAAAATGCCAACCTTGTGTTAATTCTTGCCAAAACTACAAATAAAGGTAGAAGCACGGCTTCAGATATGAAGAAAGATAAGGAAATGGATTTAAGCAGAAAGACGTCTGGTTTGTAATCTTAGTTACTAACACTGCTCTTCAGTCTCCTCAGTGCCTCTGTCACACTAATTCTGTACAATGAGATGGTACAAGATCAAATGCCCTGCCTTTTATGGGTTGTTTTTTTAACTTATTTACGGACAGCTTGTTAATGTCTTCAGTTTTCTGTCCTCAAATATCTCTTGCCTATATTTGATTGCTTTTCTTGCCCCCAGATTTTCTTCCTGAAGCTCCCTGTATCAGAACACTGTGGGTCTGACAATGACATTCATCTCTATCTTCAGAGGCCTATGAGGTGTAGATACTACATACAGACTAGTTTTTATTTACAGTCAGTGCAAGGAATCAGGCACTTATAGGACATGATTCACATGACCTATTTTAGACCTTCTTTAGACAGAATGAATCACAGCCTAGATGTGCCTATTTTTCCATCTGTGGACTCAAAGGAACCTCGGAATGACTTGTTCAGCTGTGGATATTTTGTAGTTGAGATGCCTACAACATAGATATCTACATAGTGTTAGATGGCTCCTACCTTTGATTGATAGCCTTGTCATAATAGCAGCTCATCTTTCCAGAAACATAACACTTACTGTTTGGTGAAGGCATTAATTCCGCTGAGGTTGGCTTTCTTTGGCATTCACACCCAATTATTCTTCACTGTTAAAAGAAAAGGTGACCATGTCTTTCGATGGCTTTGTGAAATTGCTTCTTATATGTACTTTTCATTTTTTTCCTTTTCCATTCTCTTAGCAATGCTGCTGATAATAAACACTAAATTGAAAAGAACTGGCAAAAGCAAATCTTCAACCAAGGATCTGGTGATGGCTTAGTCAGAGAGTTGTACGTTAGATGTAAAGAATTTATGCTGGAGCTTTGGTTTTCTAAAAATATTCTAAATTCTAAAATACAACCATTCTTTAATAATTTCTAGCCTTTGAGAATAAGAGGACAAGGCTATCCATGCTTTCTTACCGTTCCCCGTTTTCTGGATTCTGAAGCTCTCATCAGGATGAGGTCCATCCTAGTGTAGCAAAATTTTCTCTGTACCTGGAGCCTCACAGCAGTGCGTTGGAGCACAGTTCATACAGTCATGGACATAAACACTCTACAGTTCAACATCTGTTTTACAGTATCTACACAGCACTGATGATGGAGCCCAAAGAGACTGCAAAGAAGATGGGAGGAGAGCTCAGTGACGTGACGAGGTCGAGAGGCAGTTATTTCAAAGAGCAGACTGTAGACATGGGCATGATTTTAGAAGATAGAAGTGATACAAGAAGAAAATCAAGTCACCAGCACTGCAATGACAAAGACATGTTCAGAGTATTGATAAATAAGGAAGATATATTAATCTACCTATATAAGATTTGATTGGAAAAAGTCTACAGATCTCCAACACGCAACTACAGACACCTAGTTCAAATTTACATCTCAATGCATGGCAGTGAGAGCCGGACACCCACCAAAGCCATAGACAGACATCAAATAACTTGAAGATCAAATTTGCCAGAGAAAATACTATGTATTAGATACACTAAATTTGTAAGAAATGCCATAGCAGGATTTTAGGTCATCAGAGGAAAAAGAGATGGAAATATGGATATATTCCCATGCAACTGGATCTAGGTGATCCTGCTGTGGTGTGGGATTGGACTAGATGATCTTTCGAGGTCCCTTCCAAACCCTAAGGTTCTGTGGTTCTGTGATCTGGACAGTGTCCTCAGAATGAATCTGGAATGCCCCTCAAGGCAGCAGAATCTCCAAGCTACCAGGGGACGCCCTCCATCAAACCGCACACAGAAGGAACTGCGGCATTTAACCCCTATGGAGACACTTAGAGGGCCACCCAGAGTAAACATGGGTGATGGATCCATGCGTGTGTCATGATGGTGGAGGAAAGATTCTGATCTTGCCTGAGAAGATCAAATCAGACAGCAGGATGACAAACACGGTAGTTCCAAATTCCTGCAACATCTCCCTTTTGTCACCTCTCATGGATGTCTAAGCAGTCTGCACAGCACAACGGAGGTGCCAGGACAACTTGTAAAAACCTGTTAGAGAAAACTAAGTCTGCAAGGTCCTACATTTGGTGGTTTCCTATATTCTGATGTTTTCTTCTTATCACATTTTCTCTGCACTGTCCTCAGCCTCGATTGAAGTTGTGTCATGAAGTCCTTTCACAGACTTTCCCCCCCTCACCTCTCCTGCTTGCAGGAGTGCTGCAACTATTAAGCATGGTTAACACTGCCACTATTAATAATAAGTTAAACCTCTTAGAACATTTAAATAATTATCACAGGCTAAAAATGAACTCAAAGGAACCTGAAATTTTCTGCACAGTTTTCTAGGAAGGCAATGTTCCTGGGTGGAAAGGAGGGTTTCATTCAAAATTCCATAACAATCGTTCCAGATTCAGTATTTTTTTAAACAAAAGGTGGATCCAAAATGTTATTTTCAGAACAAAGCATTAAAAGACAGGATATTCTCTCAAGTGAAAGTTTGGGGGGGTTTTGTGGGTTAGGTTTTGGCATTTTTTTTAACATCATATCTGATTGAACTATTTTACTAAAAAATATTCAAGCAGATGTAGGCAGGAGAACGGTGAAGCAAACCTGAATGAAGCTGAATTTTGCCAAGAGTCACCATGCAATTTCTACCTGTTTATTACAGGCTTTGGAGGACTTTCCTGTTACCTATCACTGCTTCTAGCAAATCACAGAACACTAGGGATTCATAGAATCATTCAGTTTGGAAAAGACCCTTGGGATCACCAAGAACAACCAATAAACCTACTCTACCAAGTTCACCACTAGACCAGGTCTTTATGCACCATAAGCTAAACCAATCTTTAAACACATGCCGGGATGGTGACTCAATCCCCTCCCTAGGCACCCCGTTCCAGAGTCTGACTGCTCTTCTAGTGAAAAAGAATTCTCTAACGTCCAGCCTAACCCTCCCTGGTGCAGCTTGAGGATTGAAAGAGACCTTGAAAGATCATCTAGTCCAATCCCCCTGCCACAGCGGGATCACCTAGATCCTGTCTGGCCACCACTGGTGAGCACTAATCACCAAAGATGTGTTCGGGCACATACTTTGCTTTTGGGATGAAGAAAACACGATGCGAGTATGACTGCAGAAATGAAGGACTGTGTCTCTCTTCGACAGGCTTTATTTCAACCAAACTCTTTTCTCAAAGCTGCTTTTGTTTTAAAGCTGCTCTCTTTTTGTTGAAGAGACAATAAAATGATTAAAAGAAACACTCAGACCCAGAATAAAGTGCTTCAAGTGAGGTCATATGAAATATATTTTTAATATAGTTCTCTTTGAGTGTTTCCTGATTATTTTTTTAATGACAAATGCATCCAGCAGCAGTCAGTCGTAAGGTGCTTCCCCCACACTCCGCATGGCACCACAGTCAGGTCCGTGGCATGTTACACCTACTTCTCTTTGAAAAAAGTACAATTAAAGGGCAAAGTGAGATACAACCCAACGGCCTATCAGACAATATGTCTGCACTGCCTGGACAATTTAGGTAGTCCAGCAGCTGGTCCCTAGAGGTAGCCTTGCTTTTCTGTAGTGTAAGCTACAAGGAGGTCTACATGGCTAAACCTGTGTGGAGGTTGAGACACATTATCATGGAATATTTGGGAATAATAACCACCAGTGTAATTCCTGCTACTTGCTGCAAGGAGTAGATTTAGATACAGAGTCACAGAACTTTAGGGATTGGAAGGCACCTCAAAAGATCATCTAGTCCAATCTCCCTGTCACAGCAGCATCACCTAGATCAAGTTGCACACAAAGATGTCCAGGTGGGTTTTAAATGCCCTCAGAGAAGGAGACTCCACAACCTCTCTGGGCAACCCCTTCCAGTGCTCTGTCACCCTCACTGGGAAGAAGTTCCTTCTCATATTGATGTGGAACCTCCTACGTTCCAGCAAGTTGAAATCCTAACATCACAAAATCTTTTCATCACTGATAATTTTCAAGCAGAAATTAAATGTGACCTCTTTCTTCTCCCACTGTCAATCCAGTTGCTCTGTGGAGAGGTGCCTAGCAATGATCCATTTCTCTCGTGACAGTGGAAATCAGGAATAAACAGGAGAAGTCAGGAAAATCAGAGGACTTGCTGTTGCTGTCATGTGTCAGTAGGCTGTGTACAGAGTGGTAGATAAAGCATGGCATGCACAGGTTGGGTGTTTAGTGCTGACCTATCAGACTGGTTATCCCATTGCCTCCAGGAGGAAGCAGGCCTGGTAGACCTGCCCTGGTGTGCTTCCTCAGGGTCGTAGAGCGTATGTGAGCTCCTCTCAGAAAACTGCTGTTCATGTGGCTCTCCAATGGGTCAGTTAGAGGTTAGTTACTCTGCATAAATCCTGCAGAGGCCAATGTCCCCAAAGAGTGTACTCTGCTTCCTCATGGTTGGACCCACTTGCAACAGCCACCAGACCTTCGGGGCCTTTCCTCCTGCTGCAGCCCGAGGCATGACATTACCACCTATGTGTAAAAGCAACCCTCCTCCACCATCGTTTTCCCGCTTGTCTTCTGTACACTATGTTATCAAGTACTGGAAAATGTGAGAGGGACCACAGCAACATCAGTGGCTGGTCAAGTGATCCTTCTTGCTCCTACAATCCTGATGTCATCACCTTCTGTGGGTCTAGTGATGCTGACTAGCCTAATACAGTAGGAGGAGCCAGGTGGTGCCTGACCAAGGAAATGAAGAGACGTGTTAAATCTCATTTACAGAAGAAGGTGAGATCATACTGGAAGACAGGACCGAGCCGTTCTCGCAAGTTCCTAATGCTGACACCTGCTAACACTAAAAAAATACCCCATTAGGAAAACTATTTCACCCACACTCTGTACAGTCGCTTTCTTTTCACTGGAAAGGATATATTGGCACCAAAATCTTCTGCTGCTGTTTCCCACTGGCTACAATAATACTGGAATCAAGCCTAAATGTGAACATAATTGAGAATTCTTTAGGATATAACTACACCATTCAAACATACTGATTCTAGGAAGTCTGGCTAATGCAATCATTACAGTAGGAGTCTAGAAGTCCATGGCTGCTTATTTCTACACCTGATTTGCCTAGTGACTTGTTTTATGACATTAGAAATGACTTAACTTTCCACGATTCTTCACCTTCAGCTGGAGAATGGATATGATGTTTGTTTGTCACAGAATCACAGACGGTTAGGGGTTGGAAGGAACCTCAAAAGGTCATCTAGTCCCATCCCCCTGCCACAGCAGCATCACCTAGACCAAGTCACACAGGAACACATCCAGGCAGGCATTAAAACTTCTCCAGAGAGACTCCACAACCCCCTGGGCAGCCTGTTACAGTGCTGTCACCCTCACAGGGAAGAAGTTCTTTCTCAGATTGATGTGGAACCTCCTATGTTCCAGCTTACACCCATTGTCCCTTGTCAGAGCAGAGTCTCGCTCCATTCTCCTGACACCTGCCTTTTCCATATTTATCAACATTAATGGGGTTGTCCCTCAGTCTCCTTTTTTTCCAAGCTAAAGAGACCAACCTCCCTCAGCCTTTCCTCATCAGGGAGATGTTCCACTCCCTTCACCATCTTTGTGGCTCTGTGCTGGATTCTCTCAAGCAGTTCTGTGTCCTTCTTGAACTGAAGGGCCCAGAACTTGACATAATATTCCAGATGTGGTCTCACCAGAGCAGAGTAGAGGGGGAGGAGAACCTCTCTCCACCTACTAACCACCCCCCTTCTGATCCACCCCAGGATCCCATTGGCTTCAATTAAATCTTGAACGGTTTAAAAGAGATTA
Organism: Rhinopomastus cyanomelas; assembly: GCA_013400115.1. Classification (NCBI taxonomy): domain Eukaryota; kingdom Metazoa; phylum Chordata; class Aves; order Bucerotiformes; family Rhinopomastidae; genus Rhinopomastus; species Rhinopomastus cyanomelas. The sequence continues at coordinate 458,796 of VXBP01001175.1, forward strand.
ATTAACCTCCATCAGACAACTTTGAAAGGTACTAACGCATGGCGTTAATAACACTACAACCACTCTAAAAATGATGAGGGGAGATAAATGACATTTTAGAAGATACTGCAGAGCTTTAAGCCTAAAGGCAGTACAAATAGGAAGGACAGTATTTTCATGAGTGGGAACAGAGAAGCTACTCAGCCATCCAGTCCATTCTTGAGCAAGATAAGTTACATTTTGCACATTTATTTATCAGTGAAACGTGTCTCCTGATTCCTCCTTAGCTTCTCATGCATTCTATTTAGTTGGGCAATGCTTAGTCTGTTCTCATAAAGCCTCATTCATACCTCTCACTATTCCAAATTGACTAGCCTGGCTGAAACTTGGTGTACGTTCTCGAGTTAATCCTTTCAGCCAGAGCTGATGTTCTATGTGACCTAAAGAAAATCTCTGAAGTGTCTGTGAAGACAACAGAAATACATCAATGCACAACAGCTGAGGCTCAGCTGCCTCAGTTGGGCTATGAAGATTCTGTGGGGAGACTGTGTTAAATGCTTTACTGAAGTCAAGATAGACAACATCCACTGCTTTGCCATCATTTATGCACTTGGTTATGCCTTCCTAAAAGGTTACAAGGTTGGTCAAGCATGATTTCCCATTGGTGAAGACATGCTGACTGTCCCTAATGGCCCTCCTGTCCTTGATGTGCCTAGAGACAGTGCCAAGGACAAGTTGTTCCTTCACCTTTCCTGGGATGCAGGTGAGACTGACCAGTCTGTAGTTACCTGGGTCTCACCAGGGCAGAGTAGAGGGGGAGGAGAACCTCCCTCAACCTACTGGCCATGCTATTCTTAATGCAACCCAACGGACCACTAGCCTTCTTGGCCACAAGGGCACACTGCTGGGTCATGGTCAGTTTGTGGTCCACCAGCACACCCACAATTTTTTCCCAAGAGCTGCTCTTAAGTAGGTCATTTCCCAACCTGTACTGATGCAGGGCGTTATTTCTCCTCAAATACAGAATTCTACACTTGTTGAATTTTGTCAACTTTCTCTCCGCCCAATTCTTCAGCCTATCCAAGTCATGCTGGATGGCAGCACAACCTTCCAGTGAGTCAGCCACTACTCCAAGCTTAGTATCATCAGTAAACTTGCTGAGGGTACCTTCTGTCCCTTCATCCTGGTCATTGATTAATATATTGGATATGGTACTGGACCTGGTACTGACCCCTGAGGAACACCAGTAGACACAGGCCTCCAACTTGACTCCATCTCACTGACCACTACTCTCTGAGTTCTGTATTTAACCAGTTTCAAATCCACCTCACTGTCCAATCATCCAGTCTACTCTTCTTAAGTTTGGCTGTGAGGATGTCATGGGAGATGGTGTAAAAAGCCTTGCTGAAGTCAAGGTAGACTACATCTAGTGCCCTTCCCTCATTGACGGAACTAGTTACGTCTTCATAAAAGGTTATCAGGTTAGCCAAGCAGGACTTCCCCTTAGTGAATTCATGTTGAATACTGATAACCCTCCTTTCCTTGAGTTGCTTTGAGATATCTCTAAAACAAGCTGTTCCACCACCTTTCCAGGAATGGAGGTGTGTAAGTTATTCAGGTCCCCCTTTTTGCCCTTTTTGAAGACTGGAGCGACACTGGCTTTTCTTCAGTCCTCAGGCACCTCTCCTGTCCTCCAGGAATGGTTGAAGATCATAGAGTGGCCTAGCAATGACCTCTGACAACTCCCTCCGCACCCACAGATGCATCCCGTTAGAGAACGTGGACCTGTGGATGTCCAAGTTTGTTAGTTGTTCTTTAATCCAATCATATTCAACCAAGGTAAAGTCTTCCATCCTTCTGACTTCCTTTGTGGTCTCAAACGACTGGTCTCATATGAGGACTGATCTAGGTAGTAAAGACAGAGATGAAGAAGAAATTCAACATCTCTGCCTCCTCTGAATTCTCTGTAATCAGGGCACCCGCTTCATTCATCAGTGGGCCCACATTTCCTCTAGCTTGCCCTCTTTTTTCTCCAATGTACTTGGAGAATCCCTTCTTGTTATCATTGGCCACTCTTACCAGGCTTAATACTGAGGAGGCCTTAGCTTTCCTTGCCTCATCCTTCCATCGTCTGAGAACATTCTTCTAACACACTCTCTCTCCTGTGTTAGAAGAATTTTACACAGTAAGATATTTATGCCTGAGAAAATGTGGGTTTATGGAGTACAATGACCTTTGTTACACTATCAAATTTAGTCACAGGTTTGTAAAATACTGGATGCTGTAGGGATAAGAATAAAAGTAGGTCTCTATGTTTTGTTTTTATCAGCGGTTTATGGGACAGTATAACATCACACACTTGGTCCTAACAACCCAGTCAGAGACAGGCTGCTAAATCCCCTCCTTCTTTCATGGAAAACAACTTTTTTGTCTTGGTAAGAGCAGAAAAGAGAAAATTTCTTTGCAAGTTATTTATGTAGGTAGAAAAACCCAACCAATCAACACACCTTCATACACTTCAGTGTAGAGCCTACCATGTTTTCTCCCACATTAAATATGAGTGTGAGGAATCTCTATGTGTTGTGTGTATACACGCTGTCACACAGACCTATCAAACCATTACTGAGGTGAAACATTTAATGTGTCCCCTTTGAAGACCAAGCCTAAGCACCAACCTCAGCCTGCCTGTCCTTACCTGTAACAATGTCTTCAGTCTGAACCCCCAAACTGCAGTGAACTAACCAAAAACGCTTAACTTGCTGTCAGTGGAACCAGTCTTTCCTTTCCCAGTTGATTACGGAAGGTACTTCCCAAGAAAGAGCGAGCAAGACAAATTGTAAAAGACAGGAACAGAAATCAGATTTTCCATGGGAAATCCGACTGTCAACAGTGTTCAGATACACTGAGATGACAATCTGAAGATACAAACTTGGTCTGAGAATATTGGAAATATAAAGTTCACTCCGTTCAGAACTGGAAAATGTTGACAATTTTAACGATTTCACCTATTAACTTCTGTTACTTCTTGAGTTACATGTAAACGTTAAAAATTACAAATGTTTTTGCAAGTTTATTTTTTGAGACCACAGAATCACAGAATCATTCCGGTTGGAAAAGACCCCCCAGGATCACTGAGTCCAACCATCAACCCTATTCTACAAGTTCACCCCTAAACCAGATGCCCCAACACTACATCTAAGAGTCTTTTAAACTCATCTAGAGATGAGGACTCAACCACCACCCTGGGCAGCCCATTCCGGTGCCTGACCACTGGAGGAAATCTATTCCTTCTGATGAATTTACTCTTTCATTTGTTTTTAGATGTTGGATTTCCATATGAGCCACAAAAATAAGTCTGAAAAGAGAAAAGAAACAGGTATAGATATGTGCATACTTCTAAAATCAGCAGAAGTTCAATCAAATTGTGCTCTGCAGTGAGGTCAGTCTCCTGCTTCAGAAGCTTTCCTGAAAAATACATTTGTGTGGATGAATCATTTTAAGATTCAACAGTCAGTGCAAGTTGACAGAGGCTTTTCACATGAAATATTACACAACCTTATTAACATCAAAATTATATGGCAGGAACTGTTCCGTTGAGCACTACAGCCACTTTCTCAGGATCAGATCAATACATTTTCTGTCAAAGAACAAACTCTCCTAAAACAACCAGATTTTTTTGCAGGAGAATGCTATTTTGAATGCAGCTAACTGTGCAGTTGTACAGGTAGGCTTTTTAACGTGCCTCTCTTCCTGATGCAAACTGAAATACTACGCTGGTTTCCCATTACACTTCCACAAACTCAGACACACCTTGCAAAAGTGTACGGACGTGCTTAACTTTTCACAGAGGTTTATTTATTAGAATGTGCCAGGACTCAGCCTGCAAAGTTATCACGTACGCTAGATCTTCTCAAAATCAGGGTCTTTGGTTCTGATCATACAGGCAAGTGCCGAAGCTCCTCTCTTCAGCTTGGGTAAATCCCACTTACAACATGTGTAAGTGTCTTCACAAACAGATTTCAAGTTGTAGCCAAATGCTGGAAACATTCTGCCTGTGCACAGCTTTTCAAGGGAGGGATAACTGAAGACTACCTTATTCAATCCCAGCGGGTCTAGCCGTGGTTGTGGAATTGTTTCCAAAGACTTTTATGTGTCAGCTGCAGCTCTTTATGCAGACCTCACGTGGAAGTTTCTGAGTTGCTTTCACAGAGACTACGGACCTCTTTCTGTATGATACAAATCACAAAGATAAGAGGCTGACATTGCTTTGCTTTTTAAGAAATACATTTATTTTTTGCAGGACCAGACATCATTCAGTCTCTTTGGTTTGACAGACCTTTATTCCCATGCCCTAGCACTCAACATCCTACTGGAGGTGAAGAGTTAGTAAAAAAAATGATCTCCCGTGTTGGATTCAAATGAATGGTGCTATGTCTGTGGTTGCACTGATTGTAGCAGTGTGAAGGAGTGAAATATTTGTTGAATTGGATCTTTTGTTAGGGTTGAAGAATGCATTTGAACCACACAGACTTGACTTTTGAGGCCCTGTAATCTTAATCTAAATCCAGCAAATAAGAAATTAACACAGTTTAGGTTCTCTGTTATTCTAAGTCTTCACATAGGGAAGCTGAGTGGAATTGTGACACCACGTAACTTCAGGCACCTAAGCACCTCTGGCAAAGGACAATCTCATCAGATTCCATTTATGGAGGGTGAGGAATGCTGAACAACCACCAACAGAAAATCAGAGTCTAGGTCCAAGGGGAGCCTGTATATCTCTTCACCACTTTTGGGAGCTTAAGTAGATCTAGCCTAAACTGAATTTCCACTTAATTTTACTTGCTCTAGGCCTCAAAATCTAATGCTTACATATTCAAAGGGTGGGCTCACTTGACAAAGACACAGCTACAATAGAACCTAATCTCCCAATTCACAAAGGTGCATGGGGCCTGGTTAGTCATCCATAGATTCTCCTTGAAAAACGTGCCTGAAGTTTTGCTTTTGTCTCCAAATTAAAGAGCATAACGGGACAACAATGGGGTTGTTTGTCCTCCACCTCTTGCAAGGGGCTTAAGATGCCTCAAGGCTGTCTCTTCTAGCAGACACTCAGGAGATGGAGCTGCAGGACACCTTGTGAAGCAACCACAGAAGTGGGCAGTAGTTGCAGAGTCTGGTGTCTCACGTGGGAGTTGTGAAACGCCCACCTCCACCTGGGTAGTGCTTAAAGGAACAACGAGGTTCTCATGCAGTATGGTCCTGTTTCCTGATAAGGTGTCACTTTCCATCAGGTAAACCCAGCTGGTATACCCAGTGTCTGCTGTTGTCAGTATCTGAACACCAGTTGCTCCCCTGGCTAGGAGTACATTTGCTTGACAGGAAGAATCACCTGTCTGGACCCAAGGCTGTTTTTCTGAACTTCTCCAGATGCCAACAATTTCTTCATCTTCTTAGCTACCCTCACAGACTCCCTGGAGACTGGGAGACATACATTTCCTTTTCTTCTCAGAGGTCATAATGATACAGCCCTCTAGTAAAATTGAGATAATCTACAAATTATGGTTTAGTGTCTGATGCAGACCACGGTGTGACAGATTCAGTTCTTCTCCTCCTTGGATTACGGCAAGAATAGGGGAAAAAATGAAACCAAGCCTTGGGTCTTGTCCTCTCCAAGGGACATCAGGAAAGCCAGAGTTCACCTGAAGCATTCTTGGACAAGTTGCACCCATTGGTCTGCAATGCCATTTAGTTTCAGCCCACCTACAAGTCAGGACTGACTCAGGTAGAGACAACTATTTATGTGGTTCTGTGTTTGGTCCTGGAGTGCTAGAAACAGTGAATGCTTGTACTAAGTTTTAATTCAAGTTCTCTTCAGCCATTAATTTTTGCTGAACTGTAAGGCATCAAGTCTTCACTGTCTCTGGCCAAGAGAGAATATAACGTGGCCCCAACAGGTGCAGCAAAGGAGCTCTTCAGAATCCACTTGTAACTCAACAGACACAAAGTACATTTATCCAGTCAGTATTTGATTTTGCCACACAGTACCTGTTTGTAATTTGAGCAAATACGAGCCAAAGGGAAGCTTAGAAAGAGATTGACACAAAAGAAATAGCAAAGCATAAAATTATCGTTTTCCTAAACAGAGAGATTTTTGCACTTAGAAGAACGTTTGTGTTATTCTTTCAAGTGCCATTCGTGTGCCCTGTACTGCTGAGAATGTTCATCCAGCCCTGGGATAACCATTTTCAGAGTCGTCCAAGTGATTTGGAGCCTAAGACTCACTGACTGTCCGTGGTTATTAGGTGCTTTTGATGGTGTTACCCTTCTAGTGCAGTCCTTGGGGCTCACTACCTAAACTCGTGAGGTCACTAAGAGATATTCCATTTATTTTACAGCCTCTGTGTCAGGGCTGCAAGGTGCTGTAAGCTCTCTATGAGGAGACAGGACCTTTTGTGGAACAATAGACTGCATTGGACTAAGATAAAACATTTACTGGGGAATATGCAAAGTATTTTTAAGTAGGCGACACTGATAAATTGCAAATGGTTGAAGGAGTGGCACTAGCGTAGTACTACACCAGTACTTTCCAGTGATTTAAAAAGAAAACCTATGAAAACTGCACCCCAGTTTGGTTCAAACTGCTGTACCCTTCATTCAGACTTTAGCCAGGGAAAGCTCAAGTAAGCTTTGGCAAACCTGCAGCACCCCATCAAGATTAGCCAGGGGAAAAAATATCATTACTCACCTTGTTCTGTTCTCTAGACTAGAATTTAAAAGCATCAGGGCCACCTTTTGTTACGAAACCCAACCTTGTGTGGATCCCAAGCTGATGAGCACAAGTGCCAAAAAATATCAAAAAACTGTGGTTTAGCAAAAGAAATATGGAGTGAGCTGAGGAGCCATCCTGTTGATTTTGGAAGGAGCAGCAAAAGTTCCACTGACTTCAGCTGGGCCCACTGGGCATAAACCTCCACTTGGCATCTCTTCTGTCTTCAACACGCAATACTGACAGGGGTCCTATAGACAAAATGTAATTGATTGTGACACTCAGTCCTCATCCAGAAACTGTCTCTTTGTGGTAGAGTTTACCTGTGTGTAAAGAGTCGGCGCAAATAGGACTACGAGGGACTTGGATGGTACATAAACCTTGTTTTGTTCCTCTGCAGAATTTAATTCCACCCTTGGAGGATCAGCAAGGAAGTCTGCTTCTTAATGGTTAGTTTTCTGTCACAACACATGATGGATTACTGTGTTTAAAATATTTGTAAAGGCACGTATGCACTACACTAAAGAAAGGTGTTAGTTTGATGGTGCTGGGGAATAAAATCTTGGATTTAGTCAGATATAAGAAATAACCCTTTAATACTTTAATACTTTCAGAAAATCTCTGGTTGAAATAAAAATACAGCAGTATCCAATGGCTTCATCAGTCCCCAGCACCAAAACTAAGTCAGAGCTTTACACGGAGGGCAAAGATCAACAGCACACTATTATCTAGAATTGTGTTCTAGGAGAGAGTAAATGCTGAAACAGTCTGCTGGTATCCTTGTTGTATTATCTCGGCATCCATGGACAGTGAGAAAATGATGCCTTCTCAAAGCTAATTCACCTGAGGAACTTGGCCTTCATCTTATTACCTCCTTACCACACAGAAGAGACTGGACCAGGACAACTGTCATACTGAAACCTCTGAATTTTGTAGGATATTATTCCCCTCTTCATTTCACATATACACATATGCTGGTTCAGAGTGAAAACTGACTAGCCAGTGATCCACAAAATTTTCCTAAGAACCCATTAGGTTTGGCAAAAGAAGGCAATGAGTTCCAAGAAAGCCCTACAGACCTCAGTGCAGGGACATCAGCCCAGCAAAATCGCACCCTGGACTTACTTCAGTGTCACTAGAAAAGCTCTGAATGAAGAGAACAAAAGGAGGTCAAAATAATATTTTAAATAATAGTCGGTGTTCTAACAAAAGGAAGAAGCTGAATGGTCTAAACAGGGAAGATAGCAAACACACCATTTGCTTGGTGTTACAGGTTAGCCAAAATCAAATAATACCCTTGGAGAAAGTGCATTATTATTCATGGTAACAGCAAAATGCCCCAAAGCATTTGGGGCCTTTCATTAAGCCACTGCAGCTGATTACACAAAACTGCTTTAGAGGAAGGATTCCATATCTGTTACTGGCACTAAAACATAAAGGAGTATAGATGTGAACAAACTCATTTTTCCTTGATTAAAAGCATTACTGAGGTTGCATTCAGCATAAGGAGATATTTTGAAATAAAAAAAGCAATAAAATACTGGGGCAAATATCCATCTGAATATCCATTTCTAAATATTTGAGGGGTGGGTGTCAGGAGGATGGCACTGGGCTGTTCTCAGTGTCATCTAGTGGTAGAACAAGGGGCAATGGTTGTAAGCTGGAACATAGAAGGTGTTCCAATCTGAGAAGGAACTTCTTCGCAGTGAGGGTGATGGAGCACTGGAACAGGCTGCCCAGGGTGGTTGTGGAGTCTCCTTCACTGGAAATGTTTAAGACCCACCTGGGTGTGTTCCTGTGTGACTTGGTCTAGGAGATCCTGCTGTGTCAGGGGGATTGGACTAGATGGTCTTTCGAGGTCCCTTCCAATCCCTAATGATTCTGTGATTCTGCGACAGTGGAAAACGAATGCAAAGAAAATAGAGAAGCCAAAGTGATGGAGAAAATACATTAAGCAGAATGTGCCCAATATTCCTTGTTGCAAGTTTCTTAGAGAACAAGGGGCATTCCAGCCTGGTGATGAGATTACACCAGAAAACAGCACAGAATGAAGTCAGTGGGAGTTTTTCCCTTCTGGGGTAATGCTTATAATAATCAGAAATCAAACCAAGCTAATACAGAGGCAACACTGACAAAACAGGTACAGATATCTCTAGCATTAGCACCACCTGCTTCAATAACAGAACTTAGATGTATGGAAGCATCTTTGAATTCTTGTTTTCCCAGAAGATACCTTCCTATAGGACTATGGACATATTAGACACAACCTGAACATCGAAGGAGAGGTGCTTATTCTCTAAGCGTTCTGCTAGCAAGAGCCATGCAAGTTCATAGGCTCCCAGACACATGCTGTGTCTAACTGTTGAATGATTTAGAGGCAGTGACATTCAAAGCAGCTCAGCCAGGCACCTGTGAGACGAGGCTCTTCCACCTAGTACCATTTTGAAGCCATTGCTGCTGGTTCATTTGGGTTGGCAATACTTCACTCAGCAGACTCATTACTGTGAAATATCTCAAATTCCTGAACTAGCAGATAGCTGAAGTGACTCTTTCCTAGCCCCTAGGATGTTTTTTCCAATGGCAATGGATATCCAATAGTTTCAGTCTACATTTCATGTTTCTGTATGCCAGATCTTAATGGTGTCTTTGTTTTCCCTGCCCTATTTCAGAAACAGGATAAAACATTCTAGAAATGGGCTAGCCAATTAAATGTTCAAATCCATTGGGGTACATGCTGTATTGCTGTTTGCGTGCTGTTTCCTGTGCTGAAAGGCATTTATTTAGGAAAAACACTTGTATTTTTGGCATGTTCATCCCTGCACACAAGAAATGAACCTCGCAAACTTACTGGGTGACTGTGCATTTTGTGTAAATGAACTTATTACTGGCAGTAACCTGCATCCAGACTTGCATGCTTACCCCATTTCCATGTGCTTAGCTATTTCTGCTTGCAAACTTGTGTGTATAACGAAGCTCAGTTCAGCACTCAATCTCTAAGTACACTAACAGGCAGGTGGAACTGTGAAAACTATTCGTGCTGGTGGCCACTTACTTAGGTCAACTATACCTGCTGAGGAAGTGTTTGCTGACATGAACATGCATTACAACTCCACAATATAGCCTCACATAACCAGGTTCTACCTCTACGCAGTTAGAGGCCTCTGCAACAAAGCGTTTCCATTCCCTGACAAGGAGACTTGCATGTGGAATCAAGCAAGCAGGTATTTTTTTCAGCCATAAAATTTTCTGCTTGCTAGGAAGCTGCTTGGGTTTGATTTGGGTTTGTTTTGCTTGTTTTTATGAGAATGTCCATGTGGAAGTGCCATTTCCTCTTAAACGCTCGTTTTTATTTTGATAGCAAATGCAGACAATTAAACAAATACACGTGTTCTACATGCTGCACAACAAACAAGTCCTAGAGAAACCTACTCATTTCAAATTGGAAGGCGAAGGGGTTCCTGTGAGCTATAATGTAAAAGACTAGGAGGATTTGTCCTTAAGGAAATAACACTTCCCACATCAGTTAACACTCTGTGTGGTAAGGAAAAGAAACAGAAGAGGGTGCATGGTCACAGCTTCTCCTCCACTCATCCGCGCACGCCTGTTACACCTGCGTGTGAGCCTGCAAGATGCCAAGCTCCAAATGATACTACTCACACACAAACACCAGAGCTTTGGCAACCACTAAGTGCTGATTGACACAAATGTGATCCCTTCCAGTAACATTGACATGGTTTGGTACAGGACTCGTCCTAGAACAGGTTCACACAGCATCACTGATGTGTATCAGTTTGTGGGGGTAGCCAGGGAGAGAACTGTTTGGTCACTATCTTCAGCTATGGCTTGAAAAGAACCATTGCTCCTCTTTGGGCCTCAGTTTTCTACCCGTTAAACAGGAAAAGTGTCTATTTTCTTACCATTTGGAAATTATCTGAGCACACAATGTACAGTCTGGGGGCAGTACAGGAATCTACATGGATGTAAGCATCAGGGATAAAAGGATGGATATGGGACTGGACTCTTGTCCTGAACCTTAGTTGTTACTGAATCAGATGGTGGCTTAGATGAACCTGCATGTTCCTCTCTGTCTTTTCAGTGACTCAAGCCTGCAAGGGCTTGTTGAGACCTATAGATTTCCTCACAGCCCTCTAAAGTTAATGCTGAATCCCTCAGCAAAGTTGCTATGAGCCATTTCTCTAGATGATCCTGCTGTAGTGGGGGGATTGCTGGAACATAGGAGATTCCACATCAATATGAGAAGGAACTTTTTCACAGTGAGGGTGACAGAGCCCTGGAAGGGGCTGCCCAGGGGGTTTGTGGAGTCTCCTTCTCTGGAGACATTTAAAAGCCACCTGGATGTGTTCCTGTGTGACTTGATCTAGGTGATCCTGCTGTGGCAGGGGGGATCTTTCGAGGTCCCTTTCAATCCCTAATGTTCTGTGATTCTGTGTAGGCAGTTTTCTGAAGAAAGTCCAGTATGTATGAGTGTACACTATAGTAACTGTTAGCAGGCAGAGATATGACCATTATCTGTGACTTCAGCTACTCGAGATACTTAATCTGTCTCTGGTTCCACCATGGATCTGTCAGGTTTTCCCCAAAATTCTTAGGGCCGCATTCTGTTGTCTTCATACACTTGGAGGGTAAGGGCCCAGGTTAATTTGTCTGTCCCCTCACCTTCTGTTATATCTCATATTTAATGCAATGAGTCTCTGGTGCAGCAGCAGGCAGAGGAGTGCACTGAGCACAGTAGCTTTCCCTGCTCTAGGCCTGATGTGTAGTGTGTGACTCTCCCCTTGCAGCCCTGCTCATTACCCCACCTTGTAATGAATTTTCTGTTAACAGTGACATGATGGCTTTGTCCCTGAGGAAATATTATCTCTGTCCACATTAGCAAATATCATAGACAATATTTTGTCTTAGGACAACAATGGCTTTGTGTCCCAAAAATATGAATACCAGAAGTACTTTCTTATTGCTGAAGTAAGTGAAGACTGGCTTTGATGCAGACATGCTAGCAAGGGTCAGTTTTTGTAGGGCTTTCAGTACTTTGCATTCCTACTCAGAAGCACAATGCAAATAAAAAACAAGAAAAAAGCTATGAACTATAGAGGCAGATTATCCCAACCGATTCCTGCAATTCTCTCCAGTTACAAAAAATGTGGGATACAGCACTAGATGAGTGAGAAATCTCAGACTGGGTCTCCAGCAGAGCTGTTATCACCTGTACTGGAAACTAAGACATCCTGACAAGTACTTATAACTTGATGATCATTAGGAGAATGTCCCACTGTAGTCAGCAAGAGCTCCATCGCTGCTTTTCACACTATCAGGATTTCATTCATTGATTGTTAAGTTTTGGAGCAAGAAATGCATTTCAATGCAAAGCTCTGGGTTTGAAAGGAAGACAGAGAAGCAACAGACCTTTGAAGCCACGGTGACTTGTTTCTAGGCAGGTCTTGGAAGAGCCAAGATCAGGCACAGGCTTAAACTTGTGTGAACAGTTCCCTCAAAGTAATAGCTGACCGCTTAAGCCTCCCTTTGACTTGGCCCAGGTTTGGATGTAAGGCACTCTAGTACTTTGCAAAATACGTGCAGGAAAACTGGAATGGAAGCAACAAGTTCTACTGGAAATTTAAGAATGAAAGGGAAATAATTATTAACTTCATCTGAGCACTGCTGAGCATGCATGATTTGACGACTTCGCAGTAGGACTTCAGCAGAGTCATAGAGTTAACGCTTCTTTATGAACACCCAGTCCATCAATCTCACCATAGGTCTCTGCATGCCTTCCACAACTTCCACTTGAAAAAAAATGCAGACAGGGCTATGCAAACCACTGATCTTTCAAACTGCTGGAACTTAAAAAAAAGGACAACAGATTGTTTGTGTTAACATGGAATGATTATTTTCCAAAAATTTGCCTTGACTTGGCATTGAAGTGCACAAAAAATGTTATGCTTCAGGTTTGAGCACTTTTTAAGGATCTTTTTGTTATTGAAGCACAGAAATGTTTAATTTAGAAAGCATTTGAAAATTTACTTTTGCATGCAAATACAAGTACTTATTGTACCTCATCTTCCCTCCACGTACATAAACATAACCCCCTAAAACAGTAACTTTCAAGATGCACCACTTTAAAAAAATGTCCCTGCATCAGTAAATTGATTTTTCAATGATAAAACTTAAAATATGGGCTGGCTCCTCCTTTTACCTTTTACAGAATCTTAAGGAGAGACAGCATGAGGGCTGGGGAAGGCTGCAGCTTTTAGTGATGCAGAGATCTCAACACAAACAAATGCTTCGGCTAGAGCTGCCGACAGAGTAAGGGAAATGCACAGCCATCACGGAGTTTCGAGGGCTAAACCAAGCCAGGCTGGCAGACAGACTCGTGTGCAATTTGCCTACTTTATAGTAGGATTTGATGCTTCTTCCATCTTTGCCAGGAGCTGAGGCAGGACTCCTTCACCATGTCCCCTACATGACTATAAAATTCTGATCTTTGCCTCTTTGAAGCCTCTCCTTTGTAGAGATCAACAAAATCACTAATATTAAATCTGCAGTGCTCTGTATTTCCCTAGATATAACAAGTTCAGTCAAATGCCAAGTCTTTGAGTAGCTCAGTGACTAATGCATGCACTTGTTATTTAGGGTCATATGGTCAGTAGCTTTGTTTACTTTGCAAATGGTAGCAGCACTGTGCGGCCAAAGAAGTGTGCTGTGGTCCCAGAATGGACAAAACAAGGGGAACAGCTGTGGGGCAATGAGCTTCCCCAATGTGTGCATCTGGGAAGCTCACCAAGCTGTAAAAATTTGTGCTTGGGCCTAATGGGTGCTGCCTGAATCACTGCAGCGGCTTGCCACTCGTCAAGCACAGACTCAGTGGCATCCTCTTCAGTTACAACAGCAGAATTTGCAGGCAGAAATCCTTTTGCTCCTTGATTGTCCTTGTTCTTCTGGAGAAAAGTAAATACATACATTTGTGAGACAGCTTGTAAGTCTCTGGTGGTGTTTCGGAGGAGGACTCTGGAACAGAGTTGTAATTCCTGCAAAGAACCAAGAGCATTCACACAAAAGGGAGAACAGGAAAATAAACAAATAAATGCTTAAATAGTACCAGAACCAGAGATAGGGGAAAAGAGGCCCTTGGGTTGAAGAGGAAGAGAGCACTAAAATGTAATAAGGGGCAAACAATCTAAAATTGAAACATTAGTTCCAATTACCTTTTATGTTTAAAGCAGTTAAATAATCCTGCCGTTTACATGAGAGTTAAAGCAGCAAGTGTAAAAATCTAAATAGGGGGGCTGAGGGAAAGCCACTATCGTTTGGCCCAGCTTTTAATGGGGCCTTTGCCAGTAAGTCTGAAGGAATGCCTGAATAAGGATGGTAGACTCACTCTTCTCTTGTGTGTCGCTGGCTATGGAAACTGACTGGCTTGCACTTGGCTAACTCAATGGGCTACATAACCTCAGGTGAGCAAGCTGGACCTGATGTACTGATTTTTTTGTAATGCAGTATACTTGTATAAAAACAGGGGAAATGTAGTGAGTTCAAAGCTTAGCAGAGAATGGTTTCATTACTGCAGACCCTGTGTATTTCACATACACTAGTGTGTTGAACAGTTGCAGATTTGTTTAACATATACCTAAATGTCTTGCAGAATCAAAAGCAACTTTTACAGAGGTGATAGATAGACTTGGATGGATATGGATGCTCTGAATAAACCTATTACTCAATTCTTCTGAAATGGGAGAAAATGGTAAATAGCTCCTCGAGGAGCAGTAATAATTCTCTGAAAAAGACGAAGCACTGTGAAAGAGAAATCTCAGAGCAACAGGCAGAGAAATGTATGGAGCAAGGCACTGCAAGTTAGAAGCACTAATTTTGTTCCTGACTTTGCTGCTTCCATACTGTAAGACTCCTGGCAAGTCATTTCACTTTCTATTTGCCCTTCCTACTCTCTTGTCTGACTTGTTAAATGAAACTGATAACAGCTTAGGCCAGAGGTTGCTTTTAGGATATAACACTTAGTGGCAGGCTCTGTTAGAGGGCCACAGTTGTTAATGCTCTGCTAGTAAAAAAAGGCATACAAGATAAGAGACAGTGGGAATCACATATGTATAGAAAGGGAATGTTTAGAAGCAGTATCTCAAAATAGTGATGAAAATACCCAGATTATTTTAATGATGTGAAATAATATAATAGGAGCAAAGAAACATAGCTAAACTCTGCCTTCCTACAGAGAAACCAGCAGACCAAGTTTGCCTTTTCTTTGACTTCTACAAACTTCTGTTGAGTTCTTAAGAAACTGAAAGTGTTCCTGAAAGGGGCTGAGGTGGAAACAATAACTTCCTACAAGTGTGGTTCTTGAAGAATGGCTATCCTGCACTAATCCTGTGCCTCTGTTGCTACTCTAGAGTGGATGTTCTGCAGCCTTAGTTCAGATAAAATGCCTCGTCCCTCCAGTGCTTGCACATAAATTGCTATTAATGATGCCGTGTTATACAAGTGCATTGAGGAGGAAAATAACCCCGCTAATGCATTGTCCTGCTCCAGTGTTTTTTTTTAACCTGGAGGATGCCACACTATTCGGTGGACGGTGGGTGGGCACAAGCCACAGGAAAAAAGCAACAGAGGTGGGACAGGCTCCATAAGGCTGCATCTGCCTCACCCTTTCTTCCCCATGCCTCTCCCCAGGCTGTGTGCAAAGCTTAGCGCAGATAAAGCATATGCTCCCAGAGTTGCCTTATGGCCTTCCTTCTCGGCTCACATGACAACCGTCACTTGTAGTCAGCCATGGTAGCAGCTCAAAGGGATCCAGGGCCTGCAGGCTCAGGCTGCAGCTGGCTAGTCCAAGCTTCCTTTTTTGTTATCTGAATACATTTGAAATGGCCAGGGAAGCACACATCTTCATCTCAGCCCAGAAGAGCTACCAGAGGGCAGCTCAGTTCCACAGAAAGCGAGTAGCTTCCACCTTGGGAAAGAGAAGAGAGAGTGGTAATTGAGGACCAAGCTCAGGCTGCAGCAACGCTAGTGAGCTCCACAGCAGGCCTCAGAGGAAGGGAGCAGAACAAACCCTGGGTACTGCTATTTATATGGACACTATTATTTTTCTTGTTTTTATTAACTAACAACAAAGTGAAGGAAATATTTTTTTCCCTTTTGACAGAGCACAGATGTGCAGTTACTTGCGTCCTTCATGTGGGGCCATGGATTAATTACGAGGGGATCTGTGGCTGGGACTGAGATACTCCACCATCAGCTGAGTGCAAAACAGGCAAACCAGCTGAACTCAAACAAATGCTACAAATGTACAACTTTGAAACCCCAAATCCTGCTGAGCATGCACATGAGCAAACTGCTGTACCAGTGCTGAACTGCACTGACTCCAGCGCTGCCTGGCTGCACGAAGGAAGACACGTGAACAATCCATAAGACAGGGTTGGGGCAATCATTCTTTTAAAAACTACCAGTTATACAGAAGTCACAAAAAATGCCATCAGCGATACAAGCTTCTGCAGAAAATTTGGGAAATGCAGCTTGTGCAGAGTTTTAAAACAACTAATAATCAGCAGGTAATGTTGAAAATTTCAACGCTCACTGTCCCTCGAAAAATTCCTCACAGAATCTGGCCAGTACCACGTAATTCCGGATATCAGTGACTGACTAAAGCCAGAAATATTTCCCAGTTGGCATGCAAAGAGATTAATTTGCTTGAAATCATATAGAGGGAAATTGAAACCCCAAAAAAATTCACTATCCTCTCCCTCTACCCCTCATGACATCAGAGCTTGTAGAAGCTCCTGGATTGACAGCCCAAGAAAATAGTCATCTCTTTCACTATGGACACAATAAATCAAAGGCACTGGAAACTCGAGCATTTCATTGTCTGACCATAGCAGCACAACTTAGCTTACTTTAAGGGCGACATAATACTTCTGCTTCTACAGGCGTAATAGGTGGCTGCCTTGCAACTCCTGAACATTTGTAACTGTACAAAGCGGACAC
The DNA here is from genome assembly GCA_013400115.1 of Rhinopomastus cyanomelas. NCBI lineage: Eukaryota > Metazoa > Chordata > Aves > Bucerotiformes > Rhinopomastidae > Rhinopomastus > Rhinopomastus cyanomelas. The sequence continues at coordinate 475,546 of VXBP01001175.1, forward strand.
AAAATGCAGTTGTTCTACTGAGTAGGGCTGTATTTCCATTTCATATATCTGCAAACAACTATGCTTTATGTGAGCTGTTCCTATCTTGACCTCTTTTCAGAAATGGCAGGTAAAGGCATTGAGTGTAATAGTGAGTCCTGTTAAGAATAAAATGAAGCATCCTTTAAAATGAACTTGATGTAGCATCTACATCACTTACATTGCTCAGTAATTACCTACTTTGGCAAGATTTTAGCAATGAAGAGGCATGAAAGGCTCCATGGGGTACTATTACAGATGAGTAAAAGTATAGGAATCCAAGAAACAAGGCAGTAATACTGACAAGTAAGAAACTGTACCATCTAACTGCCTGGCTTAGGCCTCTTGCTGGTTACTGCTTATGCCACTTACAACTGCAAAGCACCTCACAATGTAGAAAGGAGATCAGTTCTAAAAATTCCAGCTAGCGTTTTCATATGAGACTAATGAAATTTGTGTGTGTCGGCTTGCCAGTATCCCAGCCTGTGACATCTGACACTTCCAGTGGATGGGTGGTTGGCTCTGCTTTCTTAGCACTGAGAATTAAAAAATTAGGCAAATGCTTTAAGCACAGAATATATTTATCCTGTTAATTTTTGTATGCAGTTGTTATTCGGGACCTAACTAACCCACCCCTGTCTGCTCACAACAAGCAAGACTGTAGGGCAGATGCTTTTCTCATATCTTAACAAAAAGTATGCAGGCTAACCTTGAAGGTCCTTTCCAACACAGGTGATTCTGTGACTTCTCAGAAACATGGACACAATTTAATTTTCTAAAATCAGCTTCTACTTTACCTCATTTTATTCATACTTTATTGTTAACACAATCTTGCCACAAAGAAAAATTCAGTGTGTATGTGCGCGCACATGTAATGAAAGAAGAGTAGGCAAGCAGTAAGAAGATGCTGGAATCAACCATATCACAATGAAAAAAAGGCCAGAGAACATAAGGAATAAACTCTGCAATGAACTTGGAGTGTTGGACATGTGATGCCATTGTGATGCACAGACACTGCACTTCTATTGGAAAGAGACCACTGCACTTCATTGTATATTAACTGGTATTGCTGGCCTTTTTTATAAGATGCCAGTTGCTGAGTCCCACATGGAGATAGTGCCGAACAAAAGTTTGTGCTTCCCAACTGCAAGAATCAATGCCATGTGTTTTCTCCTTCGAAATCATCAAGGTCTCATGCCGCTTATATTCAAATCCTTGCAAACACATCGGTTCAGCAAATGCAGCAGCACTTTCACGTTGTGTCTGACTTGCTGCTGGAGAAAGGAGCTAAAAGGCTGGATAACATTTCCGCAGCGCTTTTCCAACACACATCATCAGCACAATAGCCTCGCCGTCCCCCAAAAGCTGCTGGCCTCGCACTGTCGCTTTGTCCTGCGAGTAACAGAGATGCCCAGAGCAGTTCCACATGCGTGGGGCCGGTCGTGTAGGTGAGGGGCCGCGTAGGGCCCTGACAACCAGCACTTCACCACTTCTGTCAAACAGGCGCCCACTGTCCCCGGGGTTCCCGGTGCTGCGGTGCCGCCCTGCTGTCGGCGCGGCCCAGAGAGGGCCGCTCAGCCGCGTTCGAGCGAGGATCCCACGGCGCCGGCAGCACCGCCCGCGGCTCTCCCGCATCCCTGTGCGGCAGCACCGCCCGGAACCCACTCGTCGGGTCAGGGGCCACCGCCGGCCTCGGTCCGTTCCCGGGGCTGCCTCCTCCAAGCCGGGGCTGCGTGCAGGCACCACTGCCCCTGCAACTTCGGCCTCTCAGCGGAACCCGCCCAACTCGACACAGTAAGTTCTTGGGGGGCTACGCGGAGGCCGAGAGTGGCCGTGCTCGCCACCCGCACCCCGCCGCAGCCGCTACCCCGCGGCGCTGCCCGACCCGGGCGTAGTTCGCTCTCGCAGCGCTGCCCGGCGCGGCTAATGGGCAGCAGGGCCGGCGCGGTTCCGCGCTCCCCTTGACTCCGGCTCTGCCGCTGCCACCGGCGGCTCCTCGCGCACTGTAGTGAGCGGCGGCGACGATCTTTGTGTGAGTGTGTGCGGCGAGTGTGTGCGCCAGCGGCTCCCTGGCGGGCCGCGGGTGTAACGGCGTCGCTGAATGGCTGGAGAGGCCGTCCGTCAGCGCGCCGGCCAATGGCAGGCCTCCTTATATCGCGGGGAGTGTTGTGGCGCTGCCCCGGGTTGCATGGCTCTGTGTGGAGCCGCGTTCCGCGGGCGCCGAGGCGGAGGGGCTCCGCTGCGCACCGCGCCTCGCCACGGCCCAGCGGCGCACTCCCCGCCCGCCCGCCGGCCACGCCGAGGTGAGTGAGCGCCCCCGCTGCCACCGCCCCTCGCCGGGTACGCGGAGGAAACCGGACAGCGGCCGGCGGGGAGCGCCGATGCCACTCGCCCCGCACTGTTCCCCTGCGCACCCCGGCAGCGGGGCAGCTCCCCTGGGACCCTCCTTTCCGCGCTGCCCGCGACTCAGAAGGAGGCGCGAAGCCGGTGCGGCCGGTGCCGTGGCTCCCGGTCACTTTTCGTGGCGCTCGGCAGCGCTGCCTTCGCCGGAAAGTTTGGGCAGAGGAGGGACCGGTGGGCCGGTGCCGCCGGACACGAGGGCAGGGGGTGAATGGTGGTGTTTCACCTGGGGGTGGGCGAGGTGAACAGCAGTGAAGCGCGTTTCGAACCGCTGGCCCCGGCAGCGGGAGGCGGCGGGGCTAGGCCGGTGCCAGGCTGCCGGTGAAACCGGGCACCTCTGCCGCCACACACACACACACAGAGAGAGAGAGGGAGAGGCGAGAGCAGCGGCGGAGGGAGGAAGGGGAAGGAGGAGGGATGGCCACCGGCCGCTGCTCGGTGCGTGCCCCCGGCGTAGCGGCAGGGACGGGGACTTGACAGGGAAATCGCGGCGGACAGAAACGAAACTTCATCCCGAGGGGCGGCGAGGCGACGCGCGGGGCGGGGGGAGAGTGCGCGGATCGCTATCGGCTGCCGCTGGCCTTGGGGGGCTCCGTGCCGCCGCCACCGGGAGAGAGCGGAGCGGCGAGGGGCACATTAAACCAGCCAGAAGGAGCCGATCCGGCAGTCGCACAGGGCGGAGAGGGGTGCGGCGGGAGGAGGAAGCCCAGAGCCCACCCCGACAACAACAGCGGCCGGGCTCGGCCGGAGAGTTGGGCTGCGCGTTTTCCGGTAGTCATCGGCGATGCACCCGGGGCGGCCCCGGCCCCGGCGGGCAGCGCGCCATGGGGGGAGTTCGGTGTGGATGCGGGATCGCGTTGTGTCAATAAGTTTAAGGCGGAGGAGGGAGAAGGGGAGGCGGGTAGGGAGGCGGCGGGGAGGCGGCGGCAGGCCGCGGCCGCGCCAAGTCCCGTTGGGTGACGGTAAGTTGTGACATTGGGTGGTCGCGGTGACAGAGAACTTGGCGAGGGGCGGCCCGGGGAGGGGGCGGCCGCCTTGTGGGGGGTTGGCTGGCTCCGTCGCCGGTATCCGGGTGGGTGCTCGGCTCTTATTTGCTGCTGCCGCTGCTGCTGCGAGATCGGGTCGCTGGTAAATTACACAGAAAGCAGCCTTCCTCCTCCTCCTCCCCCCCACCGGCAGCCGCTTCGCTCTTCCTCCTCTCGGGTTTATTTGCAATGTATGAAACTTGCATGGCTGTGCGGAGCGCGATCCAGTGTAGGTCTGCGAGGAGGAGGAGGAGGAGGTGGAGGACGGGGAAGGAAGGGCTGGAGGCAGGGGAAGGGAGGCGATCGCCTTAATCCAGCACGGCAGCAGGTTCGCGTTAGAAATACCGGTGGCAGCTTCCCCCTCGCCCCCCGCACCCTTGAATGGGGAAGGTAAAACGAAGCGATGCGAGAACCGCCGAGGCGACATGTACGGCGGCGGGGCGAGAGGCACCGGCAGGCGGCTGCCCGCCCCCTCCTTCCCTGCCTGCCTCTCTCCCTCCCTGCCTGCCTGCCTGCCTGCCTGCCTCCTCCCTCCCTCCCTCCCCCCCCCCCCCCTCCCCGCCGGGGCGGGGAAGGACCGTGCCCGGGTCTCCCCCGCTCGCCGCCAGCCGAGCCGGGGGGCCGCGGGGCTTTAACCGTATGTGTGCGGGGAGCGGGGCGGGGAAGGCAGATTCGCCGCTTCTTTTCTTTTTCCGTGGGGAGACCCGCGGTTAAAAGTTTTTTCCGAAGCGGAGGTGAGTGATCGCGGGGAGGCCGCAGGGCCGGCGATGGTCACCGGGGCCTGGGGCGCCGAAACCATTGCCGGTCCTGCCCGTGACACGTCCCAGTCCCGCAGCCCGGCGGAGCGGCGGAGGGGCCCCGGGGCAGCGGCGGGCGGGGCGNCGTGCCGGGATCCATGTGGCTTCTCTCGGCAGCGGCACCGGCACCTCCTCCCCGGCGGTGGCGGCGGCGGCGGCGGCAGCAGCAGCGGCGGGATCATCGCCCGGGCCCGCGGGGAGGAGGAGGGGAGCAGCGGGAGGTGCTCGCTGCCAGCCTGCCTGGCCGGAGCTCGCCGAGGAGGGCAGCTGGGAGCTCCGGGGAGACCCCCGCGACCCCTCCCCGCGCCGCCGCCCCTTCCCGCTCCCCCTTCCCCTGCCCCCCCCAAAGGTGTTGTGCAGAGTTTTCCCCTGGGAGGGTGAGATTTATGTGCTGTATTATTGCTCCTCTCCTCCCCCCTCAAAGCAAGATGGACTCTCTCTTCTCTCTCACACTCACACTCTCTCTCCCCTCTCTCCGTGTGTCTTGTCATCCCTTTCAAGATCGACATTTTGTAACTAGATGCAAACTTGATGTTGACCGGGGTCGGGGGGAAACGGCCAGACCCTGGGTCACGGCGGTCTTTCTCTAAATTTAATACCTTTTCCTTTCCACCCCACCCCGGAGCCCGGATCCCAGTGGCTCTACACTTTGCACGGGCGGGGGTGGGCAGCTGCGAACGCTGCTAGCGCTGCTCCCCCTACCCCAGCATCCCCCACCCTCCCCGCGGAGGGGCTGCCGGGGCGGCCGCAGGAGCCCAGGCTCTGCCATGGGCAGCACCTGAAACTGTTACGGCGTTGCAGCCTTTCCGTCCGTCCCTCTGTCTGTCCGCCCGTCTCCCCGGGTGGATCCCATACCTGCAGTCTGTCGGCTCCTTCTCGTTGTGGTGAATTTTGGATGGTTTGATGGGGATTGACTGCTCACTCGTGCAAGTTCCCGAAGGTGGCTGCTGTTGCAGGTGCCCCTCCTTGCAGATGGTGGTCAACTTTCAGCCTTTTATTTTGATAACGCCGGCGCGTTTTCTCCGCGTGTGCATGTAAATAACTGCGTGATGCAGCCCCGTGTGCGTGTACACCTTGTGGTATGAATGTCTGTCAGTGCAAATAAACAGGCATCTGCGTGTACGAGAGACACACAGAGGGAATATAACCCAACCTTGCCAATGCACATTTGGAATGATTTGCTCCATTTGCCCAGTCCTAGTGCCCTTTAAAGACATGAGGCATCTTTTGTTTGCTCCTTACCGTTTTGTGTGACTGTCATCTTGTGTTAAGGACAACTTACCTGGGGCAGGGTTGTGAGGAGGAAGCAAATTTCAAGTTGTGGGACCTTTTCTCTTGTTGATGTTGTGGTGAGTTGAGATATTGTCAACCCACGGTGTGCTGATGATGTGCCTTTGATACTTTATAGGTCACTATCACATGACGAAGGCTTTGAAACAGCTTCATCTTCATCTGTCTGGAACTCCCATTTGCCCTCCTGGGTAAGTATGTAAACAGCACACGTGGAAAATGAACTCGGTTTTTGTTGATAAGACAGAGGTCCATGTGCTGCCACTTTTTGCATGGAAGATGCTTGCTCAGGTTTTAGCACCTCAGAAAACATGTCTTCTGGGTGCTCATAGCAACTGCTAGATTACAAAGGTTGTATGTAGAGGTGGGTCTGAATAACCTGAGGATTTGCAAGGCTGTGCATATTCAGGTCTCTCTTCTCTTGTTTTCTTGTTTTTTGTTTTTCTTAAACCTTGTTTTGTAAAGATAATCAGCTGATTGACTTAGGACAAACCTTTTAAACTGAAGAATATGCTAAGTACAATGCACAGGTTGAAAGCTTAATGAGTCCTTTTAAAATTCACTGGTACGAAAAATATGAAAATATAAACAGTAAGTAATAAGTCTCTGGAGGCCAAGAGTCACTGTGAAGTTTAGCAGAACTGTAATACTGCTGCAACAGGAGTTGGTTCAATTTTAACACTTAAATGGGGAGCTGGTTAGAATTCTGTCCATGCTCTTTCTGTGTCACTGTTTTTTCTTTTGGCATTGATTAACACAGGTAACCATTGGTTTGAAAGATGGGTCTTAGTGACCAATTTGCTAGAATTCTTAAGCTTTAAGGTACACAACCTTTTTTCTTTTTTAAAATTTGTATGCTGGGGAAAGTTTTGACACCTCTTGAAGGATTTGACGTCTTCTTTTAAGTTAAAGTAGAAGTGATAGTTTGAGGAAGAAGTTCTAAATTTCTGGGGTCACCTTTGTAGATGATATAAAATGAGTGGCACTTGGAGTGCTTCTCATACAGTCGCCTGTGGTGGCATTGAACGGTCCCAAAATGAGGAAGTGGGAGGTGATTTTTTTTTTTTAAATGGCACTATTGTTTACATAATTAAAAACAAGAGAAGATACTTATTTGGGGTAAGCTTAGTAGTCATAAGTATGGATGATTAATAGTGTGCTCTTGACCTTTCCTAAGCAGTGTATAGCAGACATAGGATAAACGATGGTCCCAAATGTGCTGGGTTGAAGAGAGCTGCTGGGAGTAGCTGTTCTAGTGTGATATTATAACCCCAAAACTAGTCTTAGGGCTGGAGTAACCTCTGTGCAGAGATAGTTCAAAGGGAAGATTTTACCTGTTCTCCAGTTCCTGTAGAATTACACCCAAATTTCAGTTTTTTGGAGTTTGTGGGCAGTGATGTTCGTATGTGTAGGTCTGACAGTGTAAGCACCAAATTAAATTGCTGGAATTCTTTATGACACACTGGTTGCATAGGAGAATATTGCTTTCAGTGTTACTGCATTACTGAGTAGGATCGTGCTCTGTGTCGAGTAATTGGTGCAACAGTTTTTACAAAGTGAAAATGCATTGGGAAATTCAAAACCTGCCAGATAGGCTTCAAACCGCTGTTTTGAGCTGCATACAAATGCACTGATTTGTGAACTTAATTTTCTGTGTTTTCAGGTGCGATGCAGATTAAAGTGCTGTAAGTGCCGAGGAGTTTTTCTTTATTTGGAATAATACTAAAGGATACTGAACAAGAATAGCTCAGGGACCTTGCTTCAGGAGGAATCTTCAGTCATTATCTGGTTTTAATTTTATGTGATGATGTCTTCTAAATGTATGGAATTTTGATCCTGGAAATGAAGAGACAATCATAATCCTCCCACAACTTTAAGAGTACCGAACCTTGATTTCATGCATACCCTACCTACTGTTGAGCTGGGGTGAACAGATTATAAAGAAGGGCAAGGTGTCTTTTTGAAGAAAAAAAGTGTAATAGAAATTTTGGAGGAAGCAGAGAAATACATTTCCTCTTAGCTTAAAATAAGGTAATAAAAATAATGTGCCTATTTAAGGACAGAATAGAGATTTCATTAGATTTGTCCATGACTAGAAAGCTTTTATTTTGGTAAAAGTGAACAGTTCTTTTATTAGACAGTTCCCAATAAAGTAATGGTTCATGAATGGAGTTTAGCAGATCAGTCTTGGCACGCAGGAGAGATGCTTGGGTCCTGGTCTTTGTTAGCAAGTGCTGGGTAGAGTGCTGGTGTGTCACAAGCTGAAAGGGGGTGGGTTGCATAGCATGGCGCCCTGTGAAATACTTCAAAAATTGGCCCATGCTCTCAAAAGTTGGTTTTGTAGTACTATCCCTCTTGGCATAGCAAGCTGATAAACCATTTCAAGTAGACCCATGTTTTATCTGTAACTTAACTGGTTTCTGTGTTGAGGTGGTCGCAGAATATCTGACAAGCCTGCCCTTTGTGCTGTTGAGTGTTTCGGGGGCTGCTTGCTGTAGACTTGTTGCCTGTGAAACTTGCACTGTTTCATCAGGAGGTTTATTTAGGAAAAGAGTGTAGGAGTGATGGTGAGAGGAATTTGTCCATGTTTATCATAGAAGTGTTATCTTCCCATTCAAGGCAGAAAGCCTTTGTCTTTCGTAGCTGTTGTGTGAATAATTAAAGATATTAAATGTCAGTTTTCCACGTAAAATAGCAGAGGTATTTGTGCAGTTATTTTATAGCTAACATTTTTCCTTTCTATCCGGAATGATCTTAATACACTTTGTTCGTAATTAGTGGTTCTGTAGTTTACAATCCCATAGACATGTGAATGTCTTTAAGCAGATGATAACTCTTGTTAAATTCACTGATATGATTCCACATTCAGAGCTTAAAGTTACTTCAAGTTGCCACCAGTCGTGATCTGGGGGCTGAGGATGCGCAATGTCTCTGAACCTCAGTCAATGTGGTGTTGGGCAGGACGGGCTCCTGGCACAGAGCTGGTAGCACAGAGTATGGCAAAAGGAAGTTCTGACCAAGCGAGCTAAGGGCAATTAATCTTACACTGTGTGTAGTGGTGAGGAAGGTGCAGATACATGGGATGTGTGGAATGCAAGGCTCTGCTGTAATGTGGAGGTTGTAGATGCACCTGCAGGGATATCTGGGCACCTAGGAGGTGGAACACTGTCTTCAAGTCTCTGGCTCTATCTGAAGGTGGCTCCTTGGTGGAGGAAATTATTATAAATTACAACTGGAGTTGAAATAAAACTCTTATTTTAACTTCTCAGTGTGCCACATGCTATCTCTGTGGGCTCTAGCAAGTGCTGCAGCCAAAGCCAGAAGCCCCTTTGGAAGTCTTGGACCCGAGTTGTGCCCTGCCTCGGGGGTTGCCTTCCGCAGCTGCTAGTGAAGTCAGTGACACTGTAGTGGCCTCCTGGTTGGTGGCTTCCAGGGTCAGAGTTTATTCCTGGAAGCACAGCCACATGTCCCTTTGCCACCTGCAAATGCAGACTAATGATACCTCTCTCTATCATTAAATCATTGGTGCCTCTATATTGGAACAGTTTTCCAGAGCAAATTAACTTGGTTTTGTATTTTTTTTAACACAGCATTAATAGTGTTTTATGTTTCCTTTTTTACTTACAAGTGTATGAGGCTGAATTGAAATAGTAGTTCTATGTATTTCACCTGAAGAATTGTTTTGAAAAAGGAACAAGCTGACTTCCTGACTGATGCTGTATTACCTTTATTTATTTTCCTTCTATCATGCTCCCCCCTTGCCCCCAGCACCATTACTGGGATATTGTTATCAGAAACTATTTTGTAGTGTTTTATAACAATTAGTAAGACTTACTTCAGGTTTTTTTGAGATTGGTAATAATACAGTGTGTCTGCTTAAGAGCAGTGCGGTGAGCCTAGTACTAGTGGTTGTGTGAATTTCACAAAAGACTTCTTCAGATGTCACCCTTCTTGACAGTTTGAGAACCAGTGAAAGAATTACTCTAAGAGTGGCTTGGTGGGCTGCTGTTAGATTGCATTGATTGAAAAAAGAAGACAATTCACATTATTCCCTCAGTAATAATGATACTATTAGTAACTGACAGTTGTAGACATTACCTTATTCATCTGCTTGTGTCCTGTCTGGTGACCTACATAAACCATATTGATATCACCCATCTCAAAACTAAAGAGCTCTAATTTTTATCCCTGTTTTAGGCATCTGATACACAGAGCCATGAAGAAGTGCAGGCTTCCCTGCAGCCACTTAACAGGTTAGCATTAGCAGGGAACAGAATCTAATCCAAACCTGACTCCTTAGTTCTATGTCCTTTCCTTTGGTGTTTACTAACACTCTTAAGCTTTCCTGGTAAATGCCCTCCTTGACGTGTGAGTAGCTTCACTGAATTCTGTGCCAGGTGGGCATCTTTGGTGAATACTGAACTTCTTTTCATCATGATACTTAAAAAAAAACCCAACAGCCAAATGCTGACCCCAAAACCTTCAGAACAGAATTGTCTTTCAATTAATTTGTATTTGTTGACAGGAGAGCCTACAGGAGCTGATCAAGCTTAGGAGTTTTTGCCACTAAAGATGGTATTTAAGCTGTTGTGTGTTTTAGGGTTAAATCACAACTAACCTTCTTATGAAGCATGGAATTAACAGAAGCAGTTAGTTGGAGAGGGCAGCATTGTGATAAATAGAGTAACTTACTAATGTGAACTTCTGTTTCTAAAGTATGTTCAGATTTACTTATTACTAGTGTTTTATTAGTGAGAATTCGTGTTTGGTTTGATTTTAAAATAGATGTTGTGTTTAAGGAGGAGTGCATAGTTAGTGCTGAGCGCAGATCTAGTTGTAGTATTCTCTCAAGAGTAGCAGTATTTTATTGTTTATATTATTTATAAATTTGGTTACATGAGACATGAATCAACAAAGAGGAAACGCATGATTTTGTCACTTTCCAGTGTTTGTGCCTTTTCCTTTACAACACATACATGCATAATGTAGTAGCGAGTCCTTATGAGCAGGGACAGTTCAGCACGTGAAGATAAACTAGCTTCAGGCATGTCTGAGTACAGAGACAACTTGTACAACAAAATTGCACTTTTTAGCGAGGGGAAGGAAAGTTGAGACTGCAGTAAGGAAATCAGTTGCTTAGGAGGCATGGAATTTTTATTGTCAGAAATCATCCATACTGGTGTTTCGATGTAAGAGATTTTATAAAACGCAGCATTTGCTGAAGACAAGAAACAGCATTTTATTGACCCTTCATGTCACGGAGAGCTTCATTCAGATAAAAAAATTCAGTGGACTTGTACAACATGAGATCTGTGGAACTTAATTCAAGTGGACGTTCTCTTGGCAAGAAGCACAAGTCCTGTCTATACCTTCTCTTGCTGAGGCGAAGTAGGAAGGTGCGTCTTCCCACTGCCAGTTTGGTGGGTTTTTGTTTCCCTGGCTTATATTTTTTCTTTCTGAAAGTCAGTAAGCATGTAGCAAATTGTTGAGGAGTCTGCTTTGAGACACGGTCAGATCCTATTAACTGTGTGCCCAACTGTGGGGTTACTCTTATGAATGTGTAGCAAAGGGAAGATTTCTGGCATCCTTGCTCTCAGGAGGAGCTTCATCCTGCTTTGCTGAAACACAGAGCTCTCTATGGCAGGGCTGGGTACACACGTTAAGGGCTGCTCCTTGGTACTGTTGATGAGAGCTGTACTGGCCCATCGCAGGATTCAAGTGAGGAATGATTACACCCATCCCCTGAGCCTCTGGTGAGCTAGCTCATAGATTGGTGACTGCTCTGTGCTGCTGAGTGTGCCGGGCAGTACTTCACTGCAGTGGAATTGGTGGCTCTGAACCCACAGCTTTCAGTTCCTTCCTCAGTATGTTTCTTCTGCCACCTACATAAAGACTTTTAAAATATCTGCCTCATCAGAAATTGCCTGTCCTTCTTTTTTTGTTTTTATTGTTGTTTTTCACTTGTACCCATGTCCCACACAGTCAGGACTTACCCAGCAATGGGAGTGAGTAAGGCATGTCATACAATAATAGTCGGGATTATAGCTCTTGCAGTAGAACAGTAAGTCTTCACTTCTCACTCTGTGTGCTCTTTTGTGAAGCAAATATTCCTAGGTTTTTGTTTGTGTGTACATCAGAGAATGCACTATTTTGTGATTGTCAAAGCAATATTTAAGGGAATGACATTATGAGAGATTTGGAGATGAAGTTTTTTAAAAAAAACCCTTAGGAGTGAATGGAAGGAACGAGGGAGAACTGGATTTCTTATTTTAGCCTCTTCAGTGTGAAGTAACTCCAGGAAAGCCGGTGGAGCTGAAACGTTGTGCTGCTGTGCATTAAAATGTATCTGTGAAAGTTGAAGGGAAGTTGCTCTTTTTTGCCAGGTTGATGAAAAAATGCAATTTTACACTAGGCCATGTATGATTCACTTTCTGCAAGCAGTCTTGGAGCAGTAGCAGTTCTACAGTAAGCTACAACATGGTGACTTTGTTGTTTTTTCCCTAATGGGGTGAAGTGCAGCATGCGTCAATGTATCTTGACTACAGAAGAGCTCAATCCTGCAGCTACAACTGTGCAATTGAATGCTTGAACAAAAAGCAAGAACCAGAGCTGCATCAGCAGTGTGCACCCCTTCACAGCTCTGCTGCCTGAAGATGCTGGTTGCCTGTAATTCCTCAGGAAAGCTGCAGATTTCACATTACTCTTCGTTATTGATGTGCGGGTAGTCTTGCCAGGGTCATGCACCTATTGCACTTTATAAGCACAAGCTTATAGGTAGTCTCTGACCTGATGATGAGTGACATAGGAAGGGCTAGGATTAAAGATACTGCTGAAATATGCAGAGCTCTTGTAAATGTGAAGAGGGTAGAAAAGCACAAAGTGTGAGAATGTAATTTGGTAGATGGTGCATTTTTTGGTGCGTGAGCCATTTTGTTCGAGTTTGTTTGCTTCTCAAGTTGGTTCTTGGCTGGGCAAAGAAAACATTCTGGTACACTGCAACTCAATGGTTGGAGATTATGCCTTTGAATACAGTAACATTATCGTCTCTACTTCATTGGTACTTCATTCTACTTCTTTTTGGAAAGAGGGTTCTTTATACCCAGATTTCATGTGGAGTAGTACAAACTTCTAGCCTGGTTCAGTGAGTGCTCCGTGCCACAGCCTGAGTTTCATGGTTTACATCTTATTGGAATATGTAACTTCTTTTTCGTGTTTAGATGTTGTTGTTTGTGTTTCTTCCCTCTAATTTGTTTGAGATACTCTTTCATACATTGTGTTAAATATCAGTCATCAAGTGCTCAGAATATATTTTGAAACAAGTGCACAAAATTGCAGCGTGATCCAGCACTGATTACAGAGCAATGGCATACAAATTAATAAGAAAATAAAAATAGCATAATTAATTTCCAGCTGCTTTTGGAGAAACAGAGGTGTTTATAGGGGGAAATTTGGTGTCTGCAAAATGAAGAATGACAAAACTGATATCAAATATATTAATACAAATTGCTATTCCTAACCTGCTTCCTCTGTTTTATTGATTAAAAGTAGGTTCCAGTGTCTAAAGAGCAAGTGGAAGCTCCAGTGTCATTCTTTTAAAACTGTTGCACTAAATAAAGAGTGCAAGTGTCAGAACTAGAACAAGAAGAGAAAGATTTTAACTGTATTTTTTAGAATAGAAAACCTTAAATAAGGGAAGTGAAGTATGGGTAGCAAAGTGTAATGGTTGATTGCATGTGTCTTTTTCATGTTCGTATGAGAAACAACTGGCTATTTGTGTGAAGGGAAAATTACCTTGTAACTGTTCCCCTTGGTGGTAAATCTGTATATTCCTTACCTCTCTTGTATGTGTTTGCTTTTCCTTGGGCTGTCTTACCTCAGCATTGCGTGCCAAAGCAGCTAAAGGCTAGTAAACGTGGTGGTTAAAAGTGGCCCAGACAAAATATTATAGTGAAGGCCCTCACCATGCTCGGGACTGTCAGTTTCCTTCAGAGGAAGCTGTCAAAGGGACTTGGATGCTCACTTGCAGGTTTTGAAATCTCCATTCAGTTTGCTGTTACTCGGGGCTGGCCTATCGTTCATTTGGGAGCTCCAGACAAAGCTTTGGGCTGTGTGCTTGCAAAGCCTTCCTGGTTTTTAATCAGCAAAGGAAGATCCTGCTCTCCTGAGAGACATGTCTAGAGGAAACAAATTATTTATTTATATAGTGAAGTAGACTCTCGAGGATGTTCCTGACGAGCTTTCCATTTTGCTGCACCTTGTGGTGATGGGACCAAAGCAAGTGAGAGGATGCTGGAGTGCAGGAAACTACCCATACGCTGTGTTTTGCATAGTAACTGTCCTGCTGGCTTGAGTGCCACGGGGATCTAGTTTGTGTGTGCAGTAGTCCTTTCCTGGATGGACCTGCTGGGCTGCATGTGAAGTTTGCTGTTATTCTTCACTTACACAGAGAGAGAGAAATCAAAATATGAGGTGAGGCAGTCATAACTGACATCCTCATGCAATTGCAATTGGTTGCAGGAGAGAAGGGCATAGTTCGGGTCTTCCAGCAAGGACAGTATGTGTTCTCTTATTCAAGGATTCTAGAGGGAAAAAAATCGGTGGGGGATGGTGTTTGTGGAACGCTAGCAGGCTCTGCAGAGATAGAGCATGGCTGAAGAAGAGAGTGGAGGGAATATGGTGAGGTTTTTACACCTTGTATTGCTGGCCCTTGTGACCCGTGTGTACGTACATGTGTGTGTCTGCTAGCTTACCTATTGAACTGTTGGAATAATGTTCTTGGCCAACCAATGTTTGGTTTAAATTGGTTTTTTAAATCTCATTTTGCTGTGGTATTTTTGTATTTTTCTTTGTGGGTAGATGGCTGTTAAAATACAGCCTTTACCCTAAATGTGCTACTGTTTCCTTGTTAGTTCAGGGGATATTCTGTATGCCTGTGCAACATCTGAATGGCTTAGGTGCATTTTTTGGGGGTTGCAACTGTTAAGAAAGTTTTTATTTAGAACATGAGAAATAGTGAGTTTTCTGATTGTGACCTTAAAAATGTGTTCTGTTCAATAGAGCCCCACTCATTCATGACCACACTCGTGCACACAAGTTAATGCAAAAAGAGTTTGCATTTGACAAGTAAGTGAAGTATTATCCCTGATAGGGAAACAAAGTCTGCTGTAACTGAAGGCAAGCTTTAAAAAGTAGTAGAACTCCAACTTTTCAGCTTTGCCTTCTTTGATGAGGAAAACAAGTGATCTGGCTTTTTCAGTTCCCAGTTAGTTCTCAACCTGACACCAAACTCCACTAAGTGACTCATGTAGCAAAAACATTTTGTGATCGAATACAGTGGAAATTACTACTTTCAGGTAACTTCATTCTAAATCTGATACTTGTTCGTGGTCCTTTGATGAAGACTTACTAGTTCTGACATTAAACACTTGCAATTTATTTTAATATAAATTGAGTTATATAATATTACAGTAGAATTAAACTTTGGTTTGTCATAATGTAGAGGTAAATTACAACTAGATGTTTTTTATTAAACACATACCATCAGTAACTCCCAATTGAAATTTGGTTCTGATTTCTTTGTTCAGAAACATTTAATGTGTAATCGTATCTGTTTCTGTTAGGCTGAATATATTTTCTTAGAGGACTTCGGTATTGATAATTCAAAGTTTATATTTGAAATAGCAGAGCAGCACATAATGGTAGGACAAGGGTAATGTTTTTAAGGTGGAAAAGAGTGGATTTAGGCTGGACATTAGGAAAAAGTTCTTTAATCTTGGGGTGGTGGATCACTGAAACAGGGTGTCCCGTTCTGGAGACATTCAGCATCAGGCTGGATGGGCCTCTGAGCAATCTGTTCTAGTTAGAGATGACCTACTTGTTGTAGGGAAGTTGGACTAGATGACCTTTGGAGGTCCCTTTCAAGCCAATACACTCTGTGATTCTATCTTGCTGCGAGTAAGGAATGCAGAGAAGCACATTAGTTGACACTGTGGCCATATTAACCCTTTTTTTTGTGGAGCAGGGGGAGCTAGACCTCTCTATAGCTTCTAGCAGGTATAGATCAACAGATCCCTAGGGGTCTGTTTACACAGGTATGTACATAACATTCTAAAAAATAGTTAGATTGCTGTTGCAAGCTTTTCTCTAGACTACATGGCATGTGACTGTAAAGTTAATGGTTGAGGAGGGACTTTATAACTTCCAGAGATGAACTTGGCACCGCTGGTGTTCAGAAAGCAAAAAGCTGATTGCTAGATGGTGAATGTATTCCCTAATGCATTAGAGGAAGAAAGGAAGGAGGAAAAAATACATAAATTGCTAAGTATGTCATAGCAACTCTGTGGGCTAACATGGGTAAGGAATTCTAACATGCACCCTACCAAAGTATTAATAGCATCTGGGCAGAGGCAAGGACCTTGATAACATGTATTGACTCTGCAGCTCCACACAGCTTTTCTGTAGCAGGGGAACTGGGTAGCAGTATCTGTGACCATTAAGGAATGCGGAGTTAGACTTGAGGTGATGGAAGGGTTGTGCTCAGGAACGTAGAGTGTGCCAGAGGGCTGGTGGCACACTACTTGTGTATTGCAATTTTGTCCCTGACCCCATGGAGTAGGAGTTACACACCTCAAGAAGGCTTTTGGTGGCCTTATCTCCTCAGCACAAACAGAGTATTTGTGATCCTGCCTTTGTCCTGTTTCCCCTGTTCTTTCATATCAATGTAGAAGGTATTCAAAGTCACAAAAGTTATTGTGGTCTTGTATAATTGACTATAAAAACAGAAGATTAGAAAGCTAGATAGAAATTAATAGACAATTGAAGCAAAAGTCAAAATGCTGTTCTAGGTCACAAGTGTTTAAAACAGACAATTTCTATAAACTGAGGTTTACCTACTCTTTTTCTTAAGAAGAGGACAAGCCAAAGTAAGATGAATCATCCTAAAAGGGTGTTAATTTTAATTTTCACATACATTTGGTACAAGAACAGTAAGAAAATTGAGTAGTTACATATTTAGGCAGCTTTTCCAATGGAAATGTTTAATGCTGAAGCATTCATGTTTTATGACGTTGCCCTAAACCAGTTAGCTCTTGTTTAGAGTAAGTGTTAACACAGAATGCTTTACTAATGTGGCTGATTTTACAGTTACTGCATTTCCATAGGATTGGGCCATTCTTGTCCTGACTTGGCATTTCCCCTCCATTAGACATATGACATGTTGAGGATTTCTTCCCTTTCTAAGTATTTGAGCCAAGTTTTTCCTCAGGAGACTTGATGTCTTTGAGGGTGTTCTGTCTGAGATGTCTCAGAGAAACCTGTTACTCAGCATGTACTTACCAGTGTTTTCCTGCTAGGTTACGTTGAAATGAGCTGCTGGTCAGGCTAAAGACTCTGGGTATAAAATTCAGTTTGGTCTGAATTCAGAATTGGTGTGAGCTCGTGCTGTTCCACTAAGGCTGCTGGACAGAATTTGTCTGTGTTAATCACAGAGATTGGGGCAAAATCTGCCAAGAGCAGTGCATGTTTAAAATATTGCTGTAGCTACTACATCTTGATTGGAAGAACGATGCACTCCTTTTTGGTTTTTATTTGTGGGAGAAGGGGTTTGGCCCCATCACTGCAGTTAAAGCTGTCTTTTTTCCCCTTTTGCTTCAGAGAGATAGTCAGATGGATCAGCTTAGTGAAATAATCTCACCAACAGTCCATATTTAGATATCAGGCCAGTCTTTTTCTTGAAGCAGTTCCATACTCAGGATCTTAGAGAAAATCATATCTTCACAACCAGAAATGTTTCTGCTAGTACTGACCCAAACTACTGTGTCTCTGTCAAGCAATCTGCTGTTGTGGCACCTCTAACCAAACACGGAGGGAGGGGGAAGAAAGGCAAGGTGTGCTGTTTTAGCTCAAGCACTCCAAGTTTGTATAAGGTAAGGTGCAGGGAAATACAGTTTGCAAAGTATCAGGTGTGTCACTGTTATTCATGGTCTTAAAATAGGCTCTGTCACTTCTCTGGGTACTTCTCATTGATGTCCCTAGAAGTGACAGGGGGAACTAACCACAGGTGTCATTCACCCACATCCCATCCAAAAAGGACCTACGCTGTTACCTGGGAATTGTGGTAGGTTAGGTCTAATCATTGTCATGCTGAGTTCAGAGATGACTTTGCCGTGAACTTCAGTGAAATAGTTTTTGACTTAAACAAAACTTTCATGAATCTCATTGAGGATCCTATAAACAAAATCTGTATGTTAATACTGGTATTAATAATAGTGGTGATTGGTGTGGAATTTACTGTTGTACAAATGTAGGTGACAGTATGAGCACGGTCACAGTAACCTTAGATTAAGCATGGATTATGCCACTACAACTGTTTTCAGCTGTGGAAACCACAAAGAGCAGTAAACTCTCTTTCACAACTATGTGTTTTTTATAGGTTTCGGCCTTTTCTCTATGGTAATATAACTGCTGTAGGAGTGAAACATGCACACAGGGAAAAAATCACTTGCTAGGTGTAGACGAGTGTACTCATGGCACAGCACTTGTTCCAGTTGTGCTCTGGTACAGCAGGAACAAAGCTCTTTTCTGAGATAGACTGATTTGCAGAATAATGCAATAATTATGCTCTGATGGTGCTAGGAGTGAAGAAGAGTGATCTTGGAGTGAGTTTCTAGTAAAATATGTCCCCAGCACTGAATGAATTTCTTGAAATACAGCCTTGGACATATGTAGTTCTATATCTTATTACTATTTACTATCTAACCTCAAATACATTCAGAGGGATAGGTGAAAATACATTCCAACTCTGCAGTTACAGTTTAGCAAGCGAATGAAAGGTTAGCACTTCCTTCAAGGATTGTGGTGAAGGGTGAAGATTATACCAGATGGAACAGGAGAAAAAAGTGCTGGTTAGTCCTGCCTTTTTTACCATTACTTGCTTCATGATCTCAGGCATATTGCTTCCTCTTTCTGTTTCTCTGTCTCCATTCACAAACTTGAGATGGTGATTGCCTCTTCCTTTGCAAAATGCAATCTGTGGAAGGAAAGCTTGTGACTAAGTAGCAGGGCAGAAAGTTGAGAAGAGTTGTCCAGATTTTTTTTTTATCACCAAGTGTGGGCTCTATCCTAGGGTAAAATATCAGTTGCATTAACTGTGGTGGTGATGTTACAATACTTGAGAAAAACTGTATACTGAGACTTAGTTTCATTTACTATTTGTGGACATCTAGAAAAGTTGACTGTTTCTTTCTCTTGAGAGAGGAACTTCAGGTTGACTTTCAAAATTTCATCCTACCAGAGAGTCAAAACAACTAACTTTCTAAAAAATACATAAACAAAGTCTTTGAGTGCGTGCTGCAGAACACAGGTGATGTTGTGATTTGTGTGTTGTGTATTTTGTGAAACAGTACCTTATCAGGGTGTAATAACACTTTGCTCTCCTATTGTGTACTTTTACAGGCATCAACTAACTACATTTTACAAACATTTCAGAACCAGTGTTACCACCCCGGTCTTGCAGATTGCAGAGTAGTCCCAGGGATGTCCAGGTAAGACCAGACGCTCGTTGCAGTGCCAACTACACAATTCCTAAGCTTTCTGCAAGTTTCTACATCACTGTTAAATGTATTACACCAGCTGCCTCTTGCCACTGAAACATCTTCCCAATATACTTACAAGTAGGCCAAAGAAAATGATGAAGTGTCACCTGTGGATTGCAGGCTTGCTGGCTAAGTATTTGTGAACTTAACCAAATCTGTTAGTGTGCAACTTCAATTCAGAATTCTTCAATGTTAAGAGCTGCGGAGTAGCAGCATAACCTTGTAAGTCAAGAGTTTTTGGTCCTGGGGTTTTGTTCTTCCAACCCAGGATCTGTTCTTAGCTCGGTGCTGTATGAATACTCAACTTTGTTCTTCTATTTCCCTGGAAGAATCTTTTGCAAGGATGCATAAGCATGTTCTCTTTGTGGTCCAAGATGTGTGAACATGATGGAAATCTATCTATGATGATTCTAGGCATGAGTGAAAATGTCCTACTACTCAAAAGGGCTTCTTGGGCCAGGCTTGGTCTGTACTTGCATAGTTCAGAGTGTTCAGTTCAGCTGTCTAGCTTAAGCTTCTTGCTCTGAGGATTGGCATGGGTGGTCTGGAAGGAAGCTGGCATTGTAACGGTGTGGGGATTTGTAAGGCACTTCGTAGCCCAGATTCCCAAGTTTCAATTTGTAGTTTCTTGTTATTTGTCAGTAACAAGGAAGCCTAATGACTGTCTTTTAAAGCAGATTAGACTGAGAATCCATGGATCTCATGCTCTCTTTTCTTAGGCTAGTACTGTTCAGAGCAGCAGACTACTGTGCTGAGCTAGGGTTTGAAGCATGCTCCACTTTCTCAGATGGTACACACAGTCTTGAGCATACCAGCGCTCGATTTCACAGAAAATTCTTAATAGCTTGTTCACCTTCTGATTTCTGATCCAGCCATCTGTGTGCTATACTGTGAAATAAAAATGACACAAAGCTAAGGACATAATCTGTAGAAATCTGTAGCTCCCAAAGGGAGTTACCTCTCATCCTTGTACTGCAGTTCCAGCCAGCACTATGAAGTTAATGACCTTATTAACCTTAAAAATGCTGCCCAGCTGGCATCTTTTTGACTGAGTTTTTCCTGTGTTGTGCTTATCTTTAAAACAAAGGCCATGCAGAGTTTTCATCTGAGGGGTGAAATGGGAAAGACTTGCTACAACAAAATCTTAAAAAATATAAATTAAACCAGCAATGCAGCTGAAAAACAACTTCTGATTAAGGCAGCAAACCCAACTTGGGGAAACAGCCTATAGTTTTTGAGGAGCTTGTCCTGCAGAATTCTGGTCCTGCTTACCATCCAGAGAATTGATTTTTATTTCACAAATACAACAGGTTTTTTGTTTTTGTTTTTTAAGAATTGTGCTTCAGTTGTGGGGAGGACAAAGACCCTTATATATTTGATTATTTTAGGGCCTGGTCCTGCAGAGCCTCTGTCATAGTAGTCTCCCTGAGCTACTGCAGTTGCAGGATTGAAGTCCTTCATGCAGCTAATCTTACAGGGACCTGATCCTGCTCTGAGGCATTTTGGCACAGAGCCTTGGGCACGTGCACAGTTCCAAATAAGCTGTTGTGGCTTGGCATCAATGAAACAATTGGTGAAGATGGATTCGATTGTGGATTCTGGTTTATAAAGCACTGAGGCTCCCCTTGGAAATCTGATAAGGCTTATTACATGCAAAAGTTTGTAAAATGTATAATCTGAGTGACTTTTAGAGGTGTAAGACAATTATGTTCAAGACTTTCCTCTTTTCACCTTAAAATGTAGGGCTAAACAGTTGACAGCAAAAGGAGATCAATGACAGTATAGATAGGATGAGAATAGAAAGAGGAAGTGGCTCAAATATTGTTTTTTGGTTTTGATTGGTTGGTTTTTTTTAACACTACTTCATCCAGTTAAGTCATGAATAAAGTAATTGATTTCTGAAACTGTTTGGAATGTTCCCTCAACAAAAGTTTGTAAAAGTCAAATAATACTTTTGCAGAAAAATGAATATTCTGAGAAAAGTAAAGCAAATCTTGCCCTGACAGCTAAGGAGTGGCTTTTCAGATGGGAACCAAGCTGAAGCCATGCTGTTACTCTTCCTTCACCCGGACTAGATTCTTCTGGCTCCTCAGAGAACTCACAACTTTAGGCAAACCTAATGCTGGTCAGAATGCTGTGAACAACAGTGAGAACTGACAATCATCAGGTACTTCTCAGTCACCGCTGCTCGGGAGTACTGCTGTTATCAGGTCCAACTAAGTCAGACTCATCAAGAAGAGGACTTTTAGTCATGGTATGAAAAGCATGTCCATGCTTTCTCTGGTTCCAGATGACCTTGAAGAACGAGGCAGTAGCTCAGTTCCTGGGTACTGTTGTTAAGAGTGCTGTGGGTGTGTAGGCAAGCAGAAAGTGTGTTCAGAAAGTTATCTGACTGCACTGGTAATACTGCAGAATATAGCACTAGTAAAAAAATAAAATAGGAATAAAAGAATATGGCAGGACATTATTCACTTGCAACAAAGTCTATTTTCTTATAGGGTCCTGGTAGTTTCTTTTTGTGCTTTATGATGTTACTGAGACCTGCAGTGGGCATTGGATCCGATCCATTCTGATGGTGCTAGAGCATGCTATTTCTTTTTCTCTGTAGCCAAGGACCGAAGGTGGCTCTTAGATACATGTCTGCAGTTACAGTAAGACATCATGGTGCTCCAGAGCAGGGAAAAGGCCAAACCAAATAGCTCGTAACAAGGAGATGTCTCTGTTCCTAATACTCAGAGTGAGGTAAGAGAACAGTGGTACCTGGGCTGTCCTTTCAAGGTGTTGGTTGTATCTGCAGCAGGTAGGGTATATAAGCAGTTCTGATTTCCTTATCATGCAGATTGAGGACTTCCTTCTAGAGCTTCCTGCCCGTTATCTGTCTGGACTGACAGCAGTGGAGATTGGGGTGGGTGAGAACAACTGTAAGGAAAACTTTGGTGTTTTCCAGACAGTCAGCACACAAACACAGTTCAGTCTGATCGGGATTTGCAGTATTGGAGCTGAGGTGTGGGTGAGAGGTTGTCATAGACAGCTCTAAACTTAGGCTGCTAAATTAATTGTGTCTCTGCAAGGACTTTAAGAGTACATAGGAAGAGATAGTGGAAAGGGGAAGAATATGATGGCTATCAGAGACAGCCAACCACATTTGTGAAGTTAGTAGGAAGCTTCTGAGATTGTAACTTTTTATTCAAGATTATGAGGCCTTTGTGCCTTGAGTGTACTGTGCCAGCTTGATTCATTGCCTGACATTTGGCATTGTTTCACTCTTCAGCAAAAATGCGTTCTGCTTATGGATGGAAGATGACATTCCTGCTGCATTTCCTTTGAGTGTTGATCTATAATTATTGTTCTTGAGTTTATTTGACCTACTAAGGCTTTTGCTAGAGATGATTTGTTTGTGACGTCAGGAAGGGCTGTTCCTATTTTGAGTCTGTTGACAGGTTTATTTTTCCTTTATCAGAAGGAAGCTCCAAGGAGTTGAGTTTGCTGCATTTGCATTAAGTACACAGCACAGCATAACTCCACCAGCTTCAATGAAGTGGTTTATGGATGACAGTGGGAGGGAATGAAAAAAATGCTCCCTAACTGTTCTTGCATTTCTGTGCATCTGTAACAAATCACTTGGCTCTGAGGATTGAAAGGTGCAGGTTCATCAAAGCTGTTGATCTGAGGTGACCTTCTAGCAGCTTTCCAATCTCTGAAGGGGGGTGACAAGAAAGCTGGGGTGGGGCTTTTTATACAGGTGTGTAGCAAGAGGCCAGGGGGAAGGAATAACAGACTTGAAGAGGGGAGATTGAGGTTGGACATGAGGAAGAAATTCTTTGCTGTGAGGGTGCTGAGATGCTGGAGCAGGTTGCCCAAGGAAGTTGTGGCTGCCCCATCCCTGGCAGTGTTAAAGGCTAAGTTGGATGGGGCCCTGAGTAACCTGATCTAGTGAAGGTGTCCCTTCCTGTGCAGGGGAGTTGGAACTGAATAATCTTTAAGGTCCCTTCACCCCCTGGCCATTCTGGGATTCATAGAGTCACATCATCCACACTCCTCTGTGCCTTTTCATTTTTGAGATCTAGAGCTGCAAAGATTTTGCTTAAAAAAAAGAACCTCATCTCTGTTGTTTGCAGCTGCTGTTGTTATCTTTTGCCACTTCACAAATGAATGTAATGAGTTACCTGTGTGATGGGCAGTAGACAACATGTAAGGTGTGAGGATGTTGATCTCTGGGTCTTCATATGCTTGTTACTGCGTTGAAAACCTTTTTCCATTCCAGTTGTCTCATTCTTTGGACAACTTCACTCATTCATTAAGTGGGCTGTGTCTGATAGGGGTGAAGGGGACTGAGGAGAGCTAAAACACAAAAAAGTCAAATCGAATCAGATCTTTAGGGTGTATGTTGTTCATCTTACCAGTGTATTAAAAATTAAGCATGTGGATAATTCCTGAGAAAACAGATTATTATTTGGTTTGCCTGACTGCAAGGATTTTCAGACTAAATTTGTATGATTTCTCTTTGGAGTCTATTTCAAATATGTGAAATTTACTACTGGTGACAAGTATTTGATCGTAGTGTTATTGTAGACTTGCATGCATCAGCCTCCAAAACTTGGGATTCTTTTCAGGTATCTGAATGTTTAAAACACCCTCCATAAGATTACTAAATCCAGCCACTTGACTCTATAAACAATTCTGGGAATAATGAACCAGAAAAAATTCTCCATAAATATTTTTCTCTTATTTTAACATTCACCATGGTGAAACAGGAGGAAGGAAACTCCTGAGTGTTTATTTAACCCACTGGCTTGCTGCTGAAACAAGCTTTCAGGGAAATCTGTAGTCCCACAAGGTGGCAGGAGGTAACTGTTCTATACTAGATTCGTGGGCTGAAGGAAAGTGAGGGTAATGAACTGATTTGCCAGTTGCATGCATGCAAATCATGAGCAAATTAGACCAAAATCTCAAAAGTTCACCATGTGTAGGTGTTTCTTGGACTGCTGAATAATGTGGGCAAATGACGAGGTGCTGTCCTCAGGAATCAGAAGACATAGTTCAAGCATTCTTTGTTTACATGCATCATCACTGTGAACAGAGAGCAGGGATGAAGCCAAGCAAGACCTTGCAGGAGTATGAAGTTTGAAGTGTAA
Source organism: Rhinopomastus cyanomelas (assembly GCA_013400115.1). Lineage (NCBI taxonomy): Eukaryota > Metazoa > Chordata > Aves > Bucerotiformes > Rhinopomastidae > Rhinopomastus > Rhinopomastus cyanomelas. The sequence goes on from VXBP01001175.1 coordinate 499,803, forward strand.
CAGATTAAGTGAGCATCTCCAACGTGCAAATTTGCTTTGACCTTGGGAATGCTGACTATGAGATGGGACATGGCAGCCAGGACTTGGGGAGACTACTGCTTCAGCAAGGCCATGGAGACTCTTCTCTATAAATGCTAAATAATCAAAATGGAATCAAAAGGATCTGACTTTGGGAGCTATTTGAAATAATCAAAATGCCTCATCCTGACTAGAGTGAGTCTTGGCTAGTGTATAGAGCACAAGGCTGAAATTTCTTTCCTTCTCTTTCCCAAGTGCCCCAAGGTCTCCGTAGGCTGCTGGAGTTTGTATTGCTTTTGTTTCCACTTACCTGGTGATGGTCAGTGCTTTATTGAAACAACATTCTGTGATCAGGATGTAAAGCGTTGCGAAAGAAAGAACAATTAGTCAGACATGTCTCACTGAAGATGTCATTTTATGCCCATGTTTATATGCTCATGCTTGCTTGGGCTTTGAGTTAAAAGTCACTCATTTTTGTACACTCCCATCTGCCTTAGAAGAAATCAGTGGACTTGAGGGTTTTAGTTGTCAGAAGTAACAGTAGTAAGGTAAGTGATTGACCCTGGTTCAAGTGGAGCACAGTGTTGGGTTTGAGACTCGTGAATCTATTTGTGTTGAGACTTGACTTTAAATCAGTAAATGACTGGTTTTGTTTTCTGAATGAGAGGACAGATCTGTGTATTAGCCAGGTCTCACTGGGTATTTGGGCAACCCTGTTTGTGGACAGACAATGCAGTAGGATTTCAATGATGTGAAATTGAGAACAATTAGCTAGTAGGTAGATTAGGTAACATTTCTGAGTAGTAGGTAGATAGTGGTAATAAAATTAATTCAACTCTTACATGGAATTACAGTTTCTTCCATCCTACTTAGTGTCAGTTGCTTGTCATTACACTGTAGAAAAAAGAACTTAAGCGTTTATGATGGGGATATCTAGAATATAAGGCGAACTGAGGGAAAATTCTTCTATGCTTGCATATGAAATGGTGGTGTTTCTTTTCCTAGCAGTGACAGAAGCAACTTATGAAGACTTACAATCAATTTTGTAGTGACTTACAGATGCGTTGCACGAGAATGCATTGTCCAGTAAAATACATACATCTCATTTTATGGAAAGAGATGAGAGGACAAGATGCAGAGATGAGCATTTTCAACAGCAAACATAAAGGAATTGCATATGTACTATTATCTTGTCAAAATATGGGAGCTTCAGAAGCACTTCTTTGTATATGCTTGTTTACAGGATTGCATGGATTTGGGAACAACTTTGTGGTTAAGGCTGACCTGGATAACTTCAGTGGATGCCATCAGATGATACTTAAAATTTCCTAGTGAAACTACTGTGATTTGCAGTGGCTACTCCATTCACTTGCCTTTAATTTGATAAATGTGTTGGTTGTCAAATGCTAAAATAATGATTAAGAAAGTTAATAACAAAGTCAAGATTCAGCATTTGATGAGCACGCTACTGAAATCTGTTCCGTGCCATGCTTTACACAGTTATGTACTGATAGGTTTGGACTACCAGTATCAAAGTTGTCTTCCTATCAGCTATGAATTAAGCAGTTGGTGCTAACAGAAACAAACTTGGCTGTATCTGTCATTTCTTCTGTTGGGAATTTTCATCTTGTACAAGAGATATCTCATTCCCATTGCAACTCAGAAGCAATGAGTCACAAATTATTTGAAGTACTCAAAAATCTTCACATATATTTATGTAAATACCATGGAAAAAATTAGTTTTAAACTTTTAGTTGGGATGTCATGTGTTACCAGTATCTCTGTGTTCAACAGCATTCCTTAACTGTAGTTCCTGTACGGGGGTATTATCATATAACTACTAGGAATAGTGCAAGCAACTTGCTTTAATTCAATCACAGAGTCAATACAGAACAGGCACTAGAGTTTTATAGTGACGTATCGGGTAGAGAACAGTGGGTGCTGCATGGTGTTTTGTAGATCATGATTTAAAGGATCATGAGGGATTTCCGCTTTTTGGTGTACTTAAAAATATTACAGTGACTCGTGAGGCACATTAAAATTGCTGAATTGTTTGGCAACTGATAGCAATTGCTGTATAGTTCTGAATTAATCACAATATTACCAGAGGAAATAGGGGTGGGAGGTGGAGAGTGCCACACAGTGCCTCTCCAATTTAAATACTTCCCAGGAAACCTGCTTTCTTCCTTCCCCATCCGCCAAACCCTGTCTCAACTATTCTGTTGATTTTTAGGGCCATTCTGAGGATTTTTCTGTTAATTCAGGGACAATTGGAGTTGTCTCATCCACCATGTCCCCTACTGAGGTGCTGAGCACTTTCTCTTCTCCATGACCTCATTGGGAACGCCAGGGCATCACTGGCTTCTGGTAAAAGCCCAACTCAAAAGTCCAGCCAGCTAAACAGGCATCAGATACACAGTGCCTGTTTACTAATATAGTCAAGACTTTTCTGCATCCCTCTCAAGTCTGATTTGCAATTGGATTTCAGAACTTAGAGATCTAGCGAGCTTGTGGTGCAATATGCAGGATCTTATGAAAAATTCTTTGCTACCAGCTGTTTAGAAACACCTTGTTAAGATGTAGTGTTTTGAAATTTTAAAATCCAGCCCACCTCTAAAACCTGTCTCCAGCCAGAAGAGTGTGTCTGCATTGTAGACAACTGTGGTAGTCCTCAGTGTGCCTTCAGTAAGATAGAACAAGTATGAGTTTTGGCAGAGATACCATGGAGATCTATGCATACTAGTTTCACTAGCATGAGTGAGGGTAAATGAGCTCATGCAGAGCTGGGCTGGGCTGCTGCAGTTCCTTGTACCTCATCGGTTGGTATAAATCATGTCTCTGTGTCTAGAAGCACAGAGCTGCTGAAACCATCTGGAAGCTTTGGGGTCTGTCACTGGCAGTTGGTGCTGTATGCAATAAGGACATGTCTTCGACATCTCTTCAAGATGTGAGTTCTGGTTGGGCCTACAGCAACAACTTTTACTACTCTAGTAAACAGCAAGTAGCCAAGATTTATAGCACTGGATGTTGAAAATGATACTTTCTCTTGGGAAATTACTATTCAATTAACTTGGTAAGTTTTGTTGTTGTTGAAAGTGAGAATTAGTTGGGAATGAGATCTGCTTCTTAGAGGGCTTGTTCTTGGGTTTCATAGGAGTGAGGGAGGATGAGCGTAATTGCTTTGGTGCTCAGGGTAGAATCTTTGCCCTGCTGAAAAGCATTCTTTGTAAATGCATGTGAAATATAAAATTAAGTCAACACGGAGGCCAAGTTTCCTGTGTTTATCTAAAGTATCTAGTGTGTTTCAGTTGATTTAGTATCTGTCTGGTATTGTTGCCTAAATAGATCAAGCTGGTCTTGAGGAAGTCAGTTATGTCCAAATTAAAAGAAGCTGTAAATGCGATGACTGACTAGTTAGTGCTCTAATTACTCTTATACCACCATAACCCTTCAAGGCTCTGTTCAAGATTCCCCTCATCCTTCCTCTGCTCTCTTACAGAAAAACTAAAATGAAAAAGAAGCATAATAATGAATAGAGCATTTAGTGTGCCAAAGATTTAGCTAAGTGTCTGTTGACAGGGAATTATGTGTGTGTGGTTTGTGTAATGCGTTGGTCTACAAGTCCTGCAGTTAAGTTCACAACTCATGTCTACTGCCAGGATAGATTACAGCATAATAGTGGAATTGCTTTGACAAAAACATGAATGTTGGAGAAGATGCTTAACTTGCCCAGGCTGCTTGTTACAGCAGCCTCCTGTTTCTAGAGGTGTGCAATTGCCCTTTCTCAGGTATTTTCAGCATCAGAACAAACAGTTGCTTTTGCTCTCCTTTCTCCTGGGTTGTACCAGAAAGCAGCAGTGGTGGGTGACACAGGGTGCAAGTTATGACTTCTCTGAAGTTTAACAGCAGCAGCTTGAAGCTTTACTGTCTCGTACAGGCCATCACACCTTTCTGAGGCAGTTTAAGACGTAACAAAAGCAAAAGTAGCCATGGATCAGTTCTGCAGCCACCTCATTTCACAGCGTGAGGTTTTAACGTAAATAGCTGTTAGTGCTAACCAGTGTTTAGCTGAAGACTTGCAGGATAGATGCAGGAATTGAAGAATTTGTGTCACAGGCAAGCCAGTGTTGTGCCCTAACAATCAGAGTGTTTGTTGTCCATAGATCAAGGACAGATTTGGATCTATAAAGCATTGCATCCTTCAGTAACAGGTGGCCCATCTTAACACTTTTCTTCCTGACAATTAAAAGCAAAACCCTGAAATGCTGCTTATTACAGATATGTCAGTATATTAATGCTGCTAGTAGGTCTATAATTTTACAGGCAGGTCGCTAACTTGTAGATCAGCATTTGTGTTCTTTGCATTCATGCTGGAGTGACAGGTAGGCACAAGAAACCTGTGTCAGTTCCCTTGGTTGAGAGGTTTGCTCTATTTGCTCCATACGTAGTGCACTGACTTTTGGTGGCTGAACTTAGAACATAAAAGTCTGGTTTTGTTGTTTTGGGGTTTTTTGGGGAGGTTGGAGTGCATGTTGGAAGCAAATTGTTAATTTCGAGTGTTGTTAATCTGGTTTGTGTTCTTCTGTAGTAAAGTCAAGTGTTGCATAATAGAAACGTCTATCTTTATAGTTCCACAGAAACACTGGAGAGAAAACCACAGACCAGAGAAGAAAAAGCTTTTATTTTTTTATTATTTACTGAGCAAGAAAATGTGATCATTTAGTTTTGGACAGTATGCTGACAGAAAACATAGAGGAGCCCGTGTGATAGCCTGTGCTTCACACGTCTGGCTTTGGTGTCGGGTCTTTGGATAAGAGTGGACATCGTCTTGAGAGATGTCAGAGCAAATGCAGCAAATGTTTTTCTCTGGTGCATGAAACTCTGAGCAACACTTATTACTGGAGATTAAATGGTACTTTTTTTTTTTAAAGTGAATTGACAATTAGCCAAGGCTAATGAATGGCTTTGCAGAAGCACCTTGAGTTCAGTTTGTTTGCAGTCATTCAGAGGAATTAGTTGTTGATAAAACTAAAGAACAGCTGATGACTGGGTGACATCTCATAAATACACAAGCATGGTTGAAAATTTTACTCACTTTGCTGAACTTGCGTGTTGGGTACTGCATTGACATGGCTTTTTCTTACTGGTGGAACCCCTCCCCATCTCATGTTCCCGTGCAGGACTCCTCTGTCCTTGCTTACAGCTGAGATGGCCTTGACTGGGGCCAGCCGTCCTTTCTATCAGTTCTGCTTCCCAGGGGTTCCTGTGCCAGGCCTAGCTGTGGCCAAAGCTGTGGTTTGTGCTGGTGTGTGTGCACCTGCAGTGGGGCAGGGTGGGGTGCCCTGTGGGAGGAGAGGCTGTGAAGGTAGGAGAGCAGCCATAGGTTAGAAGAGTGTGAGGGCAGTTAAAGGTCAGTCTGGGTTTGCTCTTAAGTAAAATTGAACGAAAATTCTTTCCATGCTACACATGCTGCCCTGGCTGCTTGCTTTTCCAGAAACTGTGTTTAGGGGGGAAGCTATAACCTAGATAGATCAAGAATGGGATGGCAGCCCACCTGCAGGGACCTCAGCACTCCTTTATTCACTTGCAGCTGCCACAGGGAGGGTCTCATACCCTGCTGTGGCTAGTACAGCTGCTAGCTGTCCATACATGTGAACAAAACCCATTTTTTTAAGTCTTGCATGGTTTGTTCCCCAACTTCTTCCAGTGCCTACAGAAAGCTGTGTCAGTTTTTTGGTCCTTAGATCTAAAGTGAATAGATCATAGATTACTGCCCAAAACAAAGTTAAACTTCAGGATTTTGGCAAACATGATACCAGTGGGACCAAGTTCCAAAATATCTGATCTCTAGAGCTGGTGCTAAAGTGGTACATTGCACTCAAGTCACTATCTTCATTAATAATAATATTGAAGTAAGAGCCAAACATGCTTTCTAATGCAAAAGCTATACTGGAACCCGAAGAAAGTCACAAGTGTGTCCCAAACCTAGGACTCAGGCTGCCATAGTGGCTTTCCAGGACTTCATTAAAACAAATTACCTTTGAAAGATTTATTTTTATATGTATCAAGTTTTGAATTCAATGGAATACTTGGCAAGTAAGGTGTGAAGCTGGAGGAAGTTGTTTTCTGAAAAGAAGATGACAATATTTGGCCCAAACACTAAAGGATTCTGTAGAAACAATTATACATACTCCAAAGGAAATAATTCAAGTAAGTAGTTGTGTGTAGTGGCTGTTTCTAATTGGGCTTGATGCTTTAATACAGTTAGTTTTCCATTTAGGAGGAAGACTAGAAACCATAAAACTTGACACCAATTAGCAGAATGAAATATCTTACTTTGCAACTGCTCTTTGAACTTTTGCATCTCTTTTAAGAATATGCTTAAAAATATTGCAGTGGTACATCTAGGAAGAAAACTGGGTTGCTTTAAAGGTGAAATGTATATGTTTTTCTAATAAGCTCTTTCTGATAGAACTAGAAAATAGAGAAAAATATACTAATGCAGTTTTCTTTTTAAAAGTTTGGTTTGCATTGCAATCTCATGGAGAACAGCTCTCATTCTTAAAGAAGAAAAGCCTAGACAACCCCCCCCCCCAATTCTAAGAAATGTTGGTATTGGAAAAGTTGTTGGGGTCTTGTGCTGTGGGTAACGTGTGATCTCACATTGGGAGAAGTGAACTTGTGCATCCTGAAACTTCTAGTGTCTTGTTCTGGTAAAAAAGCATAAAATGGGGCAACAGAGTTAGAATTTTATTCTGCCACATGGCATGTAGTGTCTGAGTACCTTTCACCTAACAGCAGAGAACAACTGGGATTTAACTTGTCAGGATAGCACTGTGGAGGAGGGATAAGAAGGGACGGCATGCTGCTGGTGGTAGGATTTTTGGCTTGAGTGTTTTACGCATTATGTAGGTATGATGTTTGTACTTGAAGTTGTTCTGACACTTGTGGGGGCAGGGGGTGGGTGAGGGAAGCAGTAGGTAACGGAGCAATGGCTTTCTGGTGATGGAAATCTGCTGTCGCATGTATGTACTAAATCGCTCAGAAAGCTTTTGTGTGTACCTGTGCATGAACAAAAATATTTTATATTAATCCTAAGAAGTGCTGAGATCTAGGAATCATTAAAATAGTGATTCTACTCTTTTTGGATACACAGATTACTGTTGGTGTTTTCTGGATTATTTTATAAGTTAATTTGTCTGTTCAGTGTTATGGTAACTGTGTGGTACTGCAGAGTAATCTCAGTGTTGGACTGGGAGAGCATATCCATTTTGAGTTGAGTTTGAGTTTGTTTAGATTTAGTTATTAATAGTGTATTTCTTGATGGGATTGGAATAAAATATGGAGCTCAGCGGAGATGATAATTTATTGATATTGCTGCAAACTCTGTATTTGTGAGCACTGTTCCTTGTGAATTTTCTAGGAGGCAAGATGACAGTAGTAGACTGATACTGCAAATCTGATTGATGGGGAAACCGTTTGGATGTCTTCACTGACAGTCACTTTGGAGTGTTTTAAATAATGCTTTCAAGATGTTTGTTTGTTTACTTGATAATTTGCTGTTATGTTTTCATACTGGTTAGCAAGAGAAAGTTTTCAGCCCTACAAGATTGATCAATGTTACTTTTTACCTCTGTATCTTCTTTCACCAGGTCTTGCCCATGTTGGTCACTTTCCAAGTAATTTTAGTGATGATAAAGTGCCAGAGTAACAAGCCAGGAGAAGTTATCCTGTCATGTCAGTTCAGAAGAGGATAGATGTACTGATGGAGTGAGTAAATTTGAGATCTGAGCTATCTCTGGGTTGGCTTGCTTTATAATAAGTAGCTGATTTAGTTCCTAATCTCCACCTGCCTTTAATGTAGGGGATGACGAGTCAGAAATTGTCAGATATAAATTAATTTTGCCAACTGTAATTGAAGCAGTACAAACATTTCAAGTTGAAACAGCACAGAATGCCTACTTGGTGGGAAGTGCCTGGACTTCTAAGTGTTTGTGAATGGGTTTACAGCAGAGAACTGAATATACTTGTAGGTACTTACAACCTCCTACTTCATGCCTTCTTCACAAGATGGGTTTTTATCTTGTCTAGTAGGTTAATGATGATTATACACTAGATGATCCCTTTTCCTCACCATTTTCAATGGAAAGTGTTGAAAACTTTATAATCCCCATGCAAGAAAGAAGCTGACACAATGTAAAGGTAGTTTAAAATTTCCAACTATTTTTTAATTTACTCTTAACACATTAAAGAAGTGTTCTGTGTTTGGTGCAGATGCCTGAAAGAATGAGTGTAAGCCTACCAACAATGGACTAATCTTCTCAGTTACTTTTGCAGACCCTTAGTAAAGAATAACTGCAGTGTAAAAACTGCTGATCTAATGCTGTATCTGTATTGAAGTGAGAGACCTCTGGACAGGGTAATAACACCAGCCAGCAAAGATAATGACAGAAGTCTGTCTGGTAGTGTTCAGCATAAGCTGTTTCACTTTGAGGGGAATGGTTGCCTAGTAATGAGTTTCAGTCCTGCCCCTGAAATCCTGCAAATGGTAAACTTTGATTTTGAAATGTAGTTGTTACTTCAGTGACCTCGGTCAAGGAAACTTGGGAGGAGCAAAGAAGCAGAGAATAATTATTTGAAGTGCAAGCAGATGCTAGTCTTGTTTTCTCAAGGAAGTTTCTTGTGTAGAAAGGCAGGGTTAAAGAAATTAAGCTTTTTTTGTACTGAAAACAATGTAATGCTTTACCTGTTTTTTCTCCAGAGTTCTATCCGTGTAACCTATCACCTTAGGGATTAAGTCCTTTCAATAGAAAAAGACTGAAGTGGGCTGATAGAAGAAGGTCTTTTAGAACACCTATAGAAAATGGTTTTGTAAAATAAATAATAGCAAGTTACTTTAAAATAATCTCACATACATGTTTTTGTTCTTACTGAGTCAGGGTAGACTGAAGGCTGTGCATTGCTGAAGTGAAAGGTGTGCCTGAAGTGATTTGTTAGTCAACATCATAAAATAGTTAATGTTTTTTATTTACCAATTAAGAATGCTTGGGGTTTTTTTCCCTTAAAAGTGATTCTGGTGTGTTTTTGGCTGTCATGTCAAGAGTGCCAGAGATTACTCTTCTGTATCTCATGAAATGCTCTCACTGGTGTACAGGTGTACTTAAACTGATGTACTGAGGAGGAAGGAGGCTAGTACAGTGCAGCCAGAGCACACCTGGCTGGCATTTCTGAGAACTGAGAAGTGCCTTTCCAAAACCAACTATCAATTTAAGTAGCAGGGGAAAGGCAGAATTCAACGTTTCAGAATCCCTCTTCTATAACAGGTAGGAAATGGCTTCTAGGAAACACATAGAATAATCTTGAGATGGAAGGTGGGCTTCTGAGTTCATTTGTCTCCAGTGTGATCAGTGGTGGTCTACAGGTATTGGTTTTGATTTGAAGAGAAGCTCGGGTACTTACGTAACAATAAAGGTTTGGGAGGTTATTTGATATTTCTCTTAGTTGAGCTGTTAAGCTGTTACCTGTACTTAAACCTTACCTGCTGCTGGTCCATGTACCACCACTGCCTGCATCCAGGTTCTGTGGATTCTTGGTTTTAATACTCACTAAATCTCTTTGGCTGAGCGTATAAATTATCTTCCCAGTTTCAATATAATTCTGGCTTTAAACTATGTTTTCTTAGTAAGGAACCAAGCTGTATGTTGCTTCAATGCTGATAATTCCCCTCAAAACAAGTAAGTTCTCCCAAGAGTGAAACTGGGTGTCTCAGTACATGAATAAAAAGGGATAAAGGTGCCAAAGTGTATGCACATTAGTGCAGAAATGGAGTTGAGATTAGGGTGGATGGGATCTGGTGTGTGTTGCTGCTCACACACCAGCTGGCCTAGCCTGTGTGCTGCCTTTAATCTCCTTGTGGCTCTGCTGTTGCTGCAGCACCTGAAGATACTGCTGCAGCGAGGCTTTGCATCCACTCCGTTGGAGCACTGTCTCAGAGAAGCTGTAGATAGGGAAGCTTGTCTGCATCAGTGACCTTCAACTTACAGCCTCAGGTAACAGAACTGCAGTCACAAAGGCTCGCTGTGAACTGGGAAGGCTGAAAATAAAGGCATGGATCCTGTCTGTCCACTCTTGGAAGCGAAGGCCATCAGGCTCTGTGGATATGTAGGGATTGAGGCAGGGTTACATCTCCATCTCCCTCTGGATTAGACTACAGACTGAGTATGGAACATACTGTGAAACAGTGTCAGAAAGTGAACAAGACACAGTGAATTTCAAAAGAGTCGTTAAATGCTTTGTTAAGAGTGGCTGGGTCTCATAGGTTTCTGGGCTGGCATCTTCTAAATGTGAGTTAAAGATACACCACAGGTTACTTTAGTGAGCAGGTAAGAGGAAAACACATTAAAGGAGTGGTAAAGATCAATTTGTTGGTCACTTTGTTGCTTCTCTTTTCCCTTCTCTTGTCGATACTAGCGTGGAGGACATTAGACAGGACTTTTAAAAGTCTAAGAACGTGACTTAGATCGGTAGTCAGTTTTGTATTGCTTTGTCCTCTCTGTACCCCTCGCTGCAAAATACCTGCAGATTTTGCCATGCAGAGCCAGTGAGGTGAAGCATTCAGACCTTAAGAGAGCAGTACAAGTGTGTCTAAGCAAACTGTAGTTACCTTTACAGTCTCATTTAGAAAAATCCATACATAATAGGGGTTCTCTCTCTTCAGTTGAGATGTATGGATCACATCCTAGCTGTGCACTCAGAAGATCCACTGACATACTGTTCTGTTACAGGTTTTAATTCTTTTGAAACAGAGGCTGGTAGCTCTTATGGTAGTCAGCCATCTTTTTGGCTTTACCTCAACACTTTGTTTTTTGAACTTGTATCTATTTGGAATGTTACGTATTGCTCTATCAAAGAATCACTCTGGTTGGAAAAGACCCCTGGGATCATTGAGTCCAACCATCTACCCTACCTTACAAGTTCACCCCTAAATCATATCCCTCAATACCTCATCCAAACAATCTTTAAACACATCCAGGGATGGCAACTCAACCACCTCCCTGGGAAGCCTAGTCCAGTGCCTGACCACCCTTTCTGTGAAAATGTTTTCCTAATATCAAGTCTAAACCTACCCTGAAATGTTTCATTATTATTGTTTTATTATTCAGGCTCAGGGAAGTGGTGGGGTCACCATCTGAAGGTGTTAAAAAAAATGTCTAGATGTGGCTCTTGGGGACATGGTTCAGTGGGCATGATGCTGCTGGTTTGAAGGTTGGTTTGATGATCTTAGAAATTTTTTCCTTAATGATTCCCTGATTTCCATGTGTGAGTTTTTAATGCCATCCTAACGATGGGAACAGACCTTGCTCCTGAGGAACCTGAGGCAAGTGGCAGACGCAGCCCAGCTTCCTCAGAGGCCAGGAGGGCAGGGCAGTCCTGTGCTGCTGAGGCAGAATGGGCCCTGACTTCTGGGTGGGGACCGGGCTCTTGAGGCCTGGAAGGGGGACCTTGGTGAGGCCACGCTGTGCCTTTGGGAGAGAAGGTCGATACAGGACAAACGATGCTGCCGCCGAGTTACCCAGCCGAAGCGCAGCTCGGTGCTGCGTTGAATCGTGGCCTGAGAAGCCTCGCTGCGCTCGAAGAAGCCGCTTTCCTAGAGAACCCTCTCCGCTCTGCGTGTTTGACAACTTCTCCGCGGGAAGCGGTCGCACTGGAACGCGGCTCTCCGGGCTTTCAGCAGTCGCCCGCCGCCGCTTGTTTTTGACGCGCAGGGAGAGTTTCGCTCCGGCCCCAGGAGCAGAAGCCTCGGACCCCTCCTGCAGGTCGGGCCCTCCCGAACCGAACCAGCAGGGGCTAGAGGGACGGGACAGGCTACCTGTGCGGTGCCGTTGACGTCGGCCCGCGCCGCGGTTTGGGGGGGCGGTGCTGGATGGGGTGGGGGGGGTGGCCCGTGGCGCCGGTGCCGGTGCCGGCGAGTCTCCGCCCCGCTTTCCCCGCCCCGCGGCGCCGGGCTCCGCTTCCTGCTGCTCCTTTTCCTCCCTGCGCCGCCGCCCCGCCCTGCCCCGCCCCGGGCGGGGTTTGTCCCACCGCCTCGCAGGGGGATTTTCACCGGTGGCTGCGGGAGGACGGACCGGACCGGAGCGGGCCGGACCTATTGGGGTGGGGTTTTGCCCCGCCGCAGGCACCATGTTGGGCTGCCAGCGCCGTAGCAGCGAGAGGAGACGGAGGAGGGGTGAGTGGCCGTCGCGTAGGTCCGGGGAGTTGCGGGAGGTGGGACTGAGGAGCCACAACGTCCCCCGGCTCCGTGAGGAGAAAGGAGCGAGCCCGCTGTTGGACTCGCTGGTGAGATGCTCTTGCTGCTGCTCCTGCTGTAATGGAGCACGCTCAGGAAATGATGGCTTTGGCCGTAGCAAGGAACTGCGGTCAGTGGAAGTTTATGGTGGGTAAATTTGTTTTTCTTGCCTTGAAAAGTGTAAATAGGGCGCAAATATAGCCATAAAGGATGGGCGATGAAGGTAAGGGTCACTCCAAACAATTTCCAATAGGAAAGAACCACTCATTGTGTAGTTTCAGAACTTTTAGATGGATTGAATAATGCCAGAAAGAGACTTTACGGTGATTTGTTAGTAACTGTGAATCTAGATTAACGTGGTAAATGCAAAGGAATTTCATAACTTATGGCAGCAGAATAATACACAGGAAAAGCAAAAAAGGAAAAAAGTTATTTTTGCAGGGTGGAAGCCAGGTTGGTTGAGAGAAAGCAGGTTGCTTCAAAGAATGTATCAGCTGCAACACATAGGCAAGTTGTATGAAGAGAAGATTTCGTACAGCATTACAATTTAAAGTTAATGGTTAAAACTTTGTCAAAATATGTTTTTTATTTATGGAATGAAGACTGTAAATACCAGAAGTTAATTAGCTAACTTTCAGCTTCTTAAACAGATGAGCATCCTTCTCTGTGTACCTTCTAATAGAGCTCCAAAATAATGAATCTGTAACTGGTGGCAGGTTGATACTCACTCTTCTCATTACTGCCTGTTAACTGTCACATTAGCACGATGTCTTTGTTCATTCTGAGTGACATGTCCTGAGTGATCCTACAGAAGACTCTTCAGAAGAAGCCACTCAAAAAGCATAGCAGTGGTGGACCAGCCAGTGTTGGATATTGGCATCACAGCTACAGGGTGCTGATGAAGGTTTTAGCTGGTCCCCAGGTGAATTCAGGGGTCTTGTTCAAGCTTGCAGGAGATGTGTCCCAAGCACTTGAGGCCCAACCAGAATTGCTTGTGCTTTTAATCTAAATCACTGTGTGCATGCTTTGAGTAGCTGTTTCCTGTCATGCTAAGTTGAATTTGTTGGTTCTGTTATAAAATATGGCTAGATTAGTATTTGATTAGTTGTGTGAGTGGAGGATACTTGATTTACAGTGCAATTCTTCAGGAGCTGTGCTGAAAGCTGTTTTGGAGAGACTTTGATTTCAAGGTTTGCATTGTCACAGAATCACAAAACATTAGGGATTGGAAAGGACCTCAAATGATCATCTAGTCCAGTCCCCCACCCACAGCAGGATTACCTAGATCCAGTTGCACAGGAGTGTTTCCAGGTGGGTTTTAAATGTCTCCAGAGAAGCAGATTCCACAACCTCCCTGGGCAGCCCATTTCAGAAACTGGAATTTGATTTGTGGAAATGTTTTTGGGCATGATTGTCTTTTCTTGGTTGTTTTGTTGGGTTTTTTTGGGTTTTTTTGGTAATTAATACTGCTTTCAGTTGTGGGGCAAGTAGGAGCAGATTTTCTTTGAGTGTGTTGCATTACCGAGCCCTTCTGGCCACTCGTAATTGAAAGCTTTATAGAGCAATATGTAAGGTTGAAAGAAAAACAACAAGCCACTTCTATTGCCCTGTCTTTGGTAGTGGTGGAAGATCCTTGTATAGGAAGTAATAGTAAAAAAACCCATCCAATCATATATATAGTCCTGCATCATTTAATTTACATTTGTTTTCAGACACTGGGTATACTACTCTGCCTAGGTTTTGCCTCCACGCAGTCTGTAAATTCAGTGCAGCTAAATGTGCTTCTTGCTGTACGCTTGTGCTCAGGAAATTAACCGCGTGTTATGTCATGACTGCTGGATGGAACCATGGCTACATCTTATGGCTTACATATAAGCTGGTACATCTTATATGCTGTTTGTGTCAGTCTGTTAGAAAGATCATGTATGTCCATTTGCCCAAGTGTGTTGATTCGGCCAGGTAATACTGTTGTTGCTGCAGTGTAAATGTGTGAGAAACGTGATTATTGTGTAGATAAAAATACATTTCCCATGTAGGCCCAGGTATTCATCTCTCAATTGCCAAAGTTAACTACCTTGTTACTTTCTTTCTGCCAGTAGAGAAATTGCAGCACTTAGAACGTGAGCATGATGTTCAGCATCAAGCCCAACAGCTGCGGAACTTCTGTGCTGTTTTATTTGTTCTGTGCTTATTTTCAGAATTGTCAATCTGGTTGATGTTGGCTGCTGTAAAAAGAATCCGTCTTCTGTATCAGTAGAGTCAAGGGTTCATACTGGTGGCTCTACATTTTGTGCTGACAACTGGTTTACCAGCCTTCCCAGCATCCAGAGTCAAAGCATTTACTATTTCTCTGTCACGCTGTGGCAACCTGGTCTTCTGTTAACTTGTGGAAATCTGTTATTTTGGAGTGTGCTGAAGGGAATGGGAAGTTCTGCACAAAAGTTAGGCAAGGCTATTATTGAGTGTTATCTATTTGTAGGCATAAAGAGTGAAGGGTATGGCTCTCAGAGTCTCTTTTCACCTTCAGTTCATTACATTTATTAACGCTGACCCCGTCTTCAACATAGATAGCGGATACCGTGCGTCATTTGAACTGCAGCTCTTTGACAAAGAAGCGAGTAAGACTTGTTAGAGGAAATAGTGGAGTCCATGTGTAAATGGCAGTGCTGTCAGTGAAACAAACAGTCTCAGTCTCAGACACTTCCATCCTACCCCATGGGGCCATGCTAGTGTTTCTGCAGTAGTGTAATGAACTGGACTGGAGGACTGGTCATAGCTAAAGTTGTTGGGTTTTATTAGCTTCACTCTTTCTGCCCACTAAAGATATAACGCCATTTGGTAATCATATACTTTATCATGAATCAGACTGGATAAATGAACAGCTCTGTTGCCCCCCAGAAAGGAGTCCAGGAATGTGGAGAATAGAAGCAAGCCAGGGGACGGGACTGCTTCTGGCTTCAGAGCTGGCTCTTGCTGTCTTATTGCTTGTCAAGGTAGAGTCTTAAGGGCAGGCTAAGTAAAATGCAACAGAAGATACGTCTCCAGAAATAGACCACTATTGTCAATACTTCTTGTACTGGGTACATGTATGCATCTTTCAAATGTGATTCTTTTTTTTGGTAGTCTGGATAGCTTCCAGTCCAGATAGCATCAGTAACTAACTGATGCTGGAGATAACAACATGTTTTAATTGTGATGTTGCTTTTATTTTCCTGCTGCAATCCTTTCTGAAGTTGGTGCTGCCTTGCATAGCTTTTCTTTGCATGACCCAGGGTAGCATGCTGCATGTCAGGCTGTCCTCAAAAGTTGTGTGGGACTTTCAGGGAGCGTATTTGGTAAGTGGTATGAACAAGGTAGCGCCGTCTGGTTGTGGAATACCAATTGCTACAGATTCAAGGTGCTGATTAAATTTTTAAGTCTGGAGCTGGTGCCTTAAATTGTTCATGTGATCAGTTACTGTGATTTTGACTGGTGGTGGAATATCTCTAAAGAGAAGGTAACTTCTCCATTGGCCTGTAAGAGGAGTGTGTAAGTGGTCAGTGCCTTAGTATTTTTTGTTTGTTTTTGAAATAGTGGGATAATTGTTGCTTGCATGTGATTTGTGGAGTTCAGGATGTGTTTGTTCGTGGTTTTCAAGATGTTACGTGTGTTAGGTAGTGGTGAAAAAGCAGCAAGAAGTATTTCTCCATGAATTCCCTGGAGTTGTGCTTTGGCTACAGGAGTCCAATATTACATCTCAAGATACAGATTATGATTTGTGAGATTTGCTAGTGTAGACCCAAGCATTTGTTCAGAGCCCTGTTGCTGTCTGTGGGACTCCGTGAAGTGTAGGAATCCATGTGAGTGGGTTTTGACAAGGGATTAAAGAATCGATGTTTGCTTTACTTGGAAGTTGCTCAGATAATAGAGTTAAGAATTGAGAATACAGTCTCTTCTCGTTCCCCTGCCCTACCAAAGTAGGTACATTGACTTCAGATTTCTGAATAATAGTTTAGAATACTGTGAGCTACAATAAGATGCTGTCCAATGTAAAGCTTATGCAACACAAGAATGTGTTTGTGGGAGAGGAGCAAAAGGAATGACAGTTTCAGGATGAGAAAGAAAACTTATTTTAATGTTGCTTTCAAGCTTGCACAGAATCCAATTTGGTTGGCTTTTATAAAGGCAGAAAGATTGAAAGGAGCTACCTAGAATCCTAAGCATAAAAAATAGTTTAGTTTGATTATATCATTCTTTTAGAGAGAAAAGTAAGTATCTTCTTCCTGTAAGTGAAGCTGGCTAGTGAGATTAAATCAATAATCTCACAGGTTTATTGATTGAATCAATAATGCTTTCTTAGGCAAATTACAGCAAAATACAAGGGATGTAACACCTCAGAAGTTGATGTAGCTGGGCCATCACCATGATTCTCTAAGCACAGAACCTCTGCTGGTGGACATGGAGTTACTGCCGCTGTTGCAGCCTGTGCTAACAGTGCTGTGTCCAGACTCTGTATAAATGTGGTGTAATGGCAGCAGCATTCCCCACAGACTTCTCTCTGGGATCGTACTGGGAGAGCCTTACTGGAAAGCGTTGGCGTAGCTGTGCAGGGAGCTGGTGTGGTCTGTCACCGTGGGATGTAGACTTTCCTGATGGCTGGCTAACCTAAGTTGAAACCCTGGCAGCATCTGAGGTCTTTCAGTTATGAAAATTGAGTAAGGTGGGGCATGTTTTTTGTATTGAGGGCTAATGCTTCGCAGGGGCCTTTTTTTGTTTCAGAATCAGCCCCCAAAGATGCTAGTGGAAAAACTTGTGCATTTCAGCTAAAGATGAACAGGACCCATTGCAGAGCAAAGCTACTCAAAATGGATCTGTCCCCTTTTATATGTTAGATCACCACTGTACGGTAAAGTTTATTCTATGCTATCATGAGGTTAAAATATTATTAAATTGAAAGATTATCTTTATGCAGAAGTTTAAGCAAAATAAGTGTTTCCAAACTAATTCAAAAGTGAAACTGTGTAAGAAGTGGAAAATCACTTTAGCTTTTCTGTTCTCAGCAGGCTGCAAGAATGTCTGTTCTTCCCTTGAAACGGACAGTATCTCTAAGTGTTACACACTTGGTTAAACTACTTGCTTTTGGAACTGATGGTGCCCCATGAAGCTTGCTGGGTGCAGAGTAACTCAGTAGTAGCGGTCAGGTGTGCATGTAAACACCTGGAATCTTCTTGGGTAAAACTGCATGTGGGTCAGTGTGCACTGACTAAACCTCTGTCGGCAGTAACACCTCCCATGTTGGTGGAACTCGCTCAAGTAAGGTTCTTGTTAGTCAAGGCAAATAAAGAGTTACTAAACTGTTTCCTCCTCCTTCAAGGCTGCAAGAAGGCAGCCAGCTAGCCAGGCCTCATTCAGAGAAGACTATGACATGTTCTAACAACACAACCAAGGCCTTCTGGTCTGTGGTGGTATTCATGGTTTATTCAGGGTGATCACAGGCGTGAGACTGAGGTAGAGGCTTTCTGAATTAGATGCTGGTCATTCACTGAATATCTGACTGTGAGTCTCTGCTCTTTGAATTCTGAACATCCACCTCATATTTGCTGTAGGTAAGAAAACCTGCTCTCTGGTGGATCTCTCCTGTGTTGGTGGGGTGGTGGTTAGGCAGAGGAAAAAGAGGTACTTTCCAGCTGAGCTTTCAAAGTGAATGTATTTTAAATATTATCAACAGCTCACGCTGTTGCTTCTGATTGAATTCCCTGCAGTATGAGTTGACAAATGTGCATAAAAGCAGATAAATCCTTTGCTCCTGGCAGTTCTGAGAGAGGTATTTCAGCTTGTCTTGCAGGTCATCAAGCCAAGAAATAATAGGAGGGCAGGGCCCTTAGAGGAAGGCATCTTCAGTTGACTGATACTGGTTTGCTGATTTCTGCTGAGTAATTAAGGTGCAAAGAGAGGCTGTCTTGAGACCCATCGGCTACAGTCAGCAATGTATTTGTTTTAAGATGGTCAATCTCCTTGAATTATACCTGGATAAGTCTAAAAATGCTTCCATCTCTGGAAGATGGGTACAATGCTTTCCCTTTGTGAAAGATCTCTGGTGGGGAGAGGCAACTCTCCAGCTAACCACAGTTCCCAGGTAGTTTCAGGTAAGACCTTTAGGAAAGACAAATTTGGCATGTCTTCTGGATGTTAAAAGCCTGATCAGTATAATAAACCTTTTATCAAAAGGAAGTATGTCAACCCAGGTATTTGCAGCACTAACAAGGCACAGCCATGCTTTGTCTGATCTGCATATTAAGAAGACATAGAAGCTGCAGAAGGAGCTTCACATTTTAATTTCAATGCACAAGGGGAGGTAGATATTTTAAGAGTGGCTGTGGTGAAATTTCTTGTCTTTTTATTCTAGCCTGCCATTATTTTTCTTCTGCACAGCTACTTTGCAGAGCAGCCTACTGTGTGGAGTTTGTTCTTAACTTGCATGTGTCTGCTCAAAAGAGCGTGTGTAGGTACGCAACATGAACGCGTCTGTCCCTGCGTGTGTATGTGTGTAGTACAAGAAGCGTGCGCATCTTCCCTGTAGCAGCAGGACAGAGAGAGCTTGAGCTGCTATTCCTGCTCTTCACTCACTCTTTACAGTCCGCCAAAATTATGGCGTGAGACAGGGCAATGTGACTTGGCCCGTTATTAGCACCTTTATTACTTCTGCTACTCATTTCAGCAGTGAAAGTTTGTTGCCATGCTGTGTTAGGCCATTAGTGAATGCTCTCTTTGCTTTTTCTAAAGAGAACCTCATGTGTAAAACACATAAAGCACATAAAATGAGCGTGCAAAAGTCTTACGAGTGGCCTTACCCTTCATAGGATTTTGGCCAGTTAAGAACTGCAAAGTATCAGCATTACTTCAATTGACTACACAAAGTAGTCCTGTTTAGAAACTACACAAATGGGGCTGGGGAGTGCTTGTGGCAACTTCAAGATGCTGTAGAACTCTTTTCTAACTTCCAGGCACCTCTCTGACCGGGTCCCTGAGCAGTGAGTGGTAAGAAGCAGATCCTGGTGATTTACTGACAAGGTTAAGATGAAACTCATCTCACAGAAATAAATGTGATTTAGGGCCAGCCCTGCCCAGGTCCTCCATGTAAGCCACATCTGACCAGCACTTAATTTACTGGACCTATTAACAAGCCAGGTGGAGGTGTTGCCACAGGGTGGCTGAGCCAAATACTAGCTTCAGCGGTCCCTTAGCTGCTGCTCATGCCATGCCATTTTGAAGGAGTTATCTCTGCTTAACTCTGACATTAAGGCTTGCAAGTCTCATTTTTTGTTCTTTCATGTGTTGATATAGTTGTGGTACCACTGCTTTCCACCTTCATCTGCAGTTTGAAATAGGTCAGAGTTCCTTAACAGAACCATGTAATTTGTAGTTTTACAGGACTTTTCACTTGAGTTACCAAAGTGATTGATAGGATTGATGAGGAAAGCCAGTTGACACCTTTCTGTCTGAGGTGATTAAGGCAGATAAAGGCTTTGAGACACAGGGAGGTTTAGTATAAGTTAAAGAAAGTCTTTTGACTCAATCATGAGAGGTCTGAAGAACCTATATTTCCTGATGGCTAGTGGGGTTAGTGTGTGTGTGTGTGTGTGTGGTGCTATGTGCTTCTGCTGTCAGGATCACTTTATAAGGTACTAAGCTGTGTAGGTAGTGGTGTGCATTAAGAAACTGTGTGGGTATTTAACACTCATTAGATTAATCTCTGAGCTAGTGTGCAAGCATTTAAGAGAAAAGATGTAAATAGCAGTCTCCGTGAAGCCTCGCAGCTAAGTGATTTTCAGAAACATGAAGTTTTAAGGTAATACTGCTTTTTGCTCAGGTTTCAGCAGTTCAGCCACTGACACACAGTAACACAGAGTAACAAGTTTGTGAGAATCCAGTCTTGTTTGAAACTAAAGTATTTAGGTGAAATATTTATTTCTAATATAGTTGAAATGACCATTCATCTGAGGGATGAGTATTTCAGGCTGTCCAATGCAATTTGACTACCTTAAATTTCTGGAGCTTACCTGACTGGAGGTGTTGAACAGACAACTGATAACACATTGAAAGTTTTGTGATGCTCAATAACATTTTTATAGGTTTTAATAATGTTTATCCAAATTATTTTAAATCATACCTTAAATACCCGTTTGACATATTACAGCTTTTACTGAGTATTACGTGTCATTAGGCAGATGGTTCTTCTGTGACTGGCATGCCTTTCCAAAATCCTTGGGTGCTTTGTCCAAACCTACACAGCAAGCTTGTGCTAGAGGAGGGATGGTAATGGAGTAAGATCCGTTAGCTTGCTGTGCTGCTGCTTTGCTCTTGAATCAGTGAGCAAGGCTGTGACTTTATCTGGTGCTTCACACCAGCAGCGTTATTCAGATCTGCTTGCTTGCCCTTGCAGAGGAACAGTAAGCTACATGTGGGTTAGAAGCAACGCGACCGTGCTCACTCCCAGGCGTGTTTAAGGACATAACTGGAACTTGGCCTTGATGTAGGAAAGAAGTGAGAAGCTTAACACTTAGCCTTATGCTAGGGAACGTGAACATGGAACATCTTGTGCTTGGCTGCCAGAGGATTGCTATCGCAATTCAGACACTGGACCTTCAGTGGACTTCTGTCAGTGCAGTATGTGCTTCAAGGGTTCAATAACTTTTGTCCTGCCCTGACAGTAGAAGCTGGTGAGCTTGCAGGAATTGTCTGTGGCCACTAGATGACTCCTTCAGCCTGCTTGTGGATAAAGTCTGAACTTAAAAACGCCGTGGAGGTGAAGCACTGCTTATAGGAAGGGTTGTTCTTAGTCTATACTGAATGACATGCACCAAAATAAACGCGTTGTCTTGCAGGTGAAGGAAGTGTTGTCACAGTTGATAGTCTGAGTTGAAGTTACAGGATAATACACCTCTACTGATCACTTATTTGAGGTTTGTTGATAGGTATTTTGAAAGAAAAACGAAGGTGCTTGACCCCCTTAAGGCTAGGGTGAATTTATTTGAGCAAAGAACATGAGAGAAACTGATTTTACAAGCTGTACTACTTGTTGACTAGACTACAAGTGATACCTGGTCTTATGTCAAACTATGCTGTTACATGACAACCCTTCCTGTTAGACTGGAAAAAATTTGAATAGATTATACTGAAATGAAGGCCGGGGCAGCAGTTCTGCAAGCTCCCTAAGATTTCACTGCATGCTTTCAGGGTTCAGTTGCCCTGCGGTGTTCAGGATTAAATAATCCTCCTGTCATTTAGAGGCAGCACAAATGATGCTTCAGTTCCATAAACATGTATTGCCAATGTCTGTGCTACAGTAATTAGATGATGAGGTGGTACCGTTGTTGCTTTGTGTGCTTCTCTGACATATGTTTTTATTTGTAAAACAGAGATGTAGTAGTGAATCATTAGTTACCATTAAATATGACCAGTTCCCGGTGCAAAGGATATGCTGGGTGGAACAACAGTGTGTGTGGCTGATGATACTTATTTTCAAATTTTTTTTGTCAGCCAAAAATCCCATAGAGGTGAGAACTAGGGCTCGATTGCTAAAGATTTTATAATCCTTGAAGTTGTAATGTTTGAGTGCTTCAGTGTTCACAGTAAGCATAGTGCTAGTCCTGGTTTTAAACCTAGTGCACATAAGGAATGCGTGCCTGCTTTTAAGGAGGGGTCAGCAATACCAGCCTTTCTGGCTCTATTATGTTTGGAAGTTTTCTTCAGCTAAAGTTTGTCCTTTTCTCTCTTAAATACTTAAGACCTTTTGATAAGTCAAAGAAAGCTTTCTGAACCAAATTCCAAAAATGCAATTCTGGATTGAGTCTTTGCAAACTTGGATTAGAATTTTCTTTACCCAAAACAGTGTCCCTTCTGAGGGTTTTGTTTATATATGTTTTTAAACATACTGGGGTTTATTTCTTTGGGTGTGTCACAAGGACATGATATAAAAACTGCTGCTAGATGGGATTTTGTGTTACTTGCTATTTATGTAAGATGTGTATGTTACTCTACCCTGCTTTGTCTTCTCCATTCCTAAAATGCATACACTGACATACATACTAGGCATCCTTCTCTTCCTTCCTGCCTTCATTTCTACCCCAAGACCCCATCCATTGGGATTTTTAAGTTTAAAAGCCACGGAATAGCAATTTCATACTGATCTAAAGGGGAACTGCATGACCTATAATTTAAAACTTGATAAGGATTTTTAGCTGAAGTATGACAGACCTGGTAAGGAGAAACATTGGAATAAGGAGACTGGCCTTTGGCATTTGCTTAAATGATTTCCATCCTTGTTGCCGCTTTGGTGTTTTGTTGTGTTGAATGTTCTGTTTAACCTGCTTTCTGAGATTTCCATGTTTTTATCAATCTCCTGAAAAGCTGTAGCTCTAAAGAGATCTCTTGACTTGCTTAATTGAAAGGTCAAGAAGAAAGGATCGGGACAAAGCTAGGGAGGGAGCTGATCTGCTGTTGTTTTAACCTTACTTGTTTTGGGTGCTTTAATCTCTTACATGCAGCAAGAGA
Source organism: Rhinopomastus cyanomelas (assembly GCA_013400115.1). Lineage (NCBI taxonomy): Eukaryota > Metazoa > Chordata > Aves > Bucerotiformes > Rhinopomastidae > Rhinopomastus > Rhinopomastus cyanomelas. Next base: position 522,640 of record VXBP01001175.1, read on the forward strand.
AATAAAATTGCAGCATGTTAGAATAAGACTAATAAAATATAAAACAAATATAAAGGAAAGGAAGAAACCCCAACCTAATCCTCTAGTTCCCATTATCTGCTCACTGTTCAAAGTGTTTTATTGTTGGATTTTTTTACTTCTGCAGCTGTCATTGGTGATTGTAGATATGAATAGAAGGCAGCGTGCAGCACGGATCAAAGCAAAGTGAATGAGCTGAGTTTGACACTGGCTGTGCTTGAGCTGATCTGGCAGTGGGAATGACATGAGCTGCTTAATTTTATTTAGAACGGTGCAAAGAGAGAGGCATTTATGTGTGTGCGTGTGTGCCCATCGTGTCTCCCCCAGCCTCTGCCTGGTTCCTCTTCTTGTTCTCCTGGGCCCCAAACGACATGCTGGGATGCGTGCAGGTTATCAACTGAGAAGGCTTCTGGCATTTCAAGAATTAGTTGGGCTGGTGCTTCAGTCAGGAGCACAAGTGCCAGTGGTATATTTTATATGAAACTTTGTCTCTCAAGTGACTGAATTGAATCAAGGAGCAGTACTGACAGTGGCAGAGCAAAGGCAGTGTGAGGTGTCGTTGTCCCTCTGCAGACCTCTAGCTCCTAAGACTGAGCTTTCCTTCCAGACTTTCTACCTTGTCCTTGTTTATCAACTATCATATGGTGACAGAATAGGCAGTCTCTTTGATACTTCTTTGTTCCAACCCTTAGCATAGTTCAGAATGCTCCTTTGGCATACTTTGTGATGTTTTGTCTTGTTGTACAAAGGTTTGGGGAAGGGAGTACTGAGAATAGCCTGAAATGGATAGTGAAGATTTCATTGTGTTTATGTCGGAAAAAATCCAACACGTAAACTTCTTCAGAGTCTGAAGGAGAGGCTGAGGGAGCTGGGATTGTTTAGCCTTGAGAAGAGGAGGCTCAGGGGAGACCTTATTGCTGTCTACAACTACCTGAGGGGTGGTTGTGGCCAGGAGGAGGTTGCTCTCTTCTCTCAGGCAGCCAGCACCAGAACAAGAGGACACAGCCTCAAGCTGCGCCAGGGGAAATTTAGGCTTGAGGTGAGGAGAAAATTCTTCACCAAGAGAGTCATTGGCCACTGGAATGGCCTGCCCAGGGAGGTGGTGGAGTCGCCAACTCTGGAGCTGTTCAAGGCAGGATTGGACGTGGCACTTGGTGCCATAGTCTAGCCTTGAGCTCTGTGGTAACAGGTTGGACTTGATGATCTATAAGGTCTCTTCCAACCTTGATAATACTGTGATAATAATACTGTGATACTGAGAAGCTTTCTTGAATGCAAATTTTGTAAGAGACACAGACATGGATCATTAGGGGTTGGAAGAGACCTCCAAGGGTCATCAAGTCCAACCCCCTGCTCAAGCAGGATCATAAAACCTAAACCAGGTTCTGTGGAAATGCATCAAGACAAGGTTGTACAGGAGTCTTAATCTCACGGGTTACTGGATTCAGGATTAAGAAGTAAAGCTTTAATATTTCTTGCCAACTTCCAACAGTTTTCCTCTAAAATACAAGCATTTGATTATGAAGTAAGATTTAATTGTAAACTTAAAATCCTGGTGGCGACTCTTTGCAGATGTTTCAGAAGACATTTGCCTTTCTTGTGTGTGTGTTGGATTAGATAGCTGTAAACTGAATCTGTCTTAAAACAGGAGTTCCAAAACCTTTCCTTGGTCCTGCAAAGTCCCGAGGTATTTTCATGCCTTCATATTGTGTTTTGCCAAAGTCTGTACCTGAGTTACTATCGGCTGAAGTGCAGGTAACGTTGCACTAGTGGTTTAATGAAGTTTCTGACAACTGGATTCTTTCCCAGGGCTGGTTTAGAAGTTGTGTTTTATTTCCTAGTGCCAATATTGACACAGTTCTGAGGCGAGTGTATTTAGCATTCGTTCTGAAGAGGGTCATGTTCTTTGATGTGCATCCAGGAAATTGTTTTGGTGTGGGTGGGATCTGTATTGTACGTGGGATGGGGGTTTTCTCTAGGATTAGATTTCTTCATCCTGCTAAAGCTGCTTTAAGATGAATGCTTTTTGTACTGCTGAGAGTTGGATTTGGCGTAAAAGTCTGTTCCGATGCATTGTGCAGGAGCTGCCTAGGCCACCCTACAGTGCACAAGAAGTCCTCTCCAGCTCACCTGGCCCTCAAAACAGGAAACCTATAAGAAGAGAGTGCTGAAATAGCAGGTGTTAGTACAAATATCTCATTTTAGGATGATACTTGTGCTTGTTTATTCACTGGTTTATTGAGAAGCCTTTGAAGTCAGTTATAATCTTCATCTATTTACCACCTTAGTATTTCCAGGTAATTTGCAACACAAGGATCTACTGATGGGTTGTGCCAATGCATCCTGCTGGATAAGATGAGACATTTGCTTTTTTCACGCACAGTAAGGAGGATAAAGAGTTTGTGAAATAAACTTGGTTTCTTAGCGGAGCCTGCAGCAGACACTCCTCATACTGGAGATGTTGAAGTAACATGCTGGCAGCCAGGAGACTTCTCAAAGGGTTGAAAACTGTAGATATAGTTTCCAAAATATGTAGTTGTTTGTTGCAGGGCTTTTTGAGTGCAATGGAGTCCTGATGATCGTTGTCAATACATATTCTGAATTTCTAAATTGCTTCTGGTATTGCCTCTTCAATATAATTAGACTTCGAATACTGTACTCCATATTTATTTGAATATAACAGCCATAGTGTCTTTGTGATTGATGGATTATCTTGATGATCTTGTGTTATATTTCTGCACTGAGCACTTTAAAGAGGGTTGGTAAAAGTCTAACAGCTCTGTTTGAGACCGACCACAGTGTAAGTTCCATAGATGGGATTGCACAGTCCTGTTAAGTATTACTTGTTTAAAGAAAGCAATCAAACAAAAACTCCAAACCAAACTAAACACAACCCCCCCAAGCACTAGATTCAGTGTGCTCAGTTTTGTATGTGCAGCAGTTCTGTGTTCAATTCTTGATGTTCTGCTGTTGGCTATCCATACTGTTAGAATGGGGGATAAATACTGGAAAGTGTTCTTCACACTGTATTGTTGCTGGATTATTTTTTTCACAGCAGCTGAATCTTAACTGCAAATGCTTTACAAATATAGTGACAATAGAGTCACTATTATGGAAGAAACAAGATGTTTATGCTGTTTTGGAGACTCAGTGTGCTTTTGTTGTTGTTGTTCAGGAGACACATAGGTACACAGGTCAGGCACAGTAAAGAAATCCAGCTAAGTAGAATTGTCTTGATGCCATGTTTTCCTGTGCTGGCTTAGGTGCAAAGACTGGAACTGGTGGTTTGAGGGGGTTTGTCCAGTAATCATGAAAATCAGTTTTTGTTTTGTTTCCTGAGAATTTTATTTGAAAACAGAAACTTTAATTCCTTTTTAAAAAAACCTGAACAGACATGTATGGCTGTTTTTCCCACCCCCACAGAAAGTTTTAGGTGACCACTCTGGAAAGGTCTGTAACTGCATGATTACATAGTGTTGGGGAATGAAGGAACATGCCATGCTGTTGAGCAAATACAGTCTACAAGTACAGGTTAATGGTTAACTACATTCAAGCCTGGAAATGATCGTACAGTAATTACAGATAATTGTGAGACGATACAAGTGCATTGCCATGCAGTGGCCTTAGAGTGTAACTTCAAAATGTGCTGTTAGGACAAGGATTTGAGTATTGTTGTCTTGTCCTAAGACAGAAAAGCTGCTGTTCAGTATAAATGCAGTATAAAATCACCTCAGAGTCCTAATGGCTAAGTGTGGTGCTTAATATAGAGCTTCACCTCCTTCAGTGAAACCTTCATACATGTACTTCTACGGGCAAATTAATTGGTTCCCATTTTAACTGCAGTGATAACCTCGTGTCCAGCTGGGCAGTTTGCTGCCTGTGCTTGGCCCCAGAGCAGCATGTAGAGCAAAGGTAGCTTCTCCTGATGCATTCTTTGAACTACTTGGGAGCTTGTTCCTGTTAGTTGCCTTTAGGCAACTCCTAGCATGCTGTGTTTTGGCTTCTGCATATCTCTTGGCAATGCACCAAGGTGTGATATTTAAGAGTGTGCTATGCTCCCCTATACTTCCCTTCTCTTTTAGGGCAGCCACTGTGACATCAGGATTTTTATAGCTGGTTCTCCATGCCTTTCTGCAGTCAAGTGAGAAGCTGTGGCAGAACAAAGAATTTGCTTTCCTGGTTTATTTTTTCAAGACAAAATAAATCTGTTCTTCATCCTATGGTCTCTATCATCTTTAGAATATTACTAATAATTTTTAGTACTACTGATTTGCTTTTCTTGCTGAAAGTCAGGTTCTGCAAAAAAACAGTCCATTTTGTGTGACAGGCACTTTTGCATGCAGGCCATCTCACTAGTTCCACAAGGTTAGTGGATATGCTGCAGCTCATAAGTACTGATCTTGAGAATACTTACATTGAGGCATAACTTCTGCACCAAAGCTCCCTGCTGTTGATCTCAGGAGTTACTTGTGTATTTGAAATGGCACCCAAATAAAACCTCTTGCAAAGAGGTGGCCACAGGAGGGGAGAGCAGGATGTAAACACACTGTTGTGAAAGGATGATGTTCATTCTCCTGTCTCCAGGGTGTATCAGTTCATCATCCAGGTGGTCTGCCTGACCTCCAGCCAATGCTCCAGAAGGGGGGCGTCTTCGGGGGGTATACCGGTATATCTGCCAGCCCCTGGATGCACCTTGAGGACTCCAGCACTTCTCACATGCTTATAGGCATGGAAGGCCTGTTTTTAGGCAGGAATATTCCACTCTAAGTAGCTTGTCTATTTCACAGTAATTAAATCTTTATTGAACAGGTGAAATTGAGATAAAGGTAATGCCTCATAGACTTTGAAAAGTAGCTATTCTGCAACTCTTAACAGAAATGTGGTAACTACAGTGATTGCCAAGGTTGTGACCAGCCACTGCATCAATCTCCCAAGGCAGTCACAATTTTCTTGGGTGGTTTTCTTTAATACGCCGGGGATGCTCATGATGTTGGAACTTTCACTAAGGAAGAGGTACAGGACTGATAGACGGTGGTGGTTGAGTTGTTCTGTATGTGGTATTGATGGAGGAATAAAAAACCACATTGTCCTGCAGCCCATTCAGGTTGCTTCAGTTCTCTGTCAGCCCTCCAGTTAAGAAACAGCTCTGTGGTATTTGTAAATGCCTTTTATGAGGAGCAGAGAAAGTACTTCTATAGATGCTTTCTATAATTACATATGAAAATAAATAGTTACATGTCTGAGTGATTGCACAAAGCAAATAGGACCCATGACATCAGCATTTCTTAAAAAATGAAATGATTTTTAAAAGGCAACTGCAGTGAATTTAAAGCCATTTTCTATTGTATAGTGCAGAAACATTATGTGACTTGGCAATGGAAAATAATAATCCCTGGCTGACACCTTATGTTCCTTATTACTCTGTTACTGGGACTCTTCACTGAGAAGCTGACCCATCTTGTCCTCATTTACCAGAAAGCTGGAATAGGCTGGACACCCTGTGGTGCAGATTGATACTGAGGCAAATCATACTCAGCACCTCTTACACTGTGTCCAGTCTCACAGGGCCTCTTGATTTATTTTTTTTTCAGGAAAACCCAATAAGACCTGCAGCACTAAAAATAACAAAACACTTCCAGCATTAATGTCCAGATTTTGGGAGACTCTGGAATATTGTCTACCGAGATGATTCTTATACAGAATGGTTTCCTTCTCAAAGGGATTGGTACCATCACCAGCATTCAAACAGATCCGTGGATCTAGATAGGAAAAGCTTTGCTGAAAGCTCTAAGACCATACACGGCCATATGGACTTCACTCAGTCCACAGGTAGATGTTCCTATCCCAGGGCATCCTCGTTTTTATTACACACAAATTTACGTGAGGGCTGCCTTGAAATTTGAGGCATTACCTCTTCTACATAACTTCCATGGACCTGAAGAGGAAGGAAGGGATAGAAAATGAAACTGAAGGCACACTTGGATTAAAATTGTCAAAGACCGGAGAGCATCAAACGCAATGTTTAATTTTTTTACCTTTAAAAAACAGCTTTATTTCAAAACTCTAGTAGATCTATTGTTAAATAATCTGTGTGGACTTGCAGTGATACTTAGACTATCCTAATTTCCTTATTTTAAATGCTGTGCCTCCCATCCTGGTGTGAACTCAGACTGGAGAGACGTTGCAGCAGCCTCACTGTGCAAGTCCCTACTCGCCTTCACATTAGTTGGGGTCAGAAATGTTGCTTGGGGGTTGTTCTTTGCTAAGATCACTGGCTCTGACAGACATGATACACGGAAAATGTATAGAAAACATTGGGAGAAGGATTGTTTTCTTTCCTTGCCACTTCACTCAGTTGCAACCTTTTTGTATGTGGGTTAATCCTGCTGCTCTCAGTGTGTGTAGCTACTGCCTTTCATAGAAAGCCTGATACGGAGAATGCCTTCTAAATATACACAGCAGTGTGGCTGCGCGGAGGGGTCGTCACAAACAAGTCTGGTTAAATGAACTAGGAAACAGATTTTTTCCTGCAAGTTGTTCAGTTTGTCTCTCTGCTTCTCCACATTCTCAGAGTGCCTAGCGTTGAAGATTTAAACTTTTTCCCCGCTTTCCCCCCTTACTTTAGGGCTCATGTGGGAAGTCTGCCCAATAAAGCCTGAAGATAACTGATAGGGCTACACTTCTGTGGGTTTTATTTATTTTTGTACACCAGGACATAAGAGACTGCAAAGCTGATGGCTGATGCTGGAACAGCATATTGGGGGCAAAATAAAGGACAAATTGCAGGTGTGTGTGTGTACGGAGGTATTTATAACAACTGGGCTTGTTACCTAGGCTATGTTTTATAATGCTTGATCCCAAGATGTGAAAAGAGAAGCTGATGTTTGAAAACACCCGCTATAGTGTAGGAAAAGATTTTAGTACTGAGTATTTTGCAGCACTATGACTTTTCAGGTCGGGTGGTTTTGTTCCTTTGGTGCTTTTGGAGGGGGTTTGCTGGTGTTTTATTTCGTAAAGATTTTGTTGAGTAAGAGAATTCTAACAATTATTGGTACCTGTTTCCTCATGCATCATCATTCAGTACATAACTGTTCTCTAGGGTTAAGGAAAACTAATAGGCTTTTTATTCACTGTGTGGTTTTCCATGCTTCTGAAAAACCTGCAGTTTTTTAATGCTAAAGTCTGTCAGATAATTGAAAAACAATGATGGAGAGGATTTTACCATTAATTTTACTTTTTTTTTTTTCTGTTATGAGGGCACATTTATGGTTCTGCAGTTTATGTTCAGCATTAAAAAAGAACCAAATAAAGCTCCTGTTGGGCTGAACATAGCACAAATGAGCCTGGAAAGATGAATTGTGCTCCCAAGCACTAACAATCTGCTGCAGCTTATTAAAGGGCACAGTAACAGCTCCAGACATAGGAGTGCTGCGGTGATCTTGCACACCTGTCCATCCCTCCACTCCACCAAAATGCTTCTGCAAAACTAGAAATGTGTCTTGAACAAGGTGGCTGGTGGGTGGGGTAACTATGGGAAGCAGGACAGTGGGAGATAGAGGAGAGTGCGTAGGAATTCCCAGTCTGTTCAGTGTTACCGTAGGAAAAAGGCTTGTGGGGCTGCTGGCTACTGGTAGGGATTCTGTGACAAATCTGCTGAATGAAAAAGCTGGAAGAATGATAGGAATGTGCATCGTTTGTCCTGCTCAGCTCATGTTGGGTTAGCAGAGTTAATTGGGTTCTTCCTGGGGGTTTGCTGTGCTTGATAAAGTTAATTTTAGGCCTCATTCTGCCTTGCCTGGCAGCTCTGCTGTCTCGTTGGGCTGAGTGTGGGAGAAAGGGAAATGGGTCACATGCCCAGAGACTGGTCCTGCAGACAAAACCTGGCTGGTCGCTTTGGTGACGCAGAGCTGAGGCTGCGATCTGCTTATCCGCTTGTTGTTCTGTCAGCTCGGCGCTGGTAATAGGACTAACAACTAATGAAACTGTTGTTAAAGTGAGCGCTGACAGGGAGATATCTGCTGAGTCAGAAACTGCCAGTTGTACACTGCAGCTTTTAGGACTGTGTACTGAGGGAAGGGGTATTTATTCCCAGTGCATTTTCATCTGCACAGACTTTCTCCATTTCTGTATGGAGAAGTGTAGCAGTTTGGCAGTGCAAAGCTTTGAATTTGAGACAATCCAGTTAAAATGTGTGGTTAATGAAATCTGGATGAGCTCGCTGACTTTAGCATCATTTGCAATAATAAAGGGGTACATACACGTCTCTGCTGGAGTGTAAATGTCCCTCATTATTACCATTTGCAGAATTAATGAGACATCAGTGTGCTGATTATATGTTTCCAAGATAACATGTAGATTGCTGTTGTGCATAGGAGAACTGGACAGTTTGTTTTGAGGAAGGGGTCCTGTGGAGTGTAAAGGAGCAGTGTAACACACTTTGTAGGAAGCTTACGTGAGTTGGTTTTTTCTTTCAGTGTGTGGTTTGTTCAGGTTATATGTGTGTATATCAAATACAAATGACATGCTGTAAGTAGCTTTATAGATATAATTTTGTATATCGCAGACTACATAAGAAGCAGCTTGAAAATCTCTTCCTGCCCAACCCCACCACAGGTGCTGAAGTTATAGAAATGAAATCTGAGCCCTTCCCAGTGGTTTTTCCCCAAATACCTTCACGGCTCTGTCAAACTCTAGGCAGGGAGCTTGCTTTGTACCCTGACACTTGACATGCAGGATGCCAGAAACTCCCACATAATCCTTTGACAGGCACTTTGATAGGTCCTTCCTCGGTGAATGAGGGTCATTTCAGCCATCTAGATAGGTTGGGGTGCAATAACGAATATGGCTTGTAAGCTGTATTTATACCTTCATCTTGACCTCTGAATGCCACAGCAATGCAATGGGCAGCTGAACCTTCTCATTCTAGCACAGAGCCAGTTCCAGCCTTTAAAGACAAAAACCCAGGTATTGAAGAACAGTGGTTGCTTACTGATGTGTCCTTCTTTTTATGGAATTAGACAAAGATGCTTTTTCAAATATTGGTTTGGATTCCTTTATGTACAACCTCAGTTTTTAAACATAACTCTCTAGTTGTGAGCTTTGTCATCATCTCCTCTGAATGAAAATGTAAACCACTGGATTTCAGGAATTTGTGACATGCTAATGGGATAGGCATATTGTCTGACTTTCCACATCTACGTGCCTGAGACAGAACATAACATACTGTTTGGAGTTATGAAAGGCTACTTCCCCAGATATCACAAAATGAGCTGTAAAGCTGGCAGATTGGACACCACAGGTGGGGGTGTTTCAACTTCTATTCCCAGGGTGTCTTTACAGCCTTCAAAGTAAATTCCACTGCGTGAAGAGGATCTTTAAAATTATGAGGATCCAGGAACTGTTTCCTCAGTGAGTTCCTGCAGGACACCTGAAGAAATGACTCATCCAGTAGTGTTTAAAAATTCTTAACCTTAACCTGTAGCTTAGGGATGCCAAACATTTGGTTCTGCAATACTGTTATGATTTGTGAAGGTAATTTTGTTTTTTCTAGTTGATTCAACCTCAGATCCAACATACATTTCCTTTGAAAAACACAGTTCCTCTGATCTCCTTTTTGGTGTTTTGATTTGTGTGCTTTCCTTCAGGTCCCAAAAAAGAGCAAATCCCACTTGCAGGTTTGTAGGGTTTATTTGTGGGTTTTGTATGTGTATGTTTGGGGCCATTTGGTTGGGTTGTTTTTTTTATTGTTGTCACTTGCTGTCTGTCCTAACCTAGAGCAGTTTGTGTGACCTTGGCATTCCATGCAGCCCGAGACCTTCCTGTAAGATCCAGGTAGTTTCTTGGTCTTCCTTTAGCAAGCCATGCAGCTTCTGTAGTACCAAAGAAAACCAAATCAGCGCAGAACAAATTTAATACAGTCCACTGGTCAGCTTACATGTGTGAAATCCAGCCTTGTTCCACACTTTTTTGTCTGTTTTTTTGTTTCTCTTGCAAGCGGGAAAGGTCAGGGTTCAAGTGTTTTATTGCTCAAAAAGAAGGGAAACCCCTCACCTTGAATCTATTCAATTTGCATATTTTAGTCACTAGAGGGCAGACTTGTAGTTCTCTGAATACATTAGTAGCTGCAAACTACTAATTAATTAGAAAAGATAGTTGTCTAAAAACAATTTTGAAAAACCAAATAGAAAAATTACCAATTTAATTTTCATTAAAGATGTTTCATTAAGGATTTAGTTGTTGCTATGTTTTCTGAATTGATTCAGTGCTCTGAAATGTGCTAGCTTTGATTTATTTGAAAGAACATCGATGAGATTGGTGGGCAAAGTTGATGCACTTGCCGTCTCCCACTTTGATGTGCATTACCTCATAGAAGCTGTGTATACCCATGTGTTGTCTGCTGAACATCTGACTAGTCCAATAGTTTTTCCACTCAGTGAAACAGCAAAATAGTTCTGCAGGTAGAAATAAGTTGAGTGATGTTTGAGGCCAAAGTCATCATTATTGCAGTAGGTCTCTGTCATTTTCCCAGTGTGAAGTTTGAAGCATTTTGCATCTCTCACTGATATGAGAGATTGCAGAATCACAGAACATTAGGGATTGGAAAAGACCTCAAAAGGTCATCTAGTCCAATCTCCCTGCCAGAACAGGACCACCTAGACCAAGTCGCACAGGAACACATCCAGGCAGGTTTTAAACATCTCCAGAGAAGAAGACTCCACAACCTCCCTGGGCAGACTCTTCCACTGCTCTGTCACCCTCACTGTGAAGAAGTTCCTTCTCATATTGATGTGGAACCTCCTATATTCCAGCTTGCACCTATTGCCTCTTGTCCTATTGCTAGATGACATTCAGAAGAGCCTGGCTCCATCCTCCTGACACCCACCCTTCAAATAGTTGTAGACATTAATGAGGTCATCCCTCAGTCTCCTCTGCTCCAAGCTCAAGAGACCCAGCTCCCTCAGCCTTTCCTCATAATGGAGGTGTGCTACTTCCTTTATCATCTTTATAGCTCTGCAGCAGTTCTGTGTCCTTTTTGAACTGAGTGGCCCAGAACTGCACACAATACTTCATATGTGGTCGCACCAGGGCAGAGTAGAGGGGAGGAAGAACCTTTCTCAATCTGCTAACCACCCCCATTCTGATCCACCCCAGGATGCTGTGGGCCGCTGTGGCCACAAGAGCACACTGCTGGCTCATGGTCATCCTACTGTCCACCCAGACCCCCAGGCCCCTTTCTCCTATACTGCTCTCCAACAGGTCAGTCGCCAACCTGTACTGGTACCTGGGGTTGTTCTTGCCCAGATGTGAGACCCTACACTTGCTCTTGTTGTATTTCATTCAATTTCTCCCTGCCCAGCTCGCCAGCCTGTCCAGGTCCTGCTGAATGGCAGCACAGCTTGCTGGTATGTTGGCCACTCCTCCCAGCT